>WOXC01001740.1:0-93787 GCA_011680675.1 Gymnobelideus leadbeateri
ATGAATGTCTATGTAGAGCCTATATCTGATTGCATGCCATCTTGGGGATGGGGGAGAAGAGGAGAAAATTTAAAAATCAAAAGCTTGTGGAACTGAATGTTGTAAACTAAAAATAAATAAATTTTTAAAAAATTGATATCAGAAATCTTAATTCTTATGAGAAATCCAAAACTGGGCAGTGCATTTGAAAAACAGATTGACAAGGCATATAAAAGTAATCTAAAAGTGAATTCACATAGGGAATAAAAGATGCTTAATATACTAGAAGGAGGTTAAAAAAAACTTTCACGGTTTTAAAGTTACATCTAGTTTTTAATCCCAGCTAACTGTAAAATTGTATATATCCCTTGATCCAGCAATACTACTACTAGGTCTGTATCCCAAAGGGAACCAAAATAAGAGGAAAGGACCTATTTGTACAAAAATATTTATAGTGGCTCTTTTTGTGGAGTCTAAGGAATAAGAAATTGAGCAGATGCCCATCAATTGGGCTGTGGTATATGAATGTAATGAAATACTATTGTGTTATAAGAAATGATGAGCAGGATGATTTCAGAAATAACTGGAAAGACTTACATGAACTGATGCAAAGTGTAACAGCAACATTATACGATGGTCAACTATGAGTGACTTAGCTATTTTCAGCAATACAATGATTCAAGACAGTTCCAGAGGACCTATAATGAAAAATGGTATTCACATCCAGAGAAAGAACTTGAGTCTGAATGCAGATTGAAGCATACTGTTTTTCAGTTCCTTCCTTCATGTCTTTCTGGTTTTTTTTTTAAGCAATTGGGGTTAAGTAACTTGCTCAAGGTTACACTGCTAGTCATGATTTATGTGTGGGTGCTCATTTTCTGAGGCCGGATTTGATCCCGGGTCATCCAACTCCGAGGCCGGTGCTCTTACTCACTGCGCCACCTAGCCGCCCCTGTTTTTTTTTTTAATTCAAGTTTTATTCCCCCACAAAAAACTAATATAAAAATGTTTTACAGGATTGTACATGTATAACCTATATGAGATTGCTTATCGTCTTAGGAAGGGAGAGAGAAATACAATTTGTAACAAAACTTTTTTTAAAAGTTAAAAATTGTTCTTACACGTACTTGTGGGGAAGGAGCAAATAAAATGTTATTGAAAAATAATTATTTAATTGAAAAGTTAAAAATAAATATTATTAAATCATTTTTTAAGAAATCAGTATAACATCTAAAGGTTAGGATGAGGGGCTAGATTTATATGTAGTTTGAGAAATATTATTTTTAAAAACAGAAACTAGGAAATTAAGGGGTAAATCATCTGAAAAGATCATATAGCCATAGGTAAGACAAGAGCCACAACTAAAAGTTAATAAAAATTATTTTGAAAACATAATAGGGATTTCTAAGCCATCTGAGAGACATGGGGTAGTATAAACACTTTAGATAGATAGATACAAATCAAATCCCAGTGTTCTGTATTTAGTATGAGTGAAAGAGGAGAGGGAGTTTTGATTAAGATTGGATTATTACAAAATAAATAAGCTTTATCTATCTTTGGTGTTGGTGAAAGTATTTTAACAGCAAAAGAAGCTAAATATGGTAACTTGTACATATTAAAAAAAAAAGTAAAATCACAAAATGGTTTAGAAAACAGAAAACAACTTTCCAGGTGAAAGAAATATATTTAAAGACTAAGAATTTATGCAGATTGAAAGTGAATGGCTAGAATAAAATATTTTATATATCTGCCTAATAAAAAATAAAAGAGTGATAATTTGATCTTAATTTTAGATAAAGCAGTAGTATACAGCTTCCATTCAGAGAGACTAGCCAGGAAAACTGCGTTATGAATTAAAAGAAACACAGATAATAAAACATGACACAATGACATTTATTGCTTTGGCAAAAAATTTGCAAAATTCTCTTTAGTCACAGAAAGCATAATTGTTCACTTAAAAAACTCTAGAAAACCAAACAGAGAAAAAAACACAGTTGATATCCTCAGTAAAGTAACAGTACATAAGATATATTGACAAAAAAGTATCATTTCTGTATATTACAAAAAGAAGTTGCAGCTAAATTGCAAGATAATTAATAGGTATTTCTGGTAGAGACTAGAAATTGGCCAACTGTGTGTTATCATATGACTGAAAGTAACAAGAAACATTATTTCAGGGGTTATTTTGTTCTTATATATTATAACTGGAGCTGGTAAACTATGGTTCTTGGGCCACAGCAGGTCCACTACATATTTTGGTAGTAGCACGTAGCAAACTGTACTAAAGGTACCTGCAAAAAAGACCATCATGAAAATAATTGTAGTTTATGTACCACCATCAGTTGCTGAAGACAAAGTGATAAAAAGAATTCTACAACGAATCCAATAATACCCTCCAAATTAAGTCAGAGTTTTCTGGGGTACTTGGTGACTTCAGTGCCAAGGTAGAGAAAGGTGAAAATGACAAAGCATTAATATCATGGAATGAAAGAGGCCAAAGTCTATTTTAAAAAAATCATATTCATATATAGGAAATTTTTAAAAATAATTAGTAAGCTCTGGACCAAAGAAGACATAAATTATATTTTAACCAACAGGAAAAGACTTATAACTTATGTCAGAATTAACCCTGAGTGGTTGGTTATCTGTGTAGTTAGAACAAGAATCAGTATGTAATTTTTTTAATTAAGAAGAATAATGAGAAACATACGGCATACAAATTTAAATAACTTAATCCTGAACTAAACAAGTAATTAAAAATCAAAGATGGAAAATTGACAACAAATTGACACTATGACCATATTTTTATCTTGAAATTTAACCAGTAGGGGCGGCTAGGTGGTGCAGTGAGTAAGAGCGCCGGCCTCAGAGTTGGGATGACCCGAGATCGAATCTGGCCTCAGAAAATGAGCACCCATGCATAAATAATGACTAGCCGTGTAACCTTGAGCAGGTTACTTAACCCCAATTGCTTTTTAAAAAAATAATAATAATAAAAAATTTAACCAGTGTAAATTAATTGCCATCGATAACAGGGAGACTAAAGGAGTTTAGAAAATACCTTAACAGTTGTCTGACTTATTTACCAAACAGAGAGAAATGCCTGCCAAAAGCAATACAGGTTAGAATATAAATTCATTTGTAAAGTCTTACAAAGAAGGATTATGAATAATTATGAAAAATATTGTTTCATAAAATGAATAATCAGTAGAAGGTAAAATTAAAGAAAGTTTGGAAGGGTATCCAACTAAGTAAAGTCATCACAAGGGCACTCAAGGATAAAGATGGAAGGAGGAATATAAACAAAAGAAAATGGAAAATGATTGCAAAAGCTATCATAATATTTTTTTTTCTACATCAGGTTTAGGGGGAACTACATTATTGGACCCTACATCAAAGTCCTGTATATGCTTGTAGAGGAGACACAACACATTTGTGAGGGCTTTAGGGAATCATTACAGTGAGGTAGAACTATAAAGGAGGGGAACAAATGAATTTAAATACTTACTGAGTTCTTACTATGTAGCAAGCACTGCACTGAATGCTGGGGATACAAATAGGGGAAAATAAGAGAATTCTGACTTTGAGTTTATGCTCTAATTTGCAGAGATAACGTAGAAAATAAGATGCAGCTGCAAGATAGATGTAAAGGCTCTGAAGTTCTGCGGGTTCAGTGGAAGGGCAGATGTCAAGGCTCCTTAGGATACATCAGCAGTTGTCTAAGGAGTATAAAGGAGAGCAGAGCTGCTATAGCTTAAGGTAGTGACAGAGCTAATGGTAAAACCTGGTGTTCTTCCATCTCACTGAAAAGAATAGAATTGGTTATTCCCTTCTTATCTAATCAGAGTGGACAGTTAATCAGTGTTGGGGCCTTTTAATACTCTACCTGAGAACCCACGGAAAAGTCAGGCAAAGGACAGAGCAACTCAAGCAGGGTTGGAGGCACCTGAGCGTGTATTCTACTCCTGTGATTTTGGGGTATTTAGTATATGCTGCTAACAGGGGAGCACTCCCCTGCCATGAGAAGCCTGCTACTGCTGAGGCACGTGGGAGAACAGAGTCAGGGGAGGGGAAAGGAGCTAAAAGGAGGGAGTCAAGGTGAAAGGAGGAGGGAGAGAAGAGGGGATTGTGAACAAGAAAGAGATTAAACGGCAAGACATTACATCTTGGTGTCAGGACTCCTTTGTCTGTTTGGGAGGAGCAGGCTCCCCCGAGGGGTTCATGGGGGCGAACCAGAGGTTGCACTGGGCGAACAGGAAAGGAACTCTCCAAGGGGTTGTGGTAGGGCGACCATAAGGGTCGTAGTAGGGCAACCAGAATCATGGAAGGTGATTAGAGTGTCTCAGAGGTGGCTGGAGAGGTGAATTTGACGTAAGCCCTGAAAGGCGGGCCCTAACAAATCAGGTGTGTTCTAAGTGACCTGAGGTTTAGGAGTGGTCTTAAGGGAAGAAGAGGGGGTAGTAGCACCGCACATGTGTGCTGATCAGCCTAGAGTGATGGAAGTAAGCAAAGAGAAAACAAGGAAGATAGAGTACCTTGATGGTTGCAGGTCTTCCCACTGTCCAGCCAACTCAGATGGTATCTGGGAAGTTACCAAATGTGAGGAAAATAATTGGACTTTTAATGATACTGGGCAATAGCCATGAAAATATCAGTAACTACTGATCTATATACTTGTTTTGCCTTCTATACAAAATTTTGTTAGTCATATATATTTATGTACTGAGTGTGTGTGTTTGTACAAAATTTGAGGACATCTTTGATAAAGGTTTGTTGATTAGGAAAAAATATTTGGTTCAAGAGAATAAATTCCATTCTTAAAAGCTCTTTTACAACAAGGTGTCCATCAAAATCATTAAAAATGTTTAGGATTTCATAGTAGAAATAACCTTTAATGACCTTCTTATACCTGGCAAGGTATCGAGCAAGGACATATATATATTCACCAAAGTTGTTCATTACTGATGAGATCCAGTGCAGAATCAAGATTGAAGAGTGATTACTTCTGGATGGTAAAGGCCTCTAGATGTGCATCTTGCTCATAGATGACATTATGCTGATTCTGTAAAGGCTCAGAATATTGTGGAACCTCCCAAAAGAGATCTGTCACTCAAAGGAGATGGGCATATCTATATCCAAGTAGATGAATAGTGTCTTTTGTCTAGATTTCAACTTGCATTTAGATGGATACACTATAGTGTTTATTCTTCATTAGGTATATATCTGCTAAACAACCATTTCGTACTTAATAAAAGCAGTTTGAAACTGTGCCCCAAAAGTAAAGAGATCAATGAAAGAGGAAAAGGATCAGTATATACAAAAATATTTGTAGGAATTCTTTTTATAGTGGCACATAACTGGAAACTGAGGGTGGGGGGGGTGCCCTTCAGTTGAAGAGTGGCTAAGTGACAGTATTTAAATGTGATAGAATTCTGTTGTGCTGTGAGAAATGATGAAAGGGACAGTTGAAGGAAAAACCTGGAAGACTTATATGAACTTTTATAGAAGGACATGAGCAGATACAGGAAAACAATTTACATAGTAATAAACCAACAACTTTGAAAGCTTTAAGAAATCTTATCAGCAGAATGACCCACCAGTATTCCAGAAGGCTCATAATGAAAGAAACATGCTATCCCCCTCCTGACAGTTGAAGTGATAGTCTCACTGTGTAGATTGGGACATTTTCTTTTGACATGGTCAATGAGGAAATTTGCTTGATTATTATTTGTTGTACAGTCATCTTTCAGTCATGCCTGACTCTTTGCAACCCCATTTTTATTATTGTTGTTCAGACTGGGGTTTTCTTGGCAAAGATGCTGGAGTGGTTTGCCATTTCCTTCTCCAGCTCATTTTACAGAGAAAGAAACTGAGGCAAATAGGGCGAAGTAAATTTGCTCCGGGCCACACAGCTAGTAAGTGTCTGAAGCCAGATTTGAATTCACAAAGGTGAGTCTTTCTGACTCCAGGTCTAGCACTTTATCCACCATGCTACCTAGCTGCCTACTTGCTTAACCAAACATATTTATTTACAAGGGTTTTGTTTTTCTTTGTGAGATGGAGAGATGGTTTCCAATGAAACAAATAAAATTTTATTCTTCAATATATGTATCTGTAATATACATATTACAGATGAACAAGTTGGATGGATCCTGAACTGAATAAAAAGGAGAGAATATACTGGATTGCCTTTGGAAAGTTTCAGAGCTCTTTTACTGACCCAAAACTTCACATGAAAACAAAAGCTTCTCTTAGCAATCTTAATATTCTACAGTGTTTCTGTATGCAGTGAAACATGGAATACAGCTGCCTCTGTAGCCTTAAAAATTAGTTGGCCATGAGCAGGCTGCAATATCTAACCCATGAGCAATTCCAAAGAACAGGATTAAAAGGCATCATCTAATAATTGTAAGATAGGAAGAAAAGATGAACTACTTACATGGTGACTTGATCACATGGTTGAAATCTTTGTTGATAAAGTAGACAGTCACTGCTAACCTTGTAGTCTCAAGAGAAAGCAAAGAAGTCTAGCATGTGGGCTGGACTCCTTGTGGTCCACATAAAAGAATATACAGACAAGAGTTGCATAGGATGGGCAGGCAGGCAGGTAGATCTTCATATTTGGAGAGAACTCTTAAGTTGGAGGCAGAGGCATTTGAGCCTTTTTAATAAAACCAGGAAGGAGGGATAGAAAGAGAAACAATTTAAAATTCTCCCTTTTCCTTATCAAAAATACATTTTAATATGTATATTAACCTACCAGGGCATATTACAAAATAATTTTCAGAGAAATAAAGGAAGCTTTGTATGAATAGAGCCCTTACATGGGTAAGCTATGCCAATTTATTAAACATAATTGTAAACCTAGTGAATTACAAAAGCATTTATTATTTGCTTCTTACTACCTAACAGGAGCACTTTGCTAAGCCCTAAGGGTACCAAAAAACAAAAACCCAAAATAGTCCCTGCTCTCCAGAAGCTCTCATCCTAATAAAGGGAGACACTACCTGTAGGAAGATTCAGCTTTAAGTCAGATAGAAAGGTTCCATGAACCTTAGGGTACAGTGGCAAAGTAGATGGTAATGCATCTTCGTTAATATCATTTCCATTAATAAAGTTATGAACATTTCTAATATTGACAGTGACAATGCCTTTAGTCTTGAGATCTTTATTTTCTGAGGCTGTAGTTCCTGCTGAGGCAGGTATCAGGTTATAACTACACAAAGGTTCTTCCCAAGGATAATGGCTACGAGGGCCTGGCTGGTGATAATATGTCTGTGAGAAACTGTTATTCTCCTTTCAAGAGGGCTTTTGGGCTTAATGTCCTGAACTGTTTCCACCTGAGTCAGAAAAGCAATGGCACATGATATGACCTGCTTGGAACATGCTGTTACTGTTTACTACTTCCACTAGGCTAGCTACATAGTTATTTGGAAAAGATGAGAATATTAATAACTAAAGAGATCAGGAAAGTTGAGCCTTAAAAGAAGCTTGGCAGGGTCTGAGAGGTAAAAGTGAGGAAGGGGTATATTTTATACACAGAGGATACTCTTTATTATCTAAATATGCAAATTTAACACTGCCAATCAAATTGCCAAAGATGTTTTTTATAAAATTAGACAAAATAACAGTTTACAGAAGATAAAAATCCTTAGGAAAAAAGAAGTAAATAAAGGGGTGGAGGTATTGCCATTATAATCTCAAATTATATAAAAATGTAATAATTTTCAAAACTATAAGTTATTAGAATTTTAAAAAGTTGATTAGTAGAATAGATTAGATAAGAGTTGGGGGAAAAGACCTCAAAGTATATTATAAAAATAATAATCATCTAAACTATTTGACACATGTAAAAAAATTGAAAAGAATATGAACTACTGATGGAAGGGTTACCAAATTCAGCAAGAACTGCTGAAAAAAATTTTAATGTAATTTAGCAAGATTTTTATTTTAAACCTACAGTTCATATACCACAATTAATTCCAAATGATTATATAAACTAAACACAAAATATGTTGAAACATAATGATAAGGAAGAAATTCTCTCTCTTTCTCTCTCTCTCTCTCTCCCCCTCTCTCTCCTTCTCCCTCTCTCTCTCTCTCTCTCTCTCCCTCTCTCTCTCCATATGTGTGTGTGTGTGTGTTTTATTTTAATTTCAGGTCCATATTACCCTTATACCTTGTAACAAAACCCATTACAGGCATATATAGTAAAACAAAACAAACCCTTGTATTTAGCCATGTCCAAATATATATATATATATGCCTCTATCTCCCTGAGTTTCCTATTTCATCCTTAATACTCTTGTGTTCTCATTGTTCATTGTGTTGATCAGAGTTCCCAAGTCTGGCAGAGTCATTCATCTTGACAATATTGTTGTTATTGTATAAATTGTTCTCCTGGGTCTGCTCACTTTATTCTGTAACAGTTCAACCATGTCTTTACAGATTTTTCCCCCTTCTTCATTTCTTAAAGTATAGTTTTCTTCCCTCACGTTCATATACCATTCGTACGTCATAACTTGTTCGTCCGTGTCCCAATTGTTGGGCACTTAAGGGCAAAATTCTAAATTGCCACAAGGAATAGAGGCAGTTAAAAAGTAAAGTACAGAACTTTGATGACATAAAATTTAAAATGTTTTGCAGTAACAGAATTTGTCTAGGATAAAAAAAGAAACAGCTGAATGGGGCTAATTTTTGCAAAGTTTGTGAAATATGATATTGAAGATATATAAGGAGTTGACAGATATATAAGACAAAAGGACATTCCATCAAATAAATAAGTGGTCAAAGGAGATGCAGTTTTCAAAAGAAAAATTAGAAACTATCAACAACAATGTGAAAGAATTTTCCAAATAGCTAATAAGAGAAATACAGTTTTACCTCAACCCCATTCACCATGTAAAGATAATAAAAGAAAGAAGTAGTCAGTACTAGAGGCTCTGTGGAAAAATAGGCACACTAATACATTTGTTGGAGCCATTGATTGGTACATTTTTTTTCTGGAAAATACTCTGGAATTACATAAGAAAAGTGGATCAGTGAGACCACCACTAGGTATATTGAGCATATTAACCAAGAAGGTCAAATACAGAAAGAATGGCTCAACATAGATAAAAAAAAAAACTCATAACATACTTTTAATCATAGCAAGAAGTAGAAATAAACTGTGATATATAAATGTAGTGAAATATTATTCTGTAAGAAATGACAACTATAAGGACTTCATAGAAATAAGGAAAGATTTATGTGAACAAAAGTAAAATAAGCAGAACCAGGAAAACATTTTATACCATAATCACAGTAATATAAATGAAAACACAAAAAGCAAGATAAAATCCAAGTAACCATAATACCTAATCTTGGCCATAGTTAATGTGCTGCTCCCACACAGGATAAAGGCAAAGGATATCAGTACTGGACACATCCATGGCATTACTGCTTACTTAGTCTTTCTTATACAGGGAAGGACACGTCATGTTTGGTGGTGGGCAGAGCAATATATATATGCAGTAAACAAGACATCAGTGAAGCCTTCTTTTGTTGTTGTTGACATAAAGCAACTAGTCTTTAAACACAGAAATACAAAGAAAAATATTCAGTAGGAACTACTGTGAAAACTGGGTACAAGTCTGATGGAAAAGTTTAAAAAGCTAAAGTCAGTATTAATAATTAGTTTATTACATTTCTCACAGTTATGGATAGAGGGTGAATTTATAATCATCTCTAATATAGAAAGTATATTCAAAGATTCTTTTCCTCCAGGCTTTCATATGCCTACAGTCTCTGGTACTTGAGAGACTAAGCCTGGTAGATTCTTTTGAAAGTTTGAACTGCAGTGCACTAAGCCAACTAAGCTGGCTGGCACCAGTATGGTGAGCCCCCATAAGCAGGGGGTCACCAGCCTGCCTAGATAGAAGAGAACCAGCCCAAATCAGAAACAGAAGAGGTCATAGCTCCCATGCCAATAGATAGTAAGATCTTGCACATGAATGATCACCACACTTCTAGCATCAGTGAGATAGGGGGATAGTCTCGAAAGAAAGAAAGAGAAAGAAAAGATAATTTCATTTTTCACGAATTTTCAAATGAATCTGTTATCCCTATAAATGAATTGTGATCTGTCTCTATTAACCACTCCTGTTTGGCTCTTGTACCTCTAAGCTAACCACATGGAGTACTTTCTGTAGTTCTTTGGACATCCAGAATATGCCAATGGATCATGCATGCTGTCCATTGGTTATCCTTTGTTCTCCTACATGACCAACACATTGTCTTTATTTGTGCAAAAGCTTTTCATTTTTATCTGTAATCAGTGAGTTATTATGTAAAGATAAAAATTTTTGCAGAAATAAAATAAGAATAAAAGATGAATTGGAAAAAAAAATCTTTTCACAAAATGCTTCTAATAAAAAATCCAACTTCCGCAGTCTATAAAGAGTTGAAGAAAATGTATAAGATTTAAGAACCATCTGCCATTAGCAAAATGGTCAAAGAATATTAATAAATAATACTCAAAATAAGAAATTTAGCTTGTTTGCAACCATCTTGAAAAATTCTCAGAACATATTAGTAATTAAGAAAGGAAATTAAAGTAACTTTTATCACTTCACATCCAGCAAAGTGGCACCCAAAAATGATGTTTAAAAATTTTAATATGATATTGACTGGTCTTTGGAGAAATTGACACAATAATTAATTTCTATTGATTCTGTGAATTGGTTCCAGCATTTTGGAAAACAAATTAGAATTTGACATTCTGTCCAGACAAGACTCTTATATAAAACATCTCCTGCCTGTCTATTTGAATTCTAGGTATCTAGTCGCCCATGAAGGAAATTATTATAGTAGTTTTGCTTTCAGAAAAGAATTAGGTTGGGGCGGCTAGGTGGCGCAGTGAGTAGAGTGCCGGCCCTGGAGTCAGAAGGACCTGAGTTCGGATCCGGCCTCAGACACTTAACGCACACGCAAATAAAAACCTAGCCGTGTAACCTTGGGGAAGTTACTTAACCCCAATTGCCCTCCAAAAAGCAAAAAAAAAAAAAAAAGAAAGAAAGAAAAAGAAAAAAAAGAATTAGGTTGAAGAGAGCTTGTGTAATAACCTTTTACTGGACACCAGTGAATTTTTTATTTTGACCATAATTAGTAATTGCAAAAAATAACCTTGCAGACTAATTATCAGCATATGTTAATTTTATTTCAGAATATTAACCTTTACTTGTGGGAAACAGCCCTTTTCATGTACATTAAAATTATCTAATCTTTCTTCTTATATCTAGGTAGCCCTCTTCACTTGCACTTTGAAGCCCTTCTGAAAGAGGACCGACTAACCTATGAGGCTATGAAAATGTCTCCATTTATAAAAGGTTCACGAGTTCTCACAGCTACATACCCAGTGCTAACACCATCTCTCAGCCCAACCAGTAAGTTCTACCTCCAGGCAGAAGGAGGAAATTAGTCCTCATCTTTTTTCCCACCTAAGCAAAACTACTTGACATTAATGGTTGCTTTTCAATCATATTTACTTCAGGAGTAAACTTATTTACATGTTATGGCTGAATTTCAAACAAGAACAAATGACTCTTGACCATGAAATATGTATCTTTGGTTATCACAACATTCTTCCTTTACTTTCATCCTTGTTATATTGTGCAATGTCTTCTAGTTTATTCTGGCATCATTCTTGGTCCCTCATAATGTCTCCTGTTTGACCTGATGACTTTCTCCATAGACCCTAAAAATAACTTTAGAGTCATCCTTCAGCTTTGTCCAAAGGGCTATAAAACTGTGCATACCCTTTGACCCAGCAATACTGTTTCTAGGTCTGTAACCTAAAGAGATCATAAAAACAAGAAAAGGGTCCACATGTACAAAAATATTTATAGAAACTTTTTGTGGTGGCAAAGAATTGGAGATTGAGGGGGTATCCATCATTTGGAATGAACAAGTTGTGGTATATGAATGTAATGGAATACTGTTGTGCTATAAGAAATGATGAGCAAGCAGACTTCAGAAAATATGAACTGATACTGAGTGAAAGGAGCAGAACCAGGAGAACATTGTACATAATAACAGCCCCATTGTGCAATGACTGGCCTTGATAGACTTAGCTCTTCTCATCAATAAGATAACTCCAAAAGGTTCATGATAGAAAATGCTATCCACATCCAGAGAAGGAGCTTTGGAGTCTGAATGCAGATGGAAGCATACTGTTTGCTCCCTTTTTCTTTGCTGTTTCTTCTTTCTCATGGTTCCCCCCCCCCCCCCATTGGTTCTAATTCTTCTTTACATCTCATGACTAATGTGAAAATATGTTTAATAAGAATGTATAAGTAGAGCCTATATCCAGTTGCACACCATCTTGGAGAGGAAGGGAGAGAAAATTTACTTTTTTTTTGCCTTTTGGAGGGCAATTGGGGTTAAGTAACTTGCCCAAGGTCACATGGCTAGGTTTTTATTTGTGTTTGCGTTAAGTGTCTGAGGCAGGATCCGAACTCAGGTCCTTCTGACTCCGGGGCCAGCGCTCTACTCACTGCGCCACCTAGCCGCCCTAAGAAAAATTTTAAAACTCAAAATCTTATGGAAGTATATGTTGAAAACTAAAAATAATTATTTTGTAAAAATCATCCTTCATGGGGGCGGCTAGGTGGCACAGTGAGTAGAGCGTCGGCCCTGGAGTCAGAAGGACCTGAGTTCGGATCCGGCCTCAGACACTTAACGCAAACACAAATAAAAACCTAGCCATGTGACCTTGGGCAAGTTACTTAACCCCAATTGCCCTCCAAAAAGCAAAAAAAAAATATATATATCATCCTTCAGGTTTCTACTGTTGGAAGAGCAATGTTTATTAGATATTAACTCCTACTCCCTCCCCTGATCCTCCTGTTATTTTTCCTCCTTTTTTCAGTCTCTTCCTGTCTGTCTACAAGCATGCCTAGTGCTCCTGCACCCGTGACAAACCTCACTTTAAATCTGCAATGCTTTTGAGCCGCCCTCCTATTCTCCTTTTCATTTTACTGCCAGTCTTGTAAGCAGAAGCATCTACTCTTGCTATCCTACTTCTATACTGCCCACTCAGTTTTGTTTGTTTGTTTTGGTTTTTTTGTTGTTGTTGTTGTTTTTAATTTAAAAAGTAGATTTTATTACCGTGGTACTGTCGGGGTACATGCCCAAATCAGACGGTGCTTTGGCACAGACATTGTGCCTTTTTTAAAGAGGTTCCATAGCCAGGTTATGTAAGCTGAAATTACAGTGACTTAAGCTGAAACTACAGCGATTGGTCAGTGTACATTTGAATTTCCCCTCCTGCCCACAGATCAATCAGGGGAAAGCAAGGGGTGGGGGTCCTGCCTGTTTACAGATCAATTAAGGGAGAGGAAGGTTGAGTTCTCTGCTTTACAAATCAATGAAGGAAAGGGAAGGTTGAGTTATCTGCTTTACAAATCAATGAAGGGAAGGGCAAAGTGGAGTAGTGTCCAACATTCTCTACTCTTCTTATTTTTTTTTTTTAAAGCAATTGGGGTTAAGTAACTTGCTCAAGGTTACATGGCTAGTCATTGCTTATGCGTGGGTGCTCATTTTCTGAGGCCGGATTTGATCTTGGGTCATCCCAACTCCGAGGCCGGTGCTCTTACTCACTGCACCACCTAGCCACCCCTTGAGGGCAATTGGGGTTAAGTAACTTGCCCAAGGTCACAAGGCTAGGTTTTTGTTTGTGTGGGTTAAGTGTCTAAGGCCGGATCCGAACTCAGGTCCTTCTGACTCCAGGGCCGACGCTCTACTCACTAAGCCACCTAGCCGCCCCTCATTCTCTACTCTTCTTGTAGGTATGTCAAACCCTTGACATGACTCGGGTCACATCTAGATTACGCAATTCTGTTCCTAAAGGATGAGGTGGGGGTGGGGTCCCTGATAATTAACATTAATGGAGTTAACATGGGATTTGACAAATTGTAGAAAGCAATTAATGAGATAGGGTCCAACAATTAGGGCTATGATCAGGAGGAGGAGAGGCTAATACCAATACTAATACCAAGGCTGATATCAATTTAGTGAGTTAGGAGTATGTTTCAGGGGAACAGGGACTGATACCCATTCTCAGAATTTTCCAGCTCCTTCTGTCTATTAGCAATATTCTGGCTTACCAACTTCAGACTCTCCCTCACCACTTCAGAGTTGTTTGCATAGAAGCAACAAGCTTCACCAAGGACTGCACACAGTTTAAGAAGGTCAAGGATTCTGTGGTTCTAAAGAACCACCTCTGCCAGAGAATCCACTGGTCTTTCCAGGGCTGAGATGGACTGCTCTCTGTGGGGGAGGTCAATATTTACCGGTGTACTTAAGGCCTGATAGTTGGCCTCCCCCTTAATCAAGGCTGCCATCCCAGTCACTGCAGAACCCACAAGGCCCAAGCCCACTGAGATGGGAATGAGGAGTGGTACTGCCTGCCTTTGGCGGTGGCTCAGTTGCCCTTCTGGGAAAAGTAATGCCAACCTTGTTCACTTGGGATGCCCACTCATTTTTGAGACCTTTGTACTTTGGTTTCCAACTTTGCTATTGTACTGAAACTATTCCCTCAGAAGTTATATACTATCTCCACTCAAAAATCTGATGGCTTTTTCTCAGTCTTTGTCCTACTTCCTCCCTCTCCCCTTATTGCTTTCTTTCCTAGCTTTTATAACATTGCCATATCTTGGTTTTTCTCGTGATCATTTAATTTAGATATCCCCTAAGATTCTATCCTTGGCCTTCCTTTTCTTTTCCTATACTCTGTCCCTTATATATCTTATTTACTCCCATGCATTCAGTTATTTCTACAGACTACTACCAAGTCTGTGAGTCTAGCTTTGAACAACAAGAGTAGGAAATTGAAATAAGTCCAGATTGAGGCAGTATGATTGTGATATAGTTCCATACATGACTTCAAAGCTTTTCCTTTTTGTGTGTAGGAAAAGTACAATCTCTGCTGTGTTTAAGAATGGCCCCTCCTTTTCAGAGGTTCCAGGGTGTCGATTAGTGGCAAGAAAAGTGTTATCTGAATCTCTGTTTCTAGATCTTTAAGTACAATTATTGGTTAAGGAGAATGGAAGTGTGGGCCTGGAATTTCCCTGATTTATTTTGCAGTGAGTTTCTCTGAAAAAAGTCTCACTTCTAAGATATATAGGAAACTAAGTCAAATTTACAAGAATTAGAGCCGTTCCCCAGTTGGTACATGGTCAAAGGATACGAATAGGCAGGTTTCAGAAAAAGAAATCCAAGCTATAAATAACAAAATGAAAAAATGTTCTAGATCACTAATAATTAAAAAATGCAAATTAAAGTAATTCTGAGGTGCCCTTTTACATCTATCAGATTAGCTAAGATAACAAAAAAGGAAAATGGTATATGCTAGTGGAGATGTGGGAAAACAAGTACGCTGATGCACTGTTGTTGGAGCTGTGAACTAATCTGACCATTCTGGAAAGCAGTGTGAAAGTATGCCCAAAAGGCTAGTAAACTTTGTATACTCAGACTCAGCAGTATCCCTGCACTAGGTCTATATTCCGAAGAAATCAAAGAAAGAAAAGGATCCATATATACAAACAATATAACAGCTCTCTTTGTGGTGGCAAAGAATTGGAAACTAAGGGATGCCTATTATGGGGGGCGGGTAATTGAACAAATTATGGCATATGAACACTCATGATGAGCTACTATTCTGCTATAAGAAATGATGAAGGGAATAACTTCAAAAAAAAACTAAGATGATTTGTACAAACTGATGCAAAGTGAAATGAGGAGAATGAGACAAAACAGTTTATAAGTAACGGCTATATTGTAAAGATAATCACTTTTGAAAGACTTCTTAGTTCTTATCAAAACAAGGACTCATAATGTAACATGCTTTCCACTTCTAGTTAGAAAACTGATGGATTCAGGGTACAGATTTAAGCACATTTTCTTCTCTTTTTCTATTTTTGGAACAGCTAATGCCATTTATTTTGTATGACCATACATATTTATAATAGGTATGTTTTTCTTGACTATTTAGTACTAAAAATAAAATAAAATTGAGTTAGTGGCGAATTTTTTTTTCTAATTTACTCAAGATAATGAAGATGAAGGACCTTAGCCGTGATACCAGAAACTATGAGGCAGTTTGGGTCAGGATGGACATTGATCTGTGAAGTTATTGTAAAGTGAAGGGAGAGCCTTCTCTGCGGGTTTCTGTAATAGTAATGTAATTTGATCCCTTTGTATTGACAAAGGTAACAGGTATTTAGCATTTAGTAATTAATCAAGCCTCTTAAAGACACAGGTGTGATCCCCTATTGCTGATGTAACAGGGAGGGGCTGAATAGGGAGGAGCAATAATGTATAAAAGGAAAGACCCTGGCTGGGAAAGTCAGACCTTCTTGGAGCAGGCTTTGGGGAGACAGAAGAGGAAAGCCCTCCACCCCCTCTCCCCACCCCTGCCCCAGGATGGAGAGAATTGTTTTGATTTGGAGAACCTGGATGAAGTGATATTGATTCTGGGAACCAGCTAAAACTTCTGCTGAGTCCAAGGGCCAGCCTGAGCTCCTAAGGAGGATGCTGAGGATTTCCGAGGGCCAGGCCAAGCTGCCAAAGACTGAGGAAGCATGACTGTGATGCTGGTACTTTGTATGAACCTGTTGGTGTCTTTGTTAAGCCTTGTCTTCCCAAGAACAGAGACTGTGAAGGATTTGAGATGGACTGGACACTATGAGCTCCAATATGGAGCAGTAACTGCATGGAGAACTGGGCAAGGACCTGGGAGCTATCTGCCTTTGAACCTAGCTGACAGTTTGGTGAATCTAGGTGGGATCTGAGACCATGGAAGGGGATCCAGGGAATCAGAGAGACCACCCCGAGTCAAGCTGAAAGAAGACTTTACTTGGATACTGTGTACTGACTGAGAAATTGTAATTTGCTAGTGACCTAGGGGTGGAAGGTTTATTTATTTTCTGATGATTGAATGATTGTACTTAGTGACTGATGACTGAATAAGTGACTGATTTGTACCTTAGTGTGCCCCATGAGTGGAGAACTTTGTTGTACTTTGTGTCCCTTAAGGAGGCAAACTTCCTTAAGGATGATTGAATGCTTGAGTTACTAAATGATCATTCTTTGTTGAAAACTTTGTGACCACTGTGGTGAAAACTATGTAGCCATCTTAGTGACAAGTTGTTTGAATGTTGTATTTTGATTTTCTGTGATAAGTTGCAAAATTGTGAATGCTGTACCTTGATTTACTATGAATGTTTTGCTCTGATTTGTTATGGAATAAATAGAGTGTTCACTATACAGTGTAATCAGAACCTTAAAAGCTGTTCACAGTAGCAATCTTCTGGAAAGCTGCTCGTGCTTGGCTTTACAGTTTCGAAGATGAAAGCAAAAAAAAAAAATTCAGCATACTGATAATGGGCATAAACTTCCCAGGAATTTCAGGAAGAAGATTTCTAGTCTTAATCTGCCTTCTTATTTTCAGTCTTTATTTGTGACTTCTTTTCCTTCTTCCATGCAAATGTGCCCAAGTCTCCCCATTCTCAAAAAAACTTTCACATGACCCTATCATCCCCTCAGATTCTTATATATCTCCTCCCTTTCGTGGTCTTTCTAGAAAAAGAATTTTCTACTTCTTGACTTCAGTTCCTCACCTCCTACTCATTTCTCAGCCCATTAGTCTTACTTGCTTCTGAATCTACTACTCAACCAAAATTGCTTTTTCTGTTGCTTCTGATGATTATTTTGAACCATCAGATTTTTTTCTTGTTGTAGAGACATTCTGCAGCCTCTTTTGATTGGAGCTTTGCATTCTATATTTGGGAGTTCTGTGCGGTTTATTTCCATTATTTCTTGCATTACTTTGTTCAGGTTTTTTGACTTGTCGTATTCTTCAGGGAGGTATGATGCTTAAGGTGTTGCAGCACATCTTGTCTCTATGATAACTTTTGCTAGTAGGGGAAAGAAAAAGGGAAGGGAATAAGCATTTGTATACACCTTCATTATGTCAGGCACTATGCTAAGTTCTCTACAAATATTATTTCCTTTAGTCTTCATAACAGACCTGGGGGTGTATTATTTTATATTTATTATTTTACAATTGAGGAAACTGAAGCAGAGGTCAAGTGCCTTGCCTAGGGTTACACAACTAGTACATATCTGGATTTGAACTCAAGTCTTCCCAACTCCAGGTTCAGTACCCTATTCACCTATGTAGAGATCATGCATTCTTTTTAAAAAAAATTAATTCACTTTTATTTTCAATTCTAACCTCTCCCCTTCCCACTTCCTCATTGAGAAAATAAGAAAAACAAAACTCATTACAAATACGTGTAGTCAAAAAAAATTTCCTTTAGCCATTTCCCCCAAAAAAGTATATGCCACGGCTCATACTCTGAATCCATGTCCTATCTAGCATTTTTCATTATTACTCCTCTGGCATGGTTGTTGAGTACTATATTGATTAGAGTTCCTGAGTCTTTAAATTATTTTTTGTTGTTATTATATACATTGTACTTCACTTTGCATCAGTTTATAAATGTCTTCCTAGGTTTTTCTGAAACCATTGCCTCCATCGTTTCTTATAGTGCAATAGTAGTATTGCATCACATTCATATACCATAACTTCATCAGCCATTCCCCAGTTAATAGGTAACCACTCAGTTTTCATTTCTTTTCCATGTGGTTTTTTTTTTTTCAGCATTACTGCATTTTGCTTCTTCTAGTTTGTCCTTCACTTCAGTCTATTTGTACTCCAATCTGTTATTCTCTTTTGTTTCTTTGGAGAGCCTCACTACTATGAATTTAAATTTTTCTATTCTGCTAATTATTGATAATGTCCATGCCATAAATTCTGCTGCTTATTCCTAACTTCTCTCCTGATTCTAATCTCTCTCTCGAACCATTCTAGAATATCTTGCTGCATTTCTGTCTTCTCTTAGGACTCTACAGAGTTCTGCATTTTATTAGATATTGGTTCAGTTTCTTTTGTCTTGAAATATTTATTTAGAGAAATTTACAATCTTTCATATATTAGTACTTGTCTTCTGATTTTAGTATTGCCCATTCATTTATCATGCTTTTAGACTTGTGTGCTTGACTTTTTTTTTTTAAGCAATTGGGGTTAAGTAACTTGCTCAAGGTTACACAGCCAGTCGTTATATGTGTGTGGGTGCTCATTTTCTGAGGCCAGATACAATCTCAGGTCATCCCAGCTCTGAGGCCGGCACTCTTACTCATTGCGCCACCTAGCCGCCCCTGGTGTCCTTGACTTTTAACTGAATTTTCTTCCTCCTGAGAGCTTAGTTGATTTTAGTCTTTCTTCCTTATATTTCTCTATTGCTCACTTTCTTATCTTTCCCCTCTTAATGTTGAATTTACACTCTAAGACTGCACTTCAAAGACGTGTCAGTCTCTTCCTATATTAGGGAATTTTATGTATAACAGATGAAAGCTAGTCCTTTTTCTTTCAGTCCAGGTGACCTCCTGCCCTTTTCTCTCCATTCTTTGTTTCTCTGGAAAGTCTGAGTCAGTGTCTGCCTCTTTCTTTTAGGCTTTAGGAGGGGAAATATGGACATTCCTTGCAAGTGCTTTGGCTTCCTTAAGCTAAAGATCACCACAGGCAATGCATCAGTCTCCCCTTTTATGTTTTCCTTTCTTCCACTCATGACTGGGCAAAGTTAAGGTCCTCTGCTTGTTGCAACAGGCCCTTGGTACAAGAGCAGGAATGGAGTGTATCAGCAGAAACTTCAGCAAGAGGAAAATCCCTGAGCAGGTCTCAGAGCACAAGCCCAAGGGTTAGTTTGTGACATCATACAACATAGAAGCTGGTGTGAGAGGAGACATACTGAGTTCATAAGAGATTACTACTCTCCACTGTTAATTCCTAAAACTGGTATACAACTTGCTTGGTTCTTGACTCATGATGAGAGCTGTACCTGCTTAGCTAAAAGAAATATCTTGTCCTCTATCTTAATCTTTAAATGATTAGAGTTTTTAAGTCTTTCACCAGTTGTTCTTTTATTGTAGTATTGATGTTGTGATACAAATCATTCTCGTGGTTCGTTCACTCCTCTCTACATCATTTGATAGAAATTTTCCCAGGTTTTCCTTAAAACCATTGATTTCTATAATAATCATAAGTGATAGTGTATTTAGTCAACCCCTTAGTTTCCAATTATTTTCTTCCCCTCCAAGATTGATTTTATTTTTTTACTAAGTAAAAGAGGCCATTCTTTGCATCATTTTTACCTAGCCATAATCACTAAATAGGCTTTTGCCTCAGACAGACTGAAAGACCTAGGAAAGACCTTAGCTTAAAAAGTTCAAGGCATCCCACCGTATCTAGGGCTGTCTCCAGTCCTCCTGATCTATATCTTGCCATTGGACCCAGATGGCTTCAGAGGAGAGAGTGAGGTTGATGACTTTGTACTGCTCTAAGTGAGCTTAAATCCAATTGACTTGTCAGCTATGACATCAATCATGACATCTCCTTAAAGATGTCTTGGTCTTCTTCAAGAAACAAAGAACCCAACAACAATGACTACGAAAAGAACCAGTATATTTTTTACCATACATATCTTTTCTCTTTCATATTCTCTTTGAAATTTCAATGCAGTTCTCCCAGCAGTTTTTGTTAAGTAGTGAATCTTATCTACACAGTACCTGAGGTCTTTGGATATATCAGACAGACTAGTAAGTTCATTTGTTTCTGCGTGTATCTAACCTATTGGTGGACCCCTCTTTTTCTAACCAAATTGTTTTGATAATTGCTTTGTAATATAATTTAAGATGGGATTTCCTATGCCCCCAGTGTTCTTTTAATTGATAGGTAAAATTGTCTTTCCTCTCTCCTCATTCTAATTGATCTTTACTACTTTTCAAAGGGTTGAACCTCTATTACTCTCTTGGCTTTTGTGACATTATTCTCTTCCTATTCTCCTACTCTTTGACCATTCCTTCTCAGAATCTCCTCTGCTGGATCATTAATCCTCTTTCAGTGTTCCCTAGAGCTCTGCTATAGATGCCCCCCCTTTTTATTTACTTTTATCCTTTTAACTAGTATCTCTATACAGATGGCTCCTGGATCTATATCCCCAGCCCCATTCTGTCTCCCAGACTACAGTTTTGTATTAACATCTACAAATGGGAAATTCCAATATGATGACTCCCATAGGTGTCTCAAACTCATGTGCAAAAGAAGATCTTGATATTTTTCTCCTCTGAATTCTTCCCTCTTTCCAGCCTCTGTACTTTTGTTAAGGGCGTCATCAGGCTCAGAACCATCCATCCTCAACACTTTCTTTTCCTTCACCTCTTGTCACTAAGTTGCCAAGTCTAATCAATTCTGTCTCTACATTTCTCAGATCTTTTTCTTTCTTTTTTTAAAAAACATTTATTGTTTTGTTTTATTTGCTTTTTGGAGGGGGTAAGGTAGGACAGTTGGGGTTAAGTGACTTGCCCAAGGTCACATGGCTAGTTTTTGTGCTTGTTAAGTATCTGAGGCCGGATTTGAACTCAGGTCCTCCCGACTCCAGGGCTGGTACTCTATTCACTGTTCCATTTACCTGCCCTCTTTTTCTTTCTTTACATTCAAATAGCCACCACATTAATTCAATCCTTCTTTACCTCTCACCTGGACTATTGCATTAGCTTCATAATTGGTTTTCCTGTCAAGTCCCTCCACTTTCTACTTTTTCCTTCACACAGCTGACAAATTGTTAATCCTAAAAGAGGTATGACCACATCACTCATCTTCTTTTTTTTATTTTTATTTTTTTAAAGCAATTGGGGTTAAGTAACTTGCTCAAGGTTACACGGCTAGTCATTATTTATGCGTGGGTGCTCATTTTCTGAGGCCGGATCATATCGACCATCCCAACTCCGAGGCCGGCGCTCCCCACCCACTGGGCTGCCACCTAGCCGCCCCGGCTTACCCCATAGGTTAGTAACTGCCCAAGGTTACACGCTAGGTTTTTTGTTTGTATGGATTAAGTGTCGGAGGCCGGCTCCGAACTCAGGTCCTTCTGATTCCAGGGCCGGCGCTCTATTCACTGTGCCACCTAGCCGCCCCTCACATCACTCATCTTCTAAAAAAAAGCTTCAGTAGCTTCCACTGCTTTGGATGAAATATAGATTCCTGTTTAGCATGTAAATCCTTTCACTGTTCACCTCCAACCTATCTTTTTAGATTTTGTGGTGTATATCACCTCACTGGCTCTCTATATTCTACACCCAAACTGACCTATTTATTAATGTTCTCCCTGCATGGTATGTTGCATCTCCTGTCTCAGTGCCTTTGCACAGACTTTCCCACTGTCTTCAGTGCCTATCCTCCTCACTTCCAGGTCTTAGGATTCATAATTCCTCAAGGCTCACTTCCTATTATTTTATATATATTTTGTATTTACTTAACTGTGCAAATATTGTTTTCCCCAACAGACTGTAAACTCATTGTGGATAGGAATTGTTTAACATTTATCTTTGTATCAACTTTGTCTCAGACAATGCCTGACAAAAATGGTGCTTATAGAGCATTTGTTGAACGAATCAGTCTGTAAGTTCAGAACCTTCCTGACTCCAAGGTTGACTCTGTCTACTATGCTATGTTGCCTCATTACAGCTAGTATAGTATATATACTCAGATTTTTCACGTTTATTTTTTTTAAGCTGTGGACCATAACACAAAATTTTTATTTTAAAATGTTTTCCTACTTTGAACCTGTTGTAGCTTGATAACTTCCCCTTCCCTATGGCTCTCTTTTGTCCCATTTGTATCCTGATTTGTTACCCAAACCTTGGGGTATATCCTGAATCACAACAAGAAGCAACACTTCTCCAAGGTCATTTTCACTTTATTAAAAGATTTACCTTAATCTTTTTTCTGAGCTATTTGCTTTGCTTTTTTGTTTATTGAAAAAAGTTGATAAATGCCTCTGGAATTCATAGATATCTCTGATCTCATACAGATTCACCTCTTAAGGAAGGAAGACATCTTAAAGGATCAGCAGCCAGCCCTAGCATGTTTGCCTCCAGCCTCCAGACACTGAAACCCAGCCCTTTGGAGCACAATTTGTCACCTTATATTGTTGATAGTTCTACAGCACCATCATCCAGCCAGCCCTCAACCAGTTCTGCCTTGGTGAGTCATGGTTAAAATTAAAATGACCATCAACTAGATGCAATTATAATCCAGTTTCAGATCATAAAAAGGTTTCTGGAGACATTCACATAACAATAATATTACACAGAAAAGTTGTTGCTGCATTGGTATTAGTCTATGGGTTAATGTATTTAAAAGCACATAGTTTTTGGTCCTGACCTATGATTGTGGAGAGTTTCCTATGAGATTCAGTATGGCATCTTTTCTGTAGTTTCAGCCATATAGAGTTGCCTAAGGCCCTGAGAAAACAAGGACTTGTTTGTGATCACACGGCCAGTATGTATCAGGGATGGTACTTCCTGACTGCAAAGCCACCCTTTTGTTTACTTCTTTTGCCTACAAAGAAGCAGGAACTTGAATGTCCATTTTAGTAACTATAACCTCACTATTTAGTAATTATGTACCTCACATTTAAGAATCCATTAAAAAAAGGGCATGAATAGTACACCAACTTTGGAGTCAGGAGAACATGAGTTCAAATCTGGCCGTAGACACTTGATACTTACTAGCTGTGTGACCTTGGGCAAGTCACTTAACCCCAGTTGATCTCTCACTTGTGATTAAAACTGTAACACAGTTGTAAGGATGGAGATGTGCTTTTCCCTGCTCTATTTCTCCCCACAAGTCATAGAATATTTTAATTTGTGACAAAATTGGAATGTATACAACCCACAACAAACTGCTAAGTCCAGTGGCTAAACTTAACCCTTTGCCTATTTGGAATTAATTGACATGTATTACTTTAACTTTTACAAAGTAATTACACGTATGATCTTATTTGATCTTCATAATAGCCCTGTGAGTTTTCACATTTATATTATTATTATTCCCCTCCTTACAGATGAGAGAACTAAGGCTCAGAGAGGTTAATTGCTTTGTCCATGGTTAAACAACTAGTAAGTGTGAGAGGTAGTATCCCATTGCTTATCTCCGCTGAATTCTAATCTAACACTCTTACCATTATGTTATGCCATGCTGTCTTTTAATCTGAGATTTCTGTTCTCTAGTAGTAGATGAATGATCAAAGGACATGAACAAAGTTTTCAGAAGAAGCATTGCAAATTAATAGTAGCCACATTTTAAAAAAGCCTATAAATCACCAATAGTAAGAGAAATGGAAAGTAAAGTAACTGAGGTTTCAGTAAGATAAGAAAAACAGTGGAATGTTGGAGGGCCTTTGTGAAGATACACACACTCTTGTGTTGGTTGAGTTGTAACTTGATCAGATTATTTTGTAAAGCAAGACAGGTAACTTAGTTTGTGCCCTTTGACCCAGTAACCCTGATATTGGGCTTATACCCCAAAGAGGCAAAAAAAAAATACACTCAAAGAGGCCTGACATCTACCAAAATATTAATAGTAGAACTTTCACAGTAGTGTAGAACTGAAAACAAACTAAGTGTTCTTTTTAGGAGAAATGACCATTTAGATTGCAGTATATCACAGCATTTTAGGATAGGAAAGAACCTAAAAAGTTGTCTAGTTCAAACCCCCACCTAAAAAGAATCTGCATCACAACATAAGAGACAGAGGTTCATCCAATCTGTGTGAAGACCTCCAGTGAAGGGAAAATCCACTGCCTCCTGAGACAGCTCATCCCACTTGTGGGTAGCTTTAATTGTTAGGAAGTTTTTCCTGTTATCCAGACTAAATTTGCCTCTCTGCAAACTCCCACACGTTACTCTTGATTCTGCACTCTAGTGCCAAACAGAAAAGTAATTCCTCTGCCACATTTCAGTCCTTCAAATACTTGAGCACAGTTTTCATGATCCCCCTAAGTACTCTTCTTGAGGCTATTCCTTTCTTTTTCTTTCATCTGATCCTCATATGGCATGGAATCAAGACTTTTCACTGCCCTGGTTGACCTCCTCTTGCTTATCAGTGTCCTTTCTAGCCTGTGGTAGCCAGAACTGAATACAGTATTCTCCATGTCTGTCCATGGCAGTGTATAGTAAGACTATCACCACCTTATTTCTAGGAGCAGCATTTTTATTAATCTAGTACAAGATCATATTAACTTCTTTTAGCAGTCCACCAGAATCCCCCAAAAGTCGGGTTTTTTTAACCTACCTATAAAACTTCACATTTATCCTTATTAAATTTGATCTTAATAGATTCAGCCTATTATTGTAGTGGTTAGTCAGGCTAAGCCCGTCAGGACCTCTTTACATCCTGACTAATGAAGTACGTTAACCAGCCTCCTGTCTTTGTATCTTATGAATATAATGGAACATTATTATGAAGCAATAAGTAAATCTGAGACATTCAGAAAAACATAGAGAGACTTGTAGAGACTACTATAAAATCCAGAGAACATTATATATAATGACTGCAGTCACCTAAATAGAGGGGGGAGAAGGAAAACGGAATTCTAAGTAAGTTCACTGATCAGTTTTGAGTAGAGAAGAAATGGTGAAACTCTTAGCAGCAAGTATAGGCATGTAGAAAAAGAATGTCATATATACTGTTAAATGAGGTCACCATTGATTTTTTTTTTTTTGGCTGAACAGTTTTTTCTTTGTTAAAAGGAAGCATTTAAATGCTATGTGGAGGACAAAAGAAGCAGGACCCAGGGGTTGGGGAATAAGTATGATACAAAACTAAAAGTTTAAAAAAACACTTTTTTGTGGGAACTATGTAGTTCTAGAAACACATATATGAGTCTTTATAGTCACTGGACTTAGTAAATACAAATTTTCAAAATCTATTTTAGATTCACCAACATCAGGCTACAAGGCATCTTGTAATTGATAAATTCTAGTAATCTTCTGATAGTTCATTTAAGCATAAAAAGGGGTCTCTTATTATCATCATTATTATTATTATAGTCAAATTATACAGTTACTATACTGCCAAGCTTTTTAACTATTGTAGACACTAGTAGAAATAGCTAGACTCTCTCCTCACTTCTATAGGGGTAGACCCATGGACTCCTAGGCCATTATATTGGTCCCCTTGAAGTTTAACTTTAAAAAGTGTTAAACCAGCCTTTTGTTTACTCACAGACTTCTTTCCAAGTTCTTCTATGGTTCTTTCAGAATTTGTCAATTGTGAATTGAAACAATTAGCCAGATGGAAGCACAAGTGATAGATAAAACATACTAAATAATTCTCCTAGTTCTCACATCTAATTTGTTTATTTGGTACTAATGTCATGATATGACTTTTACATTTCTGCTATGTGGGGCTCATACTGAAGCAAACCTCAAAGAAGAAACGATCAGAAAACTCCTATGACATCGATAACATTGTGATTCCTATGTCCATGGCAACTGGTGCTCGAGTTGAGAAATTGCAGTACAAAGAGATCCTGACTCCAAGGTATAACAGTCGGTTTACAATTTAGAAAAAATGTACTTATTAATGGTAAAGAAGATACCATTTCTGAGAGTAGTATTGGTGGCATTGTCTTTTGGTAGGAATTTAGAAGTTGCCAAATTAGAGTGGAATAATACCATTACGTCATTGGGAGCCTTTCTATATCTGATAAACCCCCTATCTTAAGTAAAAGCATTTCTATTCAACCCAGACCCAGATATCTCACAAGAGAATATAGTCATCTAATAATTGATTGTGTCTTACAGGTTGTCATTATCTTGGTTTTCTTCATTTTATCACCACTTTTTTAGACCATTTCTTTTATTTTCATTACCTTGTGTATTTTCTGTTTTGTTCTCTCCCCTTGTCAGTGCCTTAACTGTCCCTTTTGCTGCTTGTTTTCTAAATATTCATCGGCCAATTAAGCAATGACTAAATTAAAAATTTTAGATTATATATTTATCACTTTGCTTATAAGGGCTTCTTATCTTTAATTGAATGTGCCATTCTTGTTCTTAATCATAAAGGGAATGAAAATCATTGTATTATCTTATTCCATTGAAACACTGATGAACACAAATATTTGATCTATAATCAACCCAGAGTGTGACCTTGTTGGTGAAGGTTATACTTGGCTTGAGTCTTTTCTTAGAGAAATCTGTCACCCTAGAGGATGCTCTGATACTCTCTGAATTGAATTGAATTGAATTGGCAGCTGGCAAGTTTGTTTTGGGTTGGCTGGAGGATGCCAGGGCTGGGGGTCTATGAGAAATCTATAACCATGATGAATATGGTGAATTGTTTAAGGGTTGGTTCAGTGAGCTGAATGTTTAGCAATTTTCCACAAAGCCTTTCGTTCCTTACTTAGGCTTCCTGTCATCTCAGTGATAAAGATGAGTAGTGGCATGAAGCTCTGAGCTGTTGTTGATCTGTCATCGTAACAGTAACTCTTGTGCTCTCTTTTCTTTAGTTGGCGTTTGGTTGAATCAAAAGAACAAGAGACATTTAATCAGATGGATTTAGAAGTAAGAATTAACAAAATATATGTTATTTTGCATTGGTAGCATAGAGGGTGGTTTTTCTTGTCAGTTCTTCTTAACAAGGATGTGTGGTGGAACCAGAGAGCCTTACTTCATACTCAGATCTGCTACTTGTTATCTGTGTGACATTAGGTAACTGGCTTAACTTTTCTGATTCCATTTTCTTCATTTTTAAAATTAGATCTTTGGATTAGGAGACCATTAAGGACCCCTACACCTTCAGATTAGTGATACTAAGAGCCAATAAGTGAAAATTAGATGGATGCCTCTTGTCGACTGAGTTAGTTTATTTAAAATACAAAATTATATTAAGATTTTCACTCAGAAACTGGCCTGCCAAACAAAAGCAATTCATTTAGCCCTGTTATGTATTTTTTTAGGTTAATCAGTAAGTAGCTAGAAAACAAATGAAGGTGGGGTGGCTAGGTGGCGCAGTGAATAGAGCACTGGCCCTGTAGTCAGGAGGCCCTGAGTTCAAATCCTGCGCCAAACACTTAACACAAAAATAGCTGTGTGACCTTGGGCAAGTCACTTAAACCCCAATTGGCCCTACCTTCCCCGCTGCAAAAAAAAAAAAAAGAAAGGGAATAAGAAAGAAAAAAAAACAAATGAAGGTAAGAGACTGCTCTGTCTCTTGTTTTCTTTTTAGGATTTTGGGGAGGTCTTTTGTTTGTATTGTTGTTTAATTGGTTGGGGGTTTTTTGTTTTGTTTTCCTGAAGGGAAAAAAAAAACAAAATGCCATTCTTTCTTCAGGCAAAGAGAATAACTGTTTATCTTCTTGGCCTCTGCTCATTTTCTTTATAAAGTCAGGGCCATTTAAATAAACTTAAAGTGGGTTGTTACAGGTTTACTGACAGATAGTAACTTGTTTCTTAATTGTGTACTGATATTTTTAAGCATATAAGTTGTATGGTTTTGAGACCTTGCAGCTGAATTGATATGTTAATAGATAGAGAGGAAATAAGAATGCATTTAGTGCTTACTAGCTACCAGGCACTGTGCTAGGTACTTTACAAATGTTATCTCATTTGGTCCTCACAACAGCCATGGAAAAAAGGTGCTGTCCCTATTTTCCAGTTGAGGAAAGTGAGTCAGAGGTTAAGTGACTTACCTAAGGTCATGTAGTTATCAAGTATCCAAGACAGGATTTGAACTCAGTTCTTCCTGTCTCCAAGCCCAGTGCTCTATCTTTTGTGCCACCATGTTTCCTGAATACTGTCAGTTGCATATACCCTATTCGCCTTTCTGGCCATTGTAAATTTCTTAGCACACTGACAATAACTTGAGCGCTCTTAAAATAAATCCTGGTTGGCAAATAAGAGAAATGTTACCAGAGTTATGTCTTCTGGGGACATAAGAAAGCAGTTGGCAGTTGATCAGAGAAATAGTCTTTTAAGTATATTGCTTGCTTTCATTTTCCTTGGCTTTCTGAGTGTATACTTGTATTTTCTATAGAATGTCGAAGAGAGTAACTGCTCTGTTGATCTTGTAGTATGAGCACCTAATCTTAATATTTATCAAACTCTGCAGTCTTGTATATGTGTGTAAACTGTTTAAAATGTAAAGGCAATTCTATTTCACTAGTCACTTCGAGCCCTCAGAGCCAAGAGCTTTACTATGAGCCAAACCTTCATGTGGGGTTCTCCTTGTGAGCAACCAAAACACAGTCAAAGAAACCCCAGAGAGACTTGAATTCAAAGTGGGAGTATTATTTGTCATATTAATGGTCAAATCTTCATGCCCCCTTCCTAAAAGTTCATTCCTTCCTCAGCCCCAAGTACCACATAGTCTCGTTAATGGAGAAATGAAAAATGTCTGCCCCTATTTATAAATCAGTGATTTAAGCACCTATAAGTTCACTGCTATGGGTATTCCCTTCCCAATAACAAATATTACAACTCTTATATAACTTAGGCCTCTGAATTTTCTGTAGCCAAAAAAATTCATGACTGTAGCCAGCATGTTGCTGAACCTCTCTGAACTTAGGCTAGTTCTAAGCCAACATTAGGTATGAGACCCCTTCTCAAAGCTTTTCCAACTTACAAGAACATTTCTAAGGCTTATACTGCAGTGACAGAGCCTTCAAGAATCCAGGGTCACCTCTCCAACACAATGAGGTGTTAAGATACGACTTGAGTATCGTGTGTAACATAATGTCCTACAGTAGAACCATAATGAGACATCTTATGTACTAGTATGATACCCCTTAGTCATAGTTTAGAGATTGACATGAGTAGAAGTAGTCTTCATCCACCCACTACGATTTTCAAGTGTTTACTCCTCTTTCATAGTTACTCACTGATATGTATTTCAGAGGATGATTGTTCAGCCCCTGTGGAATTGTAAGACTCTTGTAGTATCTGCTTTTCGTGAACTGTCGCTGACGTGTCAGCAGATGTTTTAATACCTGCTGTGGTTGGTAGCACTGTGCTCACTAATGTATATTAGCTTTCCTGATGTAAGATCGTATGTCTGCTTTATGATGCAGAGAATCTTGATTTTCTTTGTATCCTCATGACTGCATCTGATTGTTTTTTCTTTTTCTTAGTTAGAAGACACATCTGATGATGCTTATCGAAACCGTCACACCAAGTACGAGGAGCTTGAGAGAGCACGCTGGGATTCATGGACAGCAGCTGCTATTTCCCATAGACGAGGGAACAGGTAAGTTTTAGTGGGAAAAAATTAGACTATAAGAGTCAGTAGACCTGGGTTCTAATTCTGGTTCTGTCACTTAGTTGTGACAGAATTAATTAGTTGTAATAGTCACTTAACTTCTGGTCCTCAGTTTCCACATATTGAAAATTAAGGTATCAAAAGATTTCAAACTTTTTGCAATATGCCTAGGGAACAAAACCTAGTCTAAAGTAACTAGATAAGCCTATAAAAATAAAAGTTAACTAAAATACAAGAAAAAAATAAGATCAAGATGTTTGACTAAATGTTATGTAAGTTGTAAGCTGCCTTCTGATTTTAATAATCTATGATTCTGGAGATATAATTGGATTTTCAATTTGTGAGGGAAAGTTTGTTTGGGGGTTTTTCTTATGTTGATAATAAAGTTGAGTTGTCTGAGTAATTAATTATGGGGCTGTTGTGAATAACTTAGTGGTGATTCCCAAATTAAAATTTCTAGCAGATCTTCCAATAAAGGCGATGGCCGAGGAACTCAGTCTATCCCTGCTACAAGTCTAGCAGTGTCCCAGCCAGTGTCTCCAGATACAGCATATCATAATTTTAATGATCTGGCCCATTCTTCTGCTGGAACCTCTAGCCCTGAACCTTGCAGCTTGTTGCAGTCTCTTTCCATCAAGGACAGGACTCCTGTGCCATCCTCTTGCAGTGAAGACACCTGTTCCACTACCACTGATATTGGTGATGATGCAGCACAGGTAGGAATTATCATTGCTTCTCTGAAGTTGCAATATTTCAAATAGAAAAATTCAGAAAAATAACTTGGGTGGCACTATAACCACCTTTAGTATCTTCTCCTTGTGGTCATTCTCTCATGAAGAAACTATCTATTGTTGTTTTTATAAGTGTAATGCTCTATAATTGCAAATACTGGAGCAAAAATGTGTTTAATATCTTCCAATCTAAGCAGTTTGCCTCGACCCCTATTTTTCCTTGCCCAAAACCAAATCAAAAAGGTTTTAAGGATGAGCTCTGGAGAGTGTAAAAGATGGCAGAGCCATAGCTATTTTAAAGCATATGTTGCCTCTATAGATGCCTAGAAGTTTCATTCCCATAGTGTGTAGGATGCGAATTGCCTTCTTTGAAGGCAAGGGCTTGGTCATTTTCATCTTGGTACAATACTTAGTATAGCGCTTTGCACATTTAATAAATGCTTAATTAATAAGTATTGCTATAGCTGGTTTTCTATTGTAGTCATCCTCATTATATAGAATGGGCTAAAATTTCTGACCTAAAGTAATTGGGGTTAAGTAACTTGCTCAAGGTTACTCGGCCAGTCATTATTTATGTGTGGGTGCTCATTTTCTGAGGCTGGGACCTATCCCAGGTCCTCCCGACTCCGGGGCTGGCACTCTTACTGTGCCACCTAGCTGCCCCTACCTACCTAAATTTTATGTATCCCTCAAGATAAATTACCAAAATGTATTTATTGTTTCCATTTATTTCTAAAGTTAGAGTATAGTGGTTTTAAAAGTCTTATAGCAATATAAAGACTTCAAGATAAAGATACTGAAAATTTTTCTCTTTTTTCATTTGTTTTCAGTTTTGGTTTTTTTTTTCCACCTCTGTGGAAGCCACACCAGGCTCTGTCATGTGCTTTACTCTCTACTGATTTTTTGTTTCTTTTTATTTCCTTCTGAATTCCTCTCGTTACTCATTTTTCATATGTCTCCCTCTTACCTGACTGTCCACAACATTTTACTGTAGAATATTTTTTATTTGTTATATTTGTCGAATAGTTTTTGGTTGTCTGTTCTTTTAAAAGTAATTGGTGCCATGGCAACTAGGTGGCACAGTATGCATAGAGCAACAACTCTGGAATCAGGAGGAAGAGCTGAGTCTAAATCCACCCTCAGACTCTAGCTAGCTGTGTGACCCTGAGCAAGTCACTTAATCCCAAGTGCCTCACCCCCCCCCAAAAAAAAAAGATTAAAAGTAGTTGGTGTAGCTTCTTTATAAAATATATCACTTTCTGCTGTGAGTTCTTTATTTAAAGTGGAGGCTTTGATGTTTTTTTTTTCTTTAAGATAGTTTAATCTTGTGCCCTTAATGCTCTTTACCTCCCTGTCTCATAGATAGTCCAGCCCTGGGAGCGCCGTACATTTCCTCTTTCAGACACATCTTGTCAAGCTCTCTTGGATCAGCCTAATAAGCTACTGCCTCCTGTCCCAAAGCCATGGTGTTCAAGCAGAAAGCCCAACCCCAGGACTCAAAACAGCCCCCCAGAATCTCGTCCCATTCCCAGCAGTTTGCCTGAAGGACACTTCCAAGCCAACAGCAGCAGCTGCATAGAGGAATTCACAAACCATGAATGCTTCTCAGCTAGGCTTCTGAAGAACAGATGATGCCTTGGGTTCCCATGACAGGTGCTGTATCACATGCAGGCTCATCTACTTCTGTTCAATATCCAGAGCTTGGCAGGTGAGCTAGCCCAGCAAAAGGGACCCTAAGAGTGGTCACTGCTGCCCAGGAGACCAGTCATAGGTGGACTTGGGCTTCCCACTACCACAGGTAGACGGGATCCCAGATAGGCGAAGTGTGGGAGGCACTTTCATGAGCCTTTGAAGTGCAGGGAAAGGATCTGTGTAGCTTGGGAAAAACTCATCCGCTTAAAGAGTAGGAGAGAAGGTCTGGCTGGCTTTGAAGACCAGCAAGTTTAGAGCTATGAGGGCTGTGGCCCATTTTAAAGATGGGAGGAAATTGGAAGAACCAGATTGGAAAAAAATGGATATGCCTTTTGTAGATTTCTGGTTCTTGGGCATCTCAAGGTTGATGAGTATACCCAAGAACACTCAAGCAACTCTCAGGGCATTTAGTCTGTGCTCTTGCATATAAATAAAAAATAGAGCCACTTAGCAGGGACAGACAAAGGCCATTGCAGCCTCCAAGTTTTCTGGGTCTTATATATATTTCCAGGAAGCTGATTACAATGCAGATACAGGTGTATGTGCAAGAGATGCAGAACTTCAATGGCTGTTCCATTCCTGTAGGCTCTGGGGCTTTTTTTTTTGTTGTTGTCTAGCATAAACATGGCTTTATGGCTCTTTATAGTAGATGAAGGGCAGGGTCTTTGATGCACATGGATTGGGTTTTATTAAGTTATCCAGACACCTGATTCCAAATCTCTTAATAAGCCCCATTGTTTGCAATTTCTTATATTGCTAATAGTTTCTCCCAGTCACATAAAGACTTGGATGACTGGAGTTTCATATCCACATCTCTTTGGAGCCATCCTTTTTGGAAAGGAGGGCTTCCTCAGTATTGAAGATAAAAAGCTAAGTTGAGAAGACCAGGGAAGTTAAGCAAGTGAAAGATTTCCTGCTAAATGCTAAAATTAGCATGTTTTCTTCAGGTCCCTATAGGGAAATAGAAAGGTCATTTAGCCATCTTTATAGCACATGGTTCTCACAGCTGTCCAGAATGGAGCTCTCACTCACATGTGCATGTGCATGTGATGGAGCTGGGTGAAGGAGGACTGAATGTCTCTGTCTGAGAAAATTACCCTACCCCCTTTTTGTTCTGTTTACTCTTGATGACAATGGTGGTGGTGGTGGTGGCGGTGGTGATAACAGTTATTCCGCTGCATGAAGAGAACCTTTAACTTGCCAAAAACATCAGACAAGCTTCTCCTTTCTTAGCCATATGATTAATCTGTGATCCCTTAGGTAACAGCCTGCCCAAAGGCAGTGGCATCCATTAGACCTTTCAAATTTCTTTAGAGCCCTCTATTTCCATGGCAGATGTGAAAGGGACCGGTGTTATTACTATATCCCTTTCTGATTCCACATTACTGCCAGTTCCTATGGGGTTTTTCGGGAAATTAATAAAATTAAAACCACTAATTAGGTAACAGACCTCCTGCCCATGTCTAGACCCCTGGGTGATTTACACATACTGGGTTCCAGATGGCTCTGTGTTATTTGGAAAGATCTGCCATGTCAATTATTTTTTTTACTATGTGAGGCCCACCTAAGAGGTGTATTCTAAGAAAGACATGGATTCTTCAGTAAGAGTGCTAGAATATTTGCTGACAGATATAGGTGTTTCTTTTGCCCTGTAACATAAAGAACTGTCTCTTCCTATAATAGGAATAGTTTCCCATCACCTGCTTTTCAACACTACTAAACTATCCACTTTCTTTCCATATCTCCAAGCACTCAAGCTACAAGTTACCTAGGTTAACCCATTTATTAGTTAAGTGGGAAAATATCTTGAATTCCCATGGGACAAAGTCACATTTTATTAGTCTTAGCATGGCACAACAGCTCTGGTTCTGCAAATCTCTGACCATTTTTAGGCTGTTTTTAATCATGACATTGATGAAATCTGTCTAGCTATCCTGATTGTTTCAACCAGTTGACAGATAATTAATGTTACATTTCAGTCCCTTTCACCCTCACCTACTGTATGTATACATTTGTCACTTTTGGTGTAACTGATTTGTGCACACTTTATACCCTTGTCATTTTTTATTTTGGGTTCTTTTGGATGGGTGAGAACTAATGATCTGCAGATGAAACCCAGGGACTGTTAGCTGCTGTAATATCTGAAGGAAACAAAGTGCATTTCAATGGCAATGTTACAAAACATGTTTCATAATAACAACTTCAAAGCGCTTTGTGCTCAACACTAAAGCTAAGGAGAAAAAAAATAAACATGTAATTTACCAAAGTGTTCCAAATGAATCTTTTTTCTGTGAAATCTTTGTGTCTTAATTTTAATTAGGGGTCTTTTTTTGTTTAAGGTGGGTAAAATTATCTTAAGCAAACAGAGCTATACTTTAAAAACTTAATTGCATGACTAATCATTTCTTTGCTTTGTTAATTTGGAGATAAAGGGATATTAAAGCCAGGCTTTATTTTATTGCCAGTGTTCTTCTTTATTCAGTAGGAGTATGAAATGAGTCCATGACAGGACCACCGATTGAATCTGATGGAAAGGTAGTAAAGTATATGACAGGAGGAGTAAAAAGCTATGAGGTCTTGAAAGAACACTCAGGACTGAGTGAGGAAAATCCTTTTTTTTTTTTTTTAACCTGATTCAAGGGCAGGGGGAAAAGCTTTGTTTTCTTCCCTAAGTAAGGCAAATGTGTCTTGGTAGGCAGGAATTAAAAGGAATCCAGTTTCTGCCCAACAACCTTTCAATAATATCTTATGTTTGGGCTACACTTCCCAGTATTACTTCACCGTCCAATCACATATACTTCTAGATGAAGGGTATGACAACGCTAGACTAATTATTGAGGAGACTTAGATTGAAATCCTGCCTTAGACACTTACTAACTTTGTGACCAGGGGCAAGTCACTTAACCTCATCTGTAAAATGATAGGGTTTTGACTGAATGACCTTCAAGGTCTCTTCTGGCACCAAATCTATGAATCTATTACTACTATAAAATCAGAGGGACTTCCAGGCCTGTATATCTTAGATCTGATAATGTAATGTAATATTTTGCACTCTCTGATACACATTATTTGGCCACAAAGAAGTGGCATCTCCTAAAAGTATTTCCACACCAGTACATTTCATAGCCTTTTCCGTCCTGAAACATTCCTGTCCATTTCTAAACTTATCACAGGATAGTCGGAGGATAATAAGAAGTGTTTTTGCATAACAACAGATGCAAAGCCAAGAAAGATTGTGCTAGAGAGAATGAGGAGACGGCGGGGAGAAAAATATAGTCTCTGAAAAAGGAATGCTTTGTTATGATGGGCGAAAAATGAGCACAAAGATACATAGCCTGGAGACAATGGCCTTTTGAATATCGTGACCAGGAGTCCAAAAGAAGAACCACAAAAGATCTGTGTCCCTGATAACTACTGAGCCTATTTCCAAAAAGTAGACCTGATGAAAAGAAAATGATTGACAAGAGATTTGAACAGGCTGCTAGCCCTAGTGTATTGCAAATAAAGATAGCCTACATGAGCCCCTGTGCTTTTATAAACCGCTCAAATATGAAGCAGCTGAATTTGGGCAATTGACCCAAAAGGGGGAAAGAGTTAGCAAAATCAACTGATAACAAAGTGAAAAGGAAAGAAAAGAACTAAGATATTCATATAAAATCAGAATGAAATCAAAGACATCATTCCTTTCTGAATCCACCAAAGTAATTCCCTTTCTGGAACCACCACCAGTACCCTTCTTTTTACCCTTCAAGATTTATATTGTCCTCTGGAGCTTTGTCTTCTTTGTTTATATATTTCCCTGTAACATATCTACCTTTTGATTGTCTTTACTGATATTTACATTTGGTTTCATTGACTGAGGCTGCTTTTGATTATATCACAATCAGATTTTACCTATATAACACTGAAAAAATTTTAAATGGAACTACAGTGTAATTTGTCCCAGGCCCTTCATACAAATAAAAGCTAGCTTGCCAGTGGTATGGATAGAAAAAGCACTATTTGGACCTTCATGGCAATGTTAGTTGAGTTCAATAAACTGAGTGACATGCTTATTGGGAAGTATTTTCTGGGCCATTTCTTTTTTTTTCTTTTCTTTTCTTTTTTTTTAAGCAATTGGGGTTAAGTAACTTGCTCAAGGTTACACGACTAGTCATTATTTGCGTGTGGGTGCTCATTTTCTGAGGCCGGATTTGATCTCGGGTCATCCCAACTCCGAGGCCGGTGCTCTTACTCACTGCTCCACCTAGCCGCCCTGGGCCATTTCTTTATGGAAGAACCACGATACTTCATTCACCCTTTTTTAGGCAGAGATATGAAAGGAAGGGATTTAAATTTAATTTAAAGACATTTTGTGAAATGTCAGTGTCTTTTCTTCCCCGTTTGTTCATGTAACTGAATAATTTCACATAAGATATTCTCTGACTCATTAGCCTGCCAGGCAAACTACTTGTGTTTTCAAACGGTCTTCATGTCATTATTTGGTAAGATCTTGAAATCAGGGATTTCTTCAGGTAATGATGAACTATAGTTTATTCGTTTGTTTTTTGTTCAGAACTCATTGTAAAATGACAAATTCTTTGTTTCCATCTTGAATATTGTTTTGAAACTTGCTGCTGATTATTAGCTCAGTCTCTGCTCCATTGTTATGCTTATAGCACTATCAGGCAATAAAAAGATAACCAGTACTGCTTTACCTTTGTAAGTGAAAAAGTTGGGTAATTTCTTCTGTATCTGCCAAGATAGCCTAGTCTTTTTTTTTTTTTTTTTGTAGTGGCTATGTGTATACTATGTGAGGTGTAACTATAAAGTAAAGAAAACAATTTTTGAAGAGTTTTGTGGGATCAGTTGTTTAGTCATCCTTAAAGGATGTGCTTAGACACATTGAGTTCTCGATAGATATGCTAAGAATGTATGAAACATAGACTTACAATTGGATGGCCTGCATCTCCCAGTTCCTCTGTAGCATTCCAAGAATCCTCATAGCAAAGAGCAATACTATACTATGAACAGAAACAAGTTTGAGAACTTCTAGTTACTTTATGTATGCCTTGTTTTTTCTAAATACATTGAAGTATTTTCCTTCTAAGAACCATTTTACTGTAATACCTGCTCTAAGTTATTCCCCAAAGGTGGGATCTCTTGTGTGTTAGGTCCCCAGGTAACGACTCTTAAGGTTCCAGAGGTAACCCTGTGGGTACTCACAAATACTTACCATGGTGCTTCTTGTCAACGAGTAGATCTAATTAACTCCTAACACAGGCATTAATTCAAATGGCTTAGCAAGACCAGTATATACACATCCTCCCCTTACCTGTAGTGTACTCCCCCACAAATGCACGCTCTCTCTAGGGAGAGAGTGGACACTTAAAAGTACAGCTAAGACACACATGAAAGGAGCACTCTTACAGGGTCTCCATATCCTTTTATCTCTTCAGAAAGTCCTTATGAAGTTCACTGCTGGGTAGGATTGTTCCAGTAGTAGACTAGATTTTGCTTCTTGAAGGGTATCTATAATCTTTACTACCTTTAGGTTCAGGTTGGCCTGAAATCCTTGGCTCAAATACTACTCTACTATTTCAGAAAAAGCAAAAATATTTTAGCCTTAACTGGGCAGGAGGCTCCCCAGTTCACTCCCTCAGTTCCTGAACCTGCCATCTGAGGCATGCCATGTCCCAGACAGAAGATATAAGAGCAGAGATTTTTTAGCCTTACTGATCCTGGACTAGATATCCTCATTGATGGACCCCACCTGAACTTAAAATGACCATCTAATACATTTCTCAAATCTTCATCTCAACAGGATGGGCCATAATCAGACTCTATATCAAACTCTTACTGAGTTTTATTTTGCTTTTTTAATTCTAAGGTCCCCTTCTCTGTCTACTCAAATGAGTGGTTTCGGAAAAGGTACTGGGATAATCTATACTTTGAAGACAAGTTCATTGTTTCTCATTCCTATCCATCTGTTTCCCTGTTCTTTTGTTTGCAAATAAGCTACTGAAAACCTCACATTCTTTTTTTTTTTAATTTACTTTTGGTTTACAGCATTCAGTTCCACAAGTTTTTGAGTTCCAAATTTTCTCTCCCCCCTTCCTCCCACCCCTTTTGGCAGCATGCAATCCAATATCAGTTCTACATATACCTTCACATTAAACATCAGTCAGGTTGTAAAGAAGAATTATAACCAATGGAATGAACAATGATGAAGAAGAAACAAAACAAAACAAAATTAAACAAAAAAAGAGAGAGCAAGTAGTTTGCTTCGATCTGCATTCAGACTCCAGAATTCTTTTTCTGGATGTGGATAGCCTTTTCCATCATGAGCCCTTTGGAGTTGTCTTATAACCTTGTATTGCTGAAAGCCTCAAATTCTTAACTAGGGGTCCTTTATAAGGTAGAGATTTATCTACTCTTTCTGAACAGGAATCATACTTTACATTTCTTTATCTCTACAATCTGCCCCTGATCACATGTAAATTTGCCAAAACCTGAAAGGCGTATCTTAAAACAAATGTCAATTTTAAGTGAGAATATTTCTCCATGTAGTCTTGTCTCGCAACAAACTTAGATTAGTTATTGCTACTGTGACATACTGAAAAGAGCTACTAGTTGGTAAGACTTTGGGCATCAGGCAGAATTGAACTAGATGGTCTCTGGGATACCTCCAAATCTGATATTATCTGGACATTAAGTGAGAAGACTCAAGTCTGAATCCTCCCTGAGACACTTTTTAATAACTGTGACCTTGGACAAGTCATTTAACTCCTCAGAGTTTCATTTTCCTAATTTGTAAAAAGATGAGAGTAATGCTTGCTCTCACAAATTATTTAGGATAGACTAGGGCAGCTAGATGATAGAGTGGATGGAGCACTGGGATTGAAATCAGGAAGACTCATCTTCCTGAGTTCAAATCTGACCTTAGACATGTACTAGAGCTATGTGGCCCTAGACAAGTCACTTCACCTTGTTTGCCTCAGTTCCTCATCTGTTAAATGATCTGGAGAAGGAAATGGCAAACCACTCAAGTATTTTTGGAAAACAAACAAACAAAAAACAAATGAATTCACAGAGTTAGAAACAACAACAAAGAAAAAATAGAAAGCAGCCTGGCATGAATTCAAACAATAATAGTTTTATCAACATCTTATACCACATACCACAGTAAATTCAAAGTAGATACATGACCTGAGTATTATAAGTCATACCATAAAAAACAAATAGAAGAGAGCCAGATCGGATTCCTCTCACATCTAGGTCTAAGGGTGGATTCTTAACCAAACAAGGGATAAGAGGCAATTACGAAAGATAAGTACCACACACGAACAAAATTAATGCATCTAGAATAAGAGAAGCAGTTAACTGGGAAAAATATTTAAAATGCTGATAAAAGGTCTCATATAATTAGTAATATAAGAGTAAAAATCATTCCCTAGTTGATAAATGTTCAAAGGATATGAAGAGTTTTCAAAACAATTGTAAATTATTAATGAAAAAGTGCTACAAACCACTAGTAGTAAGCAAAATATAAATCAAAGTAACTGAGGTTTCTCTTTATACCCTCAAAATTGGCAAAGATGAGTACTAGTCCTATCCTTACCGTTCAGTAGAATCTCATTCTATTTATATATCCAGATTGGTCTAGCCATACCTTATTCATGGGCATCTTTCTGTTTCCAGTTCTTTGCTACTGAGGAAAAGGGGCAGGGGAAATTTCCAAAAACATTTCATAAAATATTCAGAGCTAGAATACTCATTTTAAATGAGGTTATTAAAGAAAATGGAGGGGCGGCTAGGTGGCGCAGTGAGTAGAGCGTCGGCCCTGGAGTCAGAAGGACCTGAGTTCGGATCCAGCCTCAGACACTTAACGCACACGCAAACAAAAACCTAGCCGTGTGACCTTGGGCAAGTTACTTAACCCCAATTGCCCTCAAAAAAGGGGGGGGGAATGTTTACTGTGAAGAAGGAAAGCTTAACAAATGGTTGAATGCAAGTTAACTGAGAAGTTAGAATGCCTCCAACATTGACTATGCCTATTCTCATCTTTGCCAGTTTTGGACAGTTTGGAAATGAAGGTGATGTTAGAAATAAAAGATCAATTTAAAATATTTTTAAATGCTACTTTCCTTAGCCTAGACTAGATTGGTCATGTTCTCTGATCCTTGTGTGGCTACAAATCTATTGTTATTTACATTTATCTCCCTTTCCCAGATGTATCCCTAGGTAATCCTAGAAAACCGTCCTTGATTCCACTGAATGACTCATTCTTGGTTTAATGTATTGAACACCTGCTATGTGTCTATTTCTGTGTTACTGGGGGGAGCGGGGTAGAGTCATTGTGGGACAGAACTGGTCCTGTGATGTTTTCATCATGAGGAACTTCTGATATGGAAACTCTTCCACCAGTGCAGATGGTCATTTCATCTGTAACTGACTTTGAGTTGCCTGGGATATTGAGATAAAGTGACTTATTTATAGTCAGTAAACTAGTATGTGTCAGGAGCAAAATTCCAAGGACAGCCCTCCATCTGCTACACCATGTTAACTCTATAATAGTAAATTGCTTATATAAAGGAGCCTAAGAATCACAGGAGACTGAGGTACACTGAGTGGTCAGAAAAGGGAGTCTTCTGCTTCTGATCAGAAACTTAAATACAAACATCACTCCACATGCTTTACACTTCCTAACTCCATTCTTTGTCCTTAATAGGACCTCCAAAACTAGCCAAACTATCTATACAAGTTGATACAAATTTATGAAATTAGGACTACTACCAGGGTTCCCCCTCATGTGGATTGAGACTAGTTTTATTTTTCTCTGAAAGACAACAAAGTTCTCCCTGGAACTTGATTGGCCCTGGGGGGCTAATGCTAAAGAAATAGCTCCCTGGGATGGCTAGGTGGCACAGTGAATAGAGCACAGGCCCTGGAGTCAGGAGGACCTGAGTTCAAATCTGGCCTCAGACACTTAACACTAGCTGTGTAACCTCGGGCAAGTCACTTAACCCCAATTGCTTGCCTTCACTCCTCCAAAAAGAAAAAAAAAACGGCTCCCTTAATGCAGTTATGCAGTTTCCTGGTGGCTTATGGCCATGTTGACATATTGACATATTATCATTGCATCCAGATGAAATCCAGACCCTTCATACCCAGGCTGCTTATGTCACCATACCCTGCCCTACTGACCAGAACATTTTTTCACATGGAATCAAAACAGACCTAAAAGCAATAGTATCTTTATTGAATGTCCTTTAAACTATTGTTAAACTGTTGAACGATCCACATTTGGCATATTTAATAACAAGACAAGATGGCACTGGGGCTTACAATGAAGTGAAAGAAGCACAATGTAAACACAGACGCGGTGGTCAGTTGACAAAACAGCTGAAGACCACAGTGGCCTCTTACATGTAAAGCCATCAGCAGCTCAGCTCTGCTTTCAGTGTTAAAAGTCTGACAAGATATGCAGTATTCAGTGTCCAGTATTCACTAAGACCAGGGACTGATGTCCAGGGACCTTGCTCCAGTGAAATTGGTGACTGCACTTATGTGAACACTTTGAGGAAATCCCCAACCGCTCTTCACTCCCTGTTCTCCTACTGTCTCCTCCACAACCTGGCTATACACACACACACACACACACACACACATGTATATGGAAAAAATGGAACAAATATAATGACAATTATTAGAATAATTGAGAGATTAAAAAATGTATCGTTTGCTTCCTCATGGAATTTATAGGTTAACAGAGGACATGAGAGAAACACAAGTTACATGCAACATCACATATTTAAAGAGGGTACAAAGCAGAGGATCTTTTCATCCACGCCTCTTTTCTGTCTAGAAGCTTTACTCTGAAGCCCTTCATTTAGAAAGTATTGACTCATTTTGGGAGATGGGAGGGAGCTCAGAGACCTAGTCCAGACCTCTAATTTTGTGCAGGAAGGACCCACAAAGGATGGGGCTCTACCTTGGCCACACAGCTAGTGCCTGAGGTCAGACTTGAATCTACAGTTCCTGACCCATTTAGCATATTTGGTAAAGGAACAAGATGGTGTTGTGGATCACACTGTAGTTGAAGTGAGGGAAGCACATTGCAAACACAGATGAGGTTGTCAGATGGCTGAATACTGAGACACCACTTTGGCATCCTGTGTCTATAGCCATCTGCAGCTCAGCTCTACTTCTGATCTTAAATTCCTCCCAAAGTCTACCAAGCTTCCAGGTAACACCATTTTCCACCAGCAGGGCTCCTTGGTTTCAGCCCAGTGCCAAGGCCCCACCACCCCACTTTTCAGCTTCCTTTTGTGGTTGTCTCCCTCATTAGATGCAAGTTCCTCAGGAGTAGGACAGGGACTGTCTTGCTCTATCCCCTGTGCTTAGCACAGTGCTTGCCACATAGTAAGTGCTTTGTGTTTATTGAATTGAATTGTGATATACAATGGAACAGAGGACAGAGCAGTTCAATGGCTGTTGGAAGAGCCCTAAGGGAGGATAGAGAAATTACCCTGCCCAGATTGCCTGGTTGTTGTTAACCAGCCTACAGAAGTTGGACTGCCAGTATCAGACAACTGAAAGTCAATTGGCCCAGCACATTCAGCAAATAGAGATGGGTTCTCAGTTTTTAAGAACTATGTAATGAGATTGGTGATAGCACAGCTAAATGTTAATGGGACACACACCCAGGCAGAAAGGCCAGAAGTTTTCACTGCATTGCTCAGAACCATAAGGCATGAAATTGAGAGAAAGAGTAAGAGGGAGACTGGGGAACCAGTAGTTAGAAATGCCAGTTTTTATCGTCTACTCCATAGAATGTAATTTCTTTCAGTGAAGCATTCTGGGAACATTCTAAGAGAAAGTTCAAAAAGCATGAGAGGAGTCAGGGAAGCAGCACCTGCGGGGGGTGTGGCTGAGGGGAAGCAGTAGTAGCTTAGTAGCCGAGCTGCTTAGGTTTGAGCTGCTGGTTTTGTGAGGGCTTCCTTTTGCAGAGCCAGTTGATTCAGTCTGCATGGAGACCTCCCTGTGTCCCTTTTCAGGTGGCTAAGGGGGGAAAGTTACACATACCAGGGTCCCCTTTGAGAACCACAGAGGAAGGATTGACATTCCTAAATGAAATTGGCTTGATATATGGCATCTATGTGGACCCTTCCCAACAGTCTGCCTCAGGGACATTTATGTCCTGCTTTCTGGGCAGAACCCCAGTCAAGTGGCTTCAGGCTTTAGTTATAGGTCTTTGCCACACACCCAGACAGGTGCAGTTTGGTCAACTAGTGAAATTTAAGCAGGAGATCAGTACAATAGGACGTCGGCAGTACAAATATGCACTCTGGGGATGGAGGGTGGAGGCACAGTGCCCATCAAATCATCCTGCTAACTAGGTGGGCAGAGGAAGTTTTGTGTGTGGCTTCTATATGACAGGGTTGCTAAAACAATAAATGGCCAGTCTATGGAGATTTCAGGGATGCTAAATCTGGTACCCAGGAAGGACTATTCAACCCTACCCATACTTATGGCATCATCTACAATTCCTTTCCCACTTGGATCATTCCCGGGGGTTACAGAGGCCAGACTATAGAGAAAAGGGGTGTCATAAGCTCTTGGGACTGGGCATCTGTTTGGGTCCTTTTGGCAAACTATGCAGGTATTGTGAGTAAATCCAATGGAAAACCTTGAAGTTCCCTGAAACATCCTGTGTAGTTAACCCCAACTGTTATTGGTTTCTAGAAAAAAAACAACTTACCTAGTAATGAAGATGAAATAGTACTTAATGCCAACTCCTTACAACAGTCCCATGTAGCTCATTGGAAAGGCAGTTAGCACCTAGCAGCTTACTACAAGGAGTTCAACAAAATCATCATGCCTACCATTCCCATTCCTGACTTCCTTACCAGGTAACCCAGGCCTGGGGTGAGTGGTATGAGGATTGAGTTAAATGCCTTTTTCTTTAGTCTTGTTGCTAAGATTAGTCCAAAGCAATTTGCTTTCACCTGGCAGGGGGTTCAAGATACTTTCACTGTCCTCCAGGGCTGCTTGAATACCCCCTTAACTGTCACATTCTGATGGGCAGAGACCTAAAAGGCGATTCTCTTTCTAAAGCTACCAAGGCATTACACCAATCTGGACTGGGCTGAATGAGACCATGGCCATAGAAGCCCTAGATTTGATAGACTAGGGACAAGGGGTAGATAATCAACTCTGAGAAAATCCAAGATCCAGCCCACTCAGTCAAGTTTCAGTGGACAGAGAAATAAGTGACCCTGATGGATCTCGCAAGTTCTCCAAAGTGGGCCACTGACCATGCCTGTTTTGGAAAGCACTCACTTATAAGAAGTCACAATGACTGCTCATAGTTTCAGAGGACTATGTGGTAAAGAATGCTATTCAGTGACTGACAGCAATGTGATGGGGACTCAGTATACAGAGTAAGACATACATATTCAGACTGCCAATGTGGGAAATTATCTTGTTTGACTATGCATATTTGTTATAAAGGTTTTGTTTTTATTTCTTAGTCAAGTGGGATTTAAGATAAAAAGAAAAGAAAATTAATAGGTTTTTTTTCATTTAATTTTTTTAATGGAAAAGCATTTGCTTAACTCTTTCTGGGATTTAATTTCTATTAGAGAGAAAACCAAGGAAGATACAATCATTCTTCATCTAGTATTACCTGTTATAATTTTGTTGATGCAAGATGGTCCCTAATAAAACATAGGTGGCCTCTCATTAAATGAATGGTACATTCAAAATAAAACCTTTTAGATCTCTTAGGTGTTAAAGCCCTTCACAAAGAGTTTGTCACAGGGTGAGGAGGGGAGGTAGAGTCAAGATGGTGGAGTAGAAACAGCATTTCCACAAAGCTCCAGCCCCCACCACTTCCAATTTATATAAAAGGGAACTCTGAACAAACTCTGGAGCTACAGAACCCACAAAATGGCACAGAGAAGCTAACCTCCCACTGAGGACAACCCAGCAGCCCAGCAGGGAGCGGCATGAGTTGGAGGTTTTAGCCCCAGGGCAGACTGACCAGCAGCTGGCTGGAGGGACGCTAGAACACCAGCAGCTGTGGTGTTTCCAGAATTACCAACACATAGATGCCAAGGACAAAGTGAGAGGTCAGTGCAGTATGGACTTTGGGACTAGTGGGGAGAGCATGTCAGCCTCTTTCCCTGGGCGTGTGAAGCCACTGCCACCATGTTGCAGCTTCATTTCCTGGCCTGCGAACTGTAGGGGGACATAGCAATCAGTCTGGGGGGTAATCACTCTTGCTTTAACCTTCTTGGATCTGGAGGGTGGTCTGGGGCAGAGGTCTTGGGGTATATGACCAACTTGCCAGAGCATGTGGAGGCTTCACAGAGGCCACCCAACTAATACCTCTGGAAGTTGTGAAGACCCCAACATTTGGGACAGAAGTTCCCCTGGCTGGTGGCAAAGTCCTACTGTGGCAAAAAAGCCCAAAAGTCAACTAATACCTCCAGCATGCATAGGCAAAGGAAACAAAATAAACAGAAAAATTCAACATTAGACTCCTATTTTGGGGGCAAAGAGGATCAAAGCATGGAATAGGAGGAGGACTGGGAGGTCAGAACTCCTGCACCAAAAGCCCCAAATGAAAATACGAGCTTGAGAAGGTAAACAGGGAAAAGAAATCAAAGGGAACTTAACAAAATTGAACTATTTACTGATATCTTGGAGGACTGCTATTCTGGGAGGGTGGGTAAGGGAAAAACAGGGGAGAAAATGATTGTAACTCAAAATCTGGCGGAAATGAATGATGTAAAACAGAAGTTAATAAAGCATTTGTTTAAAAAATTGAACTATTTACATTCCTACATGGATAAACAATAACTGTAACTGATGAAACCTTTCTCAGTATAGAAACAGTTGAAGAAGGATATATGGGCATATGAATACATATGTGAATGTGTGTATATATGTTTACAGGTATACATGGATAGAGGGCACAGGTCGAATTTGGTGGGAAGGGATGATACTTAAGGGGTGAAGTTAAGAGGTGAGAGAGGAATGTGGCGAGTAGATGTGGAGAGATGGGGGGGTGTAAACTATCTCATGTAGAAGAGGCAAGGGGAAATGGTTGCAGGGGAGGGGAAGAACAGGAAGGCAAAAAGGAAAAACCATATTCTCATTGAATTTGGCTCAGGGAGAGAACGACATGCATACTAAGTGAGATATCTCACCCTACAGGAAAGTAGGGGGGAGGGGGATGAGAGGAGGGAGGATTGAGGGGCGGGCATGCTGGCAGGTGGGGAGGTTGGAGGCACCCATTTTTGAAAAGGGACAGGATCAAAGTAGGGAATGGACCAGGTGGGAGGTGGGATGGGTAGGAGGGAAATATAGTCAATCTTTTACAATATATCTACTATGGTAATGTTTTGCATAGCTAGAAATGTACAACATATCCTGAATTGCTTATCTTCCCAGCGGGAGTGGGTGACAAGGGACGAAGGGAATGGATCTGGAATTTGAAGTTTTAAAATTAAATCTTCCAAATATATATAAATACTATTATTAATACTATTTTGCATGTAATTGGGAGATAAGATGTGCAGGCATTGGGGCACAGAGAGTCACCTTGCCCTAAAGGAAAAGTCGAAGGGGGTATGGGAGAAGATATGGGAGAGAATAGATTGGATGAGGGGATATCCTGTGGGACTGCTATTCTGCGGTGGTGGGTAGGGGGAAAATGGGGAAAAATTGTAACTCAAAATCTGGCAGAAATGAATGATGTAAACCAGAAGGTAATAATGCGTTTGGAAAAAAAAAAGATGACAAAGGGGATGGCTAGATGACACCGTGAATAGAGAACCGGCCCTGGAATCAGGAGGACCTGAGTTCAAATATGACCTCAAACACTTGACACACTAACCATGTGACTTTGGGCAAGTCATTAACCCCAACTGCCCTCCAAAAAGCAAAAAAAAAAAACGTTTTTGGGGGGCGGATAGGTGGCACAATGAATAGAGCACTGGCCCTGGAGTCAGGAGGACCTGAGTTCAAATCCGTCTTCAGATACTTAACACCAAAAAAAAACTAGCTGTGTGACCTTGGGCAAGTCACTTGATCTCATTTGCCTCCCAAAAAACAAACAAACAAAAAAAAAATGACAAAGAGGATGATTTCAGAGAGACCTGGGAAGATTGGTATGAATTAATGCAGAACCAAAAACAATTTCTGGAATAACAACATTATAAAGAGAACACAGCAAGACTTAAGAACTCTGATACACACAATGACCAACCATGATTCTGGATGACCTGTGATGAAGCAGGCTTTTTACCTCCTTGCAGAGAAGTGATAGTCTCAGGGTATAGACACTTTTTTTTTAATGTGGCTAAGGCAAAAATTTGTTTTGTTCACATACATATTTATTACAAGGGTTTAGTTTTCTTTTTTTTCAATGGGGTGGATAGAAAACAGAGAAAAAAGATTTTTTAAAATAAATTAATGAAAATTTTAATTATTTTTCCTCCTAAACACTACCCCTTTCCCACCACACACACACACACACACACACACACATATATTCATTTTCATAGACCTTTTGTAGTTGATTTGAGTATTTATGATACTCAAAATGACTTAGTCTTTCAATTACTACAACATTGCAGTACAACATTCTTTTGATTCTGCTCATTTCACTCTTCATTATTTCATGTACGTCTTTCCATGTTTTTTTTCTAAAATCAGCCAGCTCATTTCTAATAGCACATGAGTGTTCCATCACAATCATATACCACGACTTGTTTAGCCATTCCGCAATTGAGGGGCATCCCCTCAATTTCCAATTCTTTGACACCACAAAGAAAACTGCTATAAAATATTGAAGAACATACGTTATTTTCCTTTTTCCCTAATCACCTTGGGAAACAGACTTAATCGTGGTATTGCTGAATCAAAGGGTATACATAGTTTTATAATCCCTTAGGCATAATTCCAGGTTGCTCTCCAAAATGGTTGGATCAGTTCATAGTTTCACAACAGTAGATTGTAGTCCCAGTTTTTCCACATCCCCTCCAACATTTGTCACTTTCCCCTTCTATTGTTTTTAACAAGTTCTTAATAAAAGTTTCTTGATTGATTTAAGGATTTAACTTTGTCTTTGATTTTTCTCTCTTTCCCTCAAAACTTAGAAGCATATATTAAAAGGAATCCTGAGTGGATTCTAAAGTGTTCCTAAGAGGCTAGACTAGAAAGTCTCTTTAACAAGAGAGGGGAGAAAAAAGTGAAACACCAAAAAAAAGTATCTTGCCTATAGCAGTATCTCAGAAGCCTTCATTAAGGGAGAAACCATTACAAGTTCATGGGAACATAGAGTGATGGTGACACCCAGTGGACATTAGTATAATTGCAAATATTATTGGCTCGAAAACATAGGCAGCTTTTAGTTAGTTAGTAATCACCATTATAACCCTCAGGGTTCCTGGAATTTTATCGTTTACTTATATCTGCAAATAATACCTCTGTAATTTTCAGCCCCACTCTTGCTCTTAGGAAAAAGCAACTTAAATTATAGTCCCAAGGTGACCACTGACAAGTTATTTTGACCTTTGGTATAAATGATTATTATAGAGGATAGAAGAATAAAATATCATTCTTGCCTTCAGTGAGCTTACTGTCTAGTGCCAGGCATGTCTAAGGATGTGGAAAGATAGATAACATAATATATATAACATTGGTGGTGTGCTTCTTGCTATATAAAACAAAGAAGTCCTAACATCACCAAAGTATTCATCAATTTAATTATTATAGCCTGACTTCCCGTCAGTTATCTTACTTTAACCTTAACTGGCAGATAATGAAGCCCACAACCAAACTTTTAGATATATAGGGTTCAGGATGAGAGTAATAAGAGATAGCATCTATGCCTATGTCTTTACCAATTTTGACTACAAGGAATGGGCTAAGGATGAAAGAATAAGAGGTTTGGAAATAGAGGTGATATTTAAAAATAAAATATAACCAATTTTTTTAAAGCGAAGAGAGCAGAACCAAGTAGAACATTGTACACAATAACAGTAATATTATATGATGATCAACTGTGAATGAGTTAGCTATTCTCAGCAATACCAGTGATACAAGATGATTCCAAAGAACACATGATGAAAAATGATATCCACCTCCAGAGAAAGAACTGATGGAGTCTGAACGCAGATTGAAGGATACTTTTTATTTTTTACTTCCTTTTTTTGTTGGATTATTTTTGATCTGTGTTTTCTTTCACAATGTGGCTAATATGGCAATATGTTTTGCATGACTACACATAAATCTATATAAAATTGCTTGCTTTCTGAAGGTGGAGGCAGGGAAGGAGATAATTTGGAAGTCAAAAAATTTTTTAAACAAATCTTAAAAATTCTTTTTACATATAATTGGAAAAATATAAAAATCTTCACAAAAAAAATAGTGAATGAATGGGTGAATACATACGTGTTGACAATAATTTCTATTGCCCAAATTGTGACCAATTTCAGTGGAAAAATAATGTTTTCTTAATAAACAAGAAAAAAATAGGCAGCATAGCATGGACCAAAAGGAATGTCAGCCCTGGAGGGATGAAAAAAATTCTTAAGATTAAAAAAAAAGAAGATTTAGAAAAATAATTCCAAAGAGAAAGAAAAATGAGGATTATGAAAGGCCATTGTAGATGCATAGGCAATTCATCTACCAACTTCGATTTTATAGAATTGATATTCAAGATAAGTAGAAATAGAGTGAAATAGAAATATGGCATCAATCTTCCCTTGAAAAATGTAAAATGTGTAAGTGTAAAGTTACTCAATGAACCATACTACATCCCAGTCTACTGAAAGAACTTGCTTTTATGATTTCCCAACCCATCATTAATTTCTTTTGAAAGAAGGTGAAAAACGGGGAAGTGTCCCAGTACTACAGAACAGTAGTCCTGATTTTCAAAAGAGTCAAGAGAATGAATGGAATTTGCAGGCTGTGGGGTTTGGCTTTGGTGGGTTTGACTTTGTTCTTGGCAAAATTCTACTGTGTGCTAACAAGATAGCTATTGAACATCTGAAAAAGGAAGCAGTGATCCTTAAAAGCCAGCCTGCCCATATCAAGAATAGGTCATGCTAGACTTATTTTATTTGCTTTCATGACACATCTAGTAGGTTGGGAATACTATAGATGGAGTTTAGCTATTTTAGAAAAGCACATTATGTGATCTCTCCTACCATCCTAGTGTAAAAGACTGTGTGGGAGACAAGAATATAGCTTGATAGAACCAATTGAACATCTAGACCTAAAAAGTCGTGATTAATGGTTTGATGTCATCTGGGAAGGAGTTCTAGAGTAGAGTTGTCTCAAATCTGCCATTAGTCCTGTGTTATTTAACATTTTTATCCATTACAGATTATCAAGACTTTGAGATCTTGTTTATTCAGTTTGCAAATGACACAACAGCACAGTGGACAAAGTCAAGATCCTAAAGAAACTTGACGTTTAGAGGCCTAATTTGATAAGATGAAAATTGGTAGAGATAAATGAAAAGTCATATTTAGGATAAAAAATATCAAATTCATAAATATGAGATAGGGGGATGATTCTACCCACCCCAAATTACCAAGACCCTTCCTCCCTGGCCATCTTGCATTTAGCTACTTTGTTGTGTTTTTGTTTTGTTTTGTTTTGTTTTGTTTTGTTTTTTCCAGGTTTCAATGGACTTCATTGGAGCGTGCTGGAGGGCCCGAGCCGGGCCAAGCGGCCATGGTCGCGGGGCGCGGGTGCGGGGCAGGTGCAGGGCGGGGAGCGCGCGTGGTCCCGAGGCAGCGCGGGGGCCGCGCCTTCCCTCCTTCTTCTTGTAGCTGCCCAGGTGGGACAGGATCCAGCCGGCGGGCAGCAGCAGGCACAGGAAGGTGGCAGTCATGCCGATGGCCTTGTCCCGCAGACTAAGCTCCTCCCGGGCCGGCCGCGCGTGCAGGGGCGCGCGGGGCACGCGCAGGAGGCCGCGGGCGGGGCGCGTCAGGCCGCTCAGCAGGCGCGGGGCCAGCGCGGACATGGCGGTGTCGGGGCGCGGACTCGGACGGGAAGAAGCCGGGACGCGGGGCGCAGGAGCCAGGCCAAGGTCGCCCAGAAGGAAGAACTGCAGCGGCCGGAAGCCTGTTTTGGGGGGGTTTTTTGTGCTTTTTTTTTGGAGGGGCAACTGGGGTTAAGTGACTTGCCCAAGGTCACACGGCTAGTTTTTCTGTTGTGTCTAAGGCTGGATTTGAACTCGGGTCCTCCTGACTGCAGGGCTGGTGCTCTATTCACTGCACCACCTAGCTGCCCCAAATTTAGCTACTTTGTATTTATCAATCAATCTATCTCTCTATGGACTAGTACTTCTTAAGTGCCTACTCTGTGAGAGGCACTCTGCTAAGTACTGTGGATACACAGAAAGGCAAAAAAAAAGTCTTTGTGCTTAAGGCACTTAGAGTTGAAGGGTAAAGAAATATAGATCAGTGATTCCATGAGGTAGTAAAACAACTATGTGCAATAAGTTTTATACAGGATAAGTTTGGCGGGGGGGCTCTGAAGGAAGCCACTAAGGTTTAGGAGACCTATGGAAGTCTTCTCACAGAAGATGGGACTTTAGTTAACACTTGAAGGAAATCTAGGAAGCAAAGGGGTAAAGATGAAATGGGAAAGCATTCTAGAACTGGAGGACAGTCAGTGAAAATATTCGTATTTATAAGTTTATATGTCTATATTGACAGATAGACATATGTACTTATATATGTATTTGTCTCTTTTGTTGGTGTATATGTTCTATGAGAATATGGATTGTTTCAGTTTTTTGTATTTGTAAGCTCAGCACCCACTAGAGTGCCTGGAATGTGGGTCAATGATAAGTGCTTATAAAATGATTAATTGACCATAGGAAAGTTACTTAAATTCTCTGACCCTTGGTTTCTCATATCTTAAATAGCAATAATATTTCAAGAACAACACAGACAGCAATATTATAACAATGATCAAATATAAAAGATTTAGGTATTCTAATCAATACAGTGATCTGAGACAATTCCAAAGGACTCATAATAAAAACATTATCCACCTCCACAGAAAGAACTGAGTGAAGATTAAAGCATCCTTTTTTTTTTTGCTTTATTTTCCTTGCTTTTTTTTTTTTTTGCAACATAGCTAGTATGGCACTATGTTTTGTATGACTTCACATGTATAACTGATGTTCTCAATAAGTAAGGGAGGGACTAGAGGGAGGGAGAAAATTCAAAACTCAAAATGTAAAAAAAAATGTTGAAAATAACTAAAATATATATTTATAGTACATACCTCTTGAGGTTATCAGGACTAAATAAGATGATATACTCAAAGTACTTCATTAACTTTAAAATTCCTATAAACAATAGCTATTATTAATGGTAGGGTTATTTGGAAGAAAGCTATTCCCAATTATAAAGGCTAAAAACTTAAGGAAGGGATCTCAGACAATGGGGATAGGAATGTAGAATAGGAATGTTCTCTGTTGAGGTAAGGTGGGACTCAGCTTAGTAAGCAGACCAAACCTCCAATTTACTCTGATGTAAATTATAGTTCATTTCTTCTAGATACCCACTTGTATTCCAAAAGGCTTCTGCTGCACTTTTTGCCAAGATGACTGCCTAAATAGTGGTAGACAATTAACTTTCCACATACCTGCTCTAGAAGAAAAAACAAACTAAAAGTTGTAGTAGACTGAGTAATGATCAAGAAATTCAATGAAAAAGTACAATTAAGTGATTTTTTTTTCCAACCCTAAATTATAAAAAAAAATCCAGCCAGAAACCCATGGGCAGTAGAAAAAGGGACCATCAACAAAACCAGTTTTTCATTGTAGACCAAAAAAATGAAAATTTCCAGATCATAGATGAGCCAGAGATATATATCAACTACAGATGTCTCCAATGAGACACAGTGATTGGGGAGTTCTTCCCCCCAAAAGTCTCAAGGTGGCTAAAACCCATGATGTGAACCTTGGAAGCCATAGAGAGTGACAGCATCTAAGTTGAAGGGGGCAGCATTCAGATTGGAATATCTTAGAACCAACAACTCCTAGCACTCTTTCCTGAAATGCCAGGGAGGGCCCTGAAGACCCTGTACTCTAATTCTCAAAGATTCAGGAGGGACTATCCCAGCAAGGTGGAGATTAGCCCTGGAAACCAAGCCACCTAGATCAAGATGAGGCAGGGCTACCACCTTACCCAAAAGACCATCTGAGGGCAGGGCCTGGCCCTGGCACAAAGTCCCAATTTGGGAACTAGGACTGAAAAGATGAGTAAACACAAAGATCATATAGACCACTATGAAGAATTGTGATCACTCCAGAGGAACCCCAAAATTTAACGTAGTGGGAGAAAGTAATTCCATAACAACTACAGAGATTCAAAGGGGAAAAAAAAGGATTTTCCTCAAGGATTAACAAATACGTAGGGAAAAAAGTGAAACAAGATTTTTTTTAATGAAGTCAGAGTTCTGAATGAAAGAACTGAAATGAGAATAAATGAAGAGAAAATGACAAACCTTATGCAAGAAATGGTTTTCCTAATGACTAGAATAGAACAAATATAGATCAATGACTCCATAAGGCAGCAAGAAATATTAGAACAAAATCAAAAGATTGGAGAGGGGGTGCAGTGAGAAAGAACATATAATACATCTGCTATCAAAAACAAATGACCTAGATTTTCTAGTGTCAAGATGGTGGAGTAAGGAAGGAACCCCCTGGAGCCCTCCCAAATTCCGTCTAAACAATTGGAAACCACCTCGGAACTAATTTAGGAGTAGGAAAGCAACTTAGCAGCACAGCAGGAAAGGTCTGTCTCACTGGGATGGGAAGGGAGAGAGGTCTGAGAGCAACAGCAGCCAATCTCACTGCAGAGGGCCTGCAGCAAGGTTCCAAGGCAGGGTAATCCTTCCACTAGGGCTCCTATGCATACCGACCTCCATCAAAGGCCATTAGGCAGACCTCACCCTCATTGTTGATAAGTAGTGAGGCCTTGCTCCTGGGGTGTCCAGCAGCAAGATCATGCCCCAGGGGCCAATCGATAGCAAGATCCCTTCCCCAAGGCCTGCCATCTTAGAGGCCCTGTTTCCATAGCAACACGGCAGTTAAGCCCTGCCCCTGGGGCAGGCCAGCAGCAAAATCCCCACACTCAGGGGAGGTCAATAGGGAGCTCCGCCCCAGGACAAAGCAGCAGAGAGGCCTCCCTTCTAGTGCAAGCCTACAGCTAGGTCCTAAAGCCCTAAAAGCCAGCAGCAAGACCCTGAGCCCCAGAACAAGAAGCTTGTGACAGTGCAGCATCAGAGCCCAGCTCTCACATAAAAATACCAAGTCACAAAATGAGCAAAAAATAAAAAAAGAACTTGATTATAGAAAGTTACTATCATAACAGGGAGGATCAAGGCACAAACTTAGAAGAGGACAACAGTGTCAAAATGGCTACATGTAAAAACTCAAGGAAAAATATAGATTGGGGACTGCTAGGTGGCACAGTGAATAGAGCACTGGCCCTGGAGTCAGGAGAACCTGAGTTCAAATCTAGCCTCAGACACTTAACACTAACTAGCCTTGTGACCTCAGACAAGTCAACCCCAATTGCCCTGCCTTCCCCCCTCCAAAAAAAAAAGAAAAGAAAAGAAAAAAGAAAAATATAGATTGGTCTCAGACCCAAAAAGAGCTCCTGGAAGAGTTTTAAAAGGATTTTTAAAAGCAAATTAGAAAAGTAGAAGAAGAGTTGGGAAAAGGAAATGAGAGTACTGCAAAAAATTCAACAGTGTGGAAAAAGATATACAAAAATTCATCAAAGAAAATAACTCCTTAAAAATAGTGCTGGACACAACTCCACTTTCCCCTTCCCCTCATTAATTTGTAAAACAGACAACTCCACTTTCCCCTTCCCTTCATTGATTTGTAAAACAGAGAACTACACCTTCCCTTCCCCTAATTGATCTGTAAGCAAGCACAACCCCTACCCCTCCCCTTCCCCTAATTGATCCCTGGGCAGGAGTTTCAGCCTAGGGTTTCATACCAGCGGGAAATTAAAATGTACACTGACCAGTCACTGTAGTTTCAGCTTATATCACTGTAGTTTCAGCTTACATAACCTGGCTATGGAACCTCTATAAAAACTGGAACACTTTCTGGGCCAAATCACTGTCTGATTTGGGTGACCATGCACCCCAACAGTTCCATGGTAATAAATCCATGCAAATTCTAATTTCAGGGATCCTCTGTCTCACTTTATTCGGGTAGGTATAACAATAGAATTGGCCAAGTGGAAAAGGAAGTACAAAAACTCACTGAAGAAAATAAGTCCTCAAAAACTAGAATTAGGCAAGTGGAAGCTTGTTCCATGAGACATCAAGATATAAATAAAACAAAATAAAAAGATAGAAGAAAATGTGAAATTTCTCATTGGAAAAATAACTGACCTAGAAAATAGATCCAGGGGAAATAATTTAAGAATTATTAAACTACCTGAAAGACATGATAAAAAAAAAAAAACAAAACCTGGACATCATTCAGGAAATTATCAAGGAAAACTGCTCTGATATCCTAGAACCAGAGGGCAAAATAGAAATTGAAAGAATTCACCAATCACCACCTGAAAGAGATCCCAAAATGAAAACTCCCAGGAATATCCTAGCCAGATGCTCCAGATAAAGGAGAAAGTGCTGCAAGCAGTCAAAAAAAGATGATTTGTATATCATGGAACTACGATTAGGATTACACAGGATTTAGCATCTTCCACATTAAAGAACTGGAGGGCTTGGAATATGATATTCTGGAAAGCAAAAGAGTTATGATTACAATAAAAAATCATCTACCCAGCAAAACTAAATATAATCCTTCAGGGGGAAAAGGATATTTAATGAAATAGAGGACTTTAATTCATTCCTAATTAAAAAACCAGAGTTGGAAAAAAATGTGCTCTCCAAATACAAGACTCAAAGGAAACATAAAGGCATAAAAAAGAAACAAGAAAGAGAAAATATGAGATTCAATAAAATTAAACTGTTTATATTTCTGTACAGTAATATAATATTTTCAACTCTTTTTTTTTCTTGTTTTCATTTTTGAGAGAAATTGGGATTAAGTAACTTGCCCAAGGTCACACAGCTAGGTTTTTGTTTGTGTGTACATTAAGTGTCTGAGGTTGGATCCGAACTCAGGTCCTCCTGACTCCAGGGCCAACACTCTACTCACTACAACACCTAACCGCCCCATATTTTCAACTCTTAAGAGCTTTCTTATTATAAGGACAATTAGTAGGAATATACTTAGACAGACAGTGCTGATATAAGGTGACTTTGATGGTATAATACCCCAAAAAAACAAAATAAAGGACAAGAAAGAAGATTGCACTGGAAGAATAAGGAGGGGGCAGATGGAATCTGGTAAATTATCTCACATAAAAAAGGCATAAAAGAGCTATTCTAATGGAGGGAAAGATGGGGGAGGATGGTGGGCAAAGTCTGAACCTTACTCTTATCAGAATTGGCTCAAAGAGGGAATGACATATATATTCAGTAGAATACAGAAATCTATCTTACCCTATAGGAAATGACAAAGGGATGGGGATAAGGAGAGGGACTGATAGAAGGGAGGAAAGTTTGGAGGAGATGGTGATCGGAAGTAAAACACTTGTGAAAAAGGAGCAGGGTTGGGGTAAGAGAGAGAAAGGGATAAACAAGGGGAAAATAGCATGAAGGGAAACACATGGTTAATTAACATAACTATAAATGTGAAGGGGATGAACTCACCCACAAAATGGAGATAGCACAATGGATTAAAAAACAGAATCCTACAATATGTTGTTTACCAAGAATACATCTGAAGCAAAGAAACACACACACAGTAAAAGCAAGGGACTGGAGCAGAATATATTATGCTTCAGCTGAAGCAAAAAACAACCAAAAAAGCAGGGGTAGCAATCACAATCTCAGATGAAGCAAAAACAAATTGAATTAAAAGAGATAAGGAAGGAAACTATATCTTGCTGGAAGGTACTGTAGACAATGAAGTAATGTCAATGCAAAATATATATGTACCAAATGATATAGCATCTAAATTTTTGAAGGAGAAGCTGAATGAGTTACAAGAGGAAATAGACAAAAAAACCTATACTAGCAGGAAACCTCAACTTTCCCCTTTCAGAACTAGATAAATCTAACAAAAAAAAAAAATAAATAAGAAAGAAATTAAGGTGGTAGAAAAAATTCTGGGAAAGTTAGATATGATAGGTCTCTGGAGAAAAATGAGTGGGAATAGAAAAGAATATGCCTTTTTCTCAGCAATAACTGATATACACAAAAATCGACCATATATTAGAACATAAAAGTCTCACACCAAATGCAGAAAGGCAGAAATAGTAAATGCATCCTTGTTAGATCATAATTGCAATGCAGTAAAAATTACTTTCAATGATGGGCAATGGAGAGGTAGGTAAATGGAAGGTAAAAGGAAGCTAATTTAATCTAATTTTATTCTTTTTATTCTTTTCTTTTTCTTTTTTTTTTTTTAAAGCAATTGGGGTTAAGTAACTTGCTCAAGGTTACACGGCTAGTCATTTTGATTTATGCGTGGGTGCTCATTTTCTGAGGCCGGATCTGATCTCCGGTCATCCCAACTCCGAGGCCGGCACTCTTACTCACTTCGACACCTAGCCGCCCCTTTAGGGCAATTGGGGTTAAGTAACTTGCCCAAGGTTACACGGCTAGGTTTTTGTTTGTGCGGATTAAGTGTCTGAGCCCGGCTCTGAACTCAGGTCCTTCTGATTCCAGGGCGGGCGCTCTATTCACTGCGCCACCTAGCCGCCCTGTAATTTAATCTAATTTAAAAAAAAAAAGAGGGTCAAATCAAATAAAGCATAGAAACAGTTGATAATTTCATTTTTTAAAATGATGGCAATGAGACAACATAGCAAAATTTATGGGATGCAGTTAAAGTGGTACTTAGGGAAAAATTTATACCTCTAATTGCTTACATGAATAAAATATAGAAAGAGCAACAATCAAAAAAACTACAAAAAAAAAACCCAAAACAACTAGAAAAAGAACATATTAAAAATCCCCAACTAAATACCAAGTGAGAAATCCTGAAAATCAAAGGAGAAATTAATAAAATTGAAAGAAAACTATTAGACTAATAAATAAAATTAGAAACTGGTTTATGAAAAGCATACACATATATACACATATACCTCATAGAAATATGTATAAGACCATACTATGCTTATTTCTACTTGTCATCTGTTTCTCTGAAGGTGGATAGCATCTTCCTTCATAAATCTCAACCTTCCTATGTTTTTCTAAATCAACCAGCTCATCGTTTCCTATACCACAGCAACAGTACAACCCAATCACCTCTCCGATCTGAGAGATTGTCTATGAAATATTTTCCCCAACTTTCTGCATTCCTTCTATTCTTGGCTGCATAGAGACATAACTTTTCAGATATGACCAACATATGAATTTGCTTCACTTGACTTCGTTTATTTGCTACATGGGTTTGTTGTTTGTTTCCTCTGTTTTAGTTGGGGGGGTGGGTGGGTGGGAAGAAGTTGGGAAGAAAGGAATTAGCAATATTGTTCCCAAAACAATAGAACCATTGAAATATTTCAAAACTGATATATTAAATATAATCTATTCTTTGCAAGCAAGCAAAATTTAAAAGATTCATGTTTTCAAATACAATACTTTTTTTGAGTCCTACTTATATATGGAAATACTCATTTTCTGGTGTTAAGTTCAGAATTTTAACATTTAACTTAATTAAAAAATGATAAATCCTAGATCTTATCTAGCTTATATCCAAATTTATTTGCCACCACATTGGTCCTCCTAAGACAACAAATCTCAGCATTTCTCTCCCCCTACACGTGCATGTAATACTCTAGCATCATTCTTTCAGGGCCAGACAAGTCATATCACTCCTCAGGATAACTGAGAAGTTTATGCATTATCTTTTCTCTATTGCCATTAGCTTTAGCCCCCATAGTCTGTGTTTTCCCATTTGTTGGGGAGCCAGTGACTAGCACCTCCATTTCCATGTAACTACCTAACATCAAGTAGCTTTTATATTTATTTCACAGATAAAGCAAAAACAATATGCAAATATTTTCCCCCAATACTTTGAAGGTAGACTCTCCATTTCACCACTTTGGTCTCTGGAGGAGTAAGCTAAAAGCCTAGCTAAGTTCCTATACCAAACTCGTGCCCATACAGCAACAACAACAAAAATTTCTAAGTTGTGTGGAAAGTCATATAGCATGAGTTTCCCACTCTAAATAATAGCTTTCTCCAAGGCCATCCTCCAAGAAGCTGCCCTTGACAACCTCTCCTTCCCCACCTCTTCCAAGCCCTCAAGGTTGCTAAACAAAAACCATGGCCAGTCATGAGCTCAGTTTCCTGCATCCAGGCCTGTAGGCCAATTAGTGCCCACAAAATCTTAGCAGCATAGATCAAAAGTGACAGATTTTGATTCTCCACCAGAAATGGGATTTTGCTTGTATAAAAAACAGAGAAACCAAGCCCAAAGCTGTGCTGCCTGCTTGCTCCTCAGAAATGTGGGTGCTCACCATCCTGTGAATTTATACAAAGAACTAATCCCATCCCACAATCTTTCCTTACCACCTCAGGACCAGACTGTGGGTGATATGTCCTTCAAGAAACTCCATTTGGATACATGAATTGTATGTTAAGTCCTTAACTCCTGCTTCAGCCACATAACCATTGATTTAGGGGGAGAACAAGAATAAGAGAGAGATCGTTTCTTATCTTCAGTAGTCTGATCCCTATCTGGAACAACGTTAGAAATCATCTGATCCAATTTCTCATTTTATAAGTGAAGAAGATGGGGTGTGGTAAAATAACTTGGCTAAGGTCATACCAGTAGGAAATGGCAGAACCAAGGTCTTCTGACACCAAATCCAGCATTCTTTCCCATACCAGCCTGACTCCATCTTTAAAAAAATGTTTTTTTTCTTAAATTCTGAACTTAATCAAATAAAACAAACATTTCTATATACATAGTAAAATAGATGATAAATGAAACTGCAAATCTCTTATGTAGAGACTACTTTTCCTTCAAAATATATACTAGAGTCAACATGTAACTTTCAAAGCTGTCCTTCTAATCAGTGATCCCTTTTAAAACTATGATTAAAAAATAAAATATCCTCCTTCTTTCTTTCTTTCTTTCTTGGTCCTTAGTCTCCCTCAGTAGTGCTCTTTCTCACTATATTCTCTATCCTCTTGATAAACTAATCCACTCATGTTCATTCAATTCAACAAAGGTTTATTTTGTTTTTACTTTATTAAGAGGGAAAAATATTGATAAAGATAATAGTTCATTAGTTGTAGAGATGTTCAAGACAACAATTTCTTGTTTTTGTTTTTGTTTTTGTTTTTGCTTTTTGGAGGGCAGTTGGGGCTAAGTAACTTGCCCAAGGTCACACGGCTAGGTTTTTGTCTGTGTGTGCGTTAAGTGTCTGAGGTCGGATCTGAACTCAGGTCCTTCTGACTCCAGGGCCAACGCTCTACTCACTGCGCCACCTAGCCACCCCGACAACAATTTCTTAATAAAGAAAACTAAAAATGCATATTTTAAGTTTTCCTTCATAGTTTTGATGAGATGTTCCAAGTTACTCTGGCTACTTTTTAAAATTTATTCATCTTAACAAATAGTAGGAACTATGTACAATGTCAAGGAACTTTATTAAGTGCTAGGGATACAAAAACAAAACTGTCACTGAAATAAAGGAACATATATTCTTTGGGGGAGGGGATACAACTTGTACACAAATAGGTAAATAAAGTATATATAGTGGCATAAAGAAATTTCAAGAGAACACTAAAAAGTTGGGGAATCTAGAAAGGTCTCAGTCTTAGGAATATCCCTTTGATAGCTGTATGAAGGGTGGATTGGAGAGGGGAGAGATTATAAGGAATGAGACCAATTAGGAGGCCATTACAATAGTCTAGGTCAAAGGTAGCTTCCTGCAAATTTCCAGAATGAACTTTTATCTAGATCTTGGACTTCAGTGGTTCACTCTCTTGACCTTACAAAGTTTACAAGATCATAGCCATCTCTAATATTTCTTCATTCAAGCCAAGAAAGATACTTACAACAGAGGAAGCAGCAGCCTAGGTGCAGACATAAAGGCCTGAGCCCTCTCTCCCCAACAGGAGGCTTATAGCATTCCTTGCTTCTGTACTCAAATATGGCTTGGCAAGAAAGCAGAAGAACGAGATTTGCTTTAGCTGGTTGTGTCTTTTGAATGCACCCCAGTTCTGGCTTCATCCTATAGGGAGCAGGCTGGAAGCAGTTACAGAATAATTGTCCATGTTCCAAATTGGGGAACAGGGCCCTTCCTTTATGTTTCAACATAATTGCTTTCTGGCATCATAAATGGCTTTCTAGAAGCCAGCTTTCCCCAGCCTCTTTTACCAGGGCAGGAGTGGGGAACCTGCAAATCCAAAGGATTTGTTCTGTGAAGTTTGGATTCAGTCAAAGGCCAAACCCAAGGACCTAGAAGGTCACATGTGACCTCGAGGCCACAGGTTACCCACCCCTTTACTAGGGCTCATGAGCTGAGCACAAAGCGCCTACTTTACTCAGAACCCTCTCCACACAAATATAATGAATGGAATATTACTGCACTGTAAGAAATGAATATGAATAACCTATATCAGATTGCTTACCATCTTGGGCAGGGAGAAGGAGAGGGAGCGAAAAAAAAATTTGAAACTCAAAATCTTGTAAAAGTTAATGTTAAAAAAAGAAATGAATATGTAGAACTTAGATTTAGAACATGGGAAGATTTATGTGAACCAATAAAAAGCAAAGTAACCAGAACTATGGAAACAATATATGCAATGACTAAAGCAATATAAACAGAAAGTTTATGCAATTATTAATAATTATCTTTGGAGGAGAGTTGAAAAATATATTTCTTTCCCTTTTTGACAGAGGTAGGACACTATCTATAGACTATCAGATTTCATTGATGTGTTGGTTAGTTTTGTTGAATTCTTTTTTCTACTTCTTTTAAAATCCCTTTTAAATTCTATGGTTCATTGGGTAGGAGAGGGCAGGTATATTCAGAAAAAAAGTGGTATATAAACAAAAGAAATCAATCAGAACAAGATTAAAATTTTCTAAAAAGTGGAAGAATTGGTCTTTGTAAAGAATAGGGATATCTGTTCATCAAAGACTAGAACAAAAGAGGAGAGACTGGGAAATAATGAAAAGTTTTAAATGCTTAATATAATTCATTTGTAAATCCATCTGGTCCTTTTTTTCCTCCCTTTGGGTAGTTGTTCATTTATGACTGATTCTATTTCTTTTTATGAGACAGAGGATTTAAATTTTCTATTTCTTATTCTTTTAATTTAGGCATTTACTGGTTTTATTGGCATATAATTGGCAAAATATTTTCTAATATTTATTTTTTTGGTGAATTCTTCATTCTGATTTTTGATGCTGATAATTTAGCTTTACCCTTTCTTTTTAAAAACCAAACTAGCTAAGAGATTATCTATCCATTAAAAAATTATCTCCTACTTTTATTAATTTGGTGACTTTTTACTTTAATTTTTAATTTCTTCTGTAATTGTCAGAATTTCTATTTTGGTATTTAAATTAGGTTTTTAAATTTATTTGTTTTCTTTCTTTCTTTAGTTGCATTCCAAATTTATTGATTTAGTCTTTATTTCTTTTATTGATAAAAATGTTTAGAGATGTAAATTTTCTCCTAAGGCCTGCTTTGGCTGCATTCCTCAAATTTTAATATATTGTCTAATGATTATCATTCTCTTGAATGAAATTATCTATTGTTTTTAAGATTTGTTCTTTGAGTCACCAATTCTTTAGGATTAAGTTATTTATAATCCTTCTAAATATATGTGTATGTATATTTGTATATATATATATATATAATATATAAAATCCAATTAATTTTCAATTCATTCTTCAGTGTCCCTTTATTATGTATGTTTTTATTGCATTGTGGCAAGTAAAAAATGTTCATTTTTTTCCTGCTTTTCTGCATCTTTGTGAGGTTTTTGTGCCCTTAATACATGGTCAATTTTTGTAAAAGTGTCATGTACAGCTAAAAAATACATACATATTTTCTTTTCTATTCTTATTCAATATCTTTATAGATGTATCCTATTTAAGTTTTCTGAGATTCTATTCTGGTCCTTCTTGCTTATTTTTCAGTTAGATTTGTCGAGGTCTAGAAGGAGTATGTTGTGGTCCCCCACTCTTATAATTTCACTGTCTTTTCCCCCTGTAATTCATTTAACTTTTAAGTATTTAGATTGCAAATACTAAATTCAAAGCAAATATATTGAGCTGTTATTAATTCATTGTCTATGACAAACAGATTCCCTATTTATCTCTTTTTTTTTTTAAGCAATTGGGGTTAAGTAACTTGCTCAAGGTTACATGGCTAGTCATTATTTATGTGTGGGTGCTCATTTTCTGAGGCCGGATTTAATCTCGGGTCATCCCAACTCCGAGGCCAGCGCTCTTACTCACTGCGACACCTAGCCGCCCCAAAGATGAGTCTTTTTTTTTTGCTTTTTGGAGGGCAATTGGGGTTAAGTAACTTGCCCAAGGTCACATGGCTAGGTTTTTGTTTGTGTGTGCGTTAAGTGTCTGAGGCCGGAACTGAATTCAGGTCCTTCTGACTCCAGGGCCAGCGCTCTACTCACTGCGCCACCTAGCCACCCCCCTATTTATCTCTTTTAATGAAGTCTATCTTTGCAATAATCTTGCCAGAGATCATGATTGCTACCTTTGCTTTTTTGAGTTCAGCTGAAACACAATAGATTTTTTTTCTAAATCTAACTCTATGTGAATCTTCATGTTTCAAAAGTATTTCCTACAAAGAACATATTGTTGGATTCTACTTTCTAATCCATTCTGCTATTTTTATCCATCTTGCATGTGCTTTCATGTCATTCATATTCATAGTTATGATTATTAATTTTGTATTTCCCTCAATCCTGTACTCTTATAGTTTTCCCTCCTTTCTTATTGTTTCACTCTCTTTAAAAAAAAAAGAAAAGGGTAGAAAGAGGAATGTGTGCATCACCAGTGCTCTATGTTTAATAAACTTTACTTCTGTTTCCCTGCCCCTCTTTTCTTTTCCTTTCCCAGACTCTAATCACAGGTTCTTACCTTTTTTCTTTCCTTTCAAATTCCTCTTCACATTCTATCTCCTGAAATTAGAGTGTCTTGCTTTTTACTAATCCCTCCCTAAATCTACCCTTCCTTTTATTCTCTCTATCTTTTCCCCATTCCCTTTTGTTTACCTGATGAACTAAATGTATTTTTATACCAAACTGTGTGTGTGTGTGTGTGTGTGTGTGTGTTCTACCTTCCCTTGAGCAGTTCAGATAAAAGTACAGTTCAAGTATCACCTGACTCCTTTGACTCAAACTCCTTATTTGTATAGTCTGATTCTTGTGTACCTTGTCTATATGATATGTTCCCCTACTTTTCCAACACTTTTCTTCCTTTAGTGTATTCCTTTTCCCCTCCCTTTCTTTTATTCTTTTAGGATAATCAAAATATAATAAAAGTCACTCATGGGCCCTGTCTTATTGAACTCCCTCTGTGATCCCTGATGGCATTATGGTTATGAGTGGAACACATGTATCATCTCCCAATATTAGAATTTAAACACTTTATACCTACCTAACCTCTCCTGACTGCTTGCTAATATTATAGTTTTACTTTTCTCTTGACTCCTATGTTTGTATTTCAAACTTTCTTCTCAGCTCTGGTCTTTTCATCAGGAATACTTGGAAGTCTTATATTTCACTCAAGATTCATTTTTTCCCTATAGAATTACACTAAGTTTTTCTGGGTGGGTTATATATCATATATATTTTATCTTTTGGAATATTGTATTCTAAGTGCTCTGCTCTTTTGTGGTAATAACTGCTAAATCTTATGTGACCTAGACTGTGCTTCCCAGGTAATTGAACTCTTTATTTCTGACTTCTTAAAGTATTTTCTCTTTGACTTACAAATTCTGGATTTTGATTCTTGGGAGTTTTCATTTTGTAGTTTCTTTCAGGAAATAATCAGTAGATTCTTTCTACTTTAACTTTGCCCTCTATTCCAATAGCTCTAGGTACTTTTCTTTGATTTCTTGAAACCCAATTCTGGGGTACTAGCAACAGAGTTTTTAGAAGGTTCCTAGTCCTGATTCCTATGCAGCATCAGGCTCAGGTCCAGCTCTACTCTATTCATAGTCACTTTTCCCCCGGAACCCTCTAGCAAGACATAGTTTAGTCCCTGAACTAGGTTCTTTTTGGTATATTCATGACTAGCCCATGTTCTCAGGGCCTGAAAACCTCTGTGTGTTTCCATATGTTGACCTGGCTTGGAAAAAAGCACTTTCTGTGTTTTCTCTTTGAATTTTCCTATCACTATTTGGTTGAGCTCTTGCTAGGTCTTTGTTGGAATAGTTATATGGGAGTAATTCTGCACTATATTGTTTCCTCTACTCTGCTATCTTTAACGGTTTATCCACAGTTTACTTTTTCAGATATTCACTACCCATCCTTTTAATAATTTTCTTTAGAATTTTTCCAGGGATAGAAGTCAAGTCCACTGGCTAGTCTATAGCTGTTATATTCCATATTCTTCCTACTAGGAGGCAGGAGATGCAGAAATAGCAAGGTCCGTTTGGCTGGATTATAGAATGTATAAAGGGGAGAATCATCGACCTCTGAAAAAAGTAGTTTGGAGACAGTTTGTAAAAGGCACAAACCTAAAGATAATGGGGAGTCATTGGAGGTCATTGAGCATAGAAGTGATATGGTCAGATCTGAGCTTTAGAAATGTTTCTTTGGACACACAAATTTCAAATAATGTGAAAGGGGACTCCAAACAACTTCTGGAGCTACAGCACCCACAGAACGGCACAGAGAAGCTAACCTCCTGCTGAGGACAGCCCAGCAGCCCTGCAGGGAGCGGCCAGCACAGCGCTCTGAGAGCAGGTAGCACAGCGTGCTGGGAACCAACAGCGCAGCACACAGAGCTGAGCCAAGGTCCGCGGTTTTAGCCCCAGGGCGGCTGGGCCTTCAGCTGGCTGGAGGGACCCCAGAACACCAGCAATTGTGGCGATTCCAGAATTATCAGCACAGATATGCCTAGGACAAAGTGAGAGGTTAGTGCCCTATGGACTTTGGGACCAGTATTTGGGGAACTCGCGGCTGCCTCTCCTGGGGGCGAAAAGCTGCTGAAGAAACAGCTGCACAGAAGCCATTTTGCAGCGTCAGTAGTGGCTCTAGCTCCTGGTCTGCAAACTGTAGGGAGATCCAGCAATCAGTCTGGGGGATTAATCGCTCTTGCTTTAAACTGCCTAGATCTGGATTGTGGTCTGGGGGGGAAGTTTGGGGTGGGTATCCAACTTGCCAGAGTAGGTGGAGGCTTTACAGAGGCCACACAACTGGCGGAAGTTGTGAAGACCCCACGTTTGGGCGGAAGCTCCCCTGTCTGGTGGCAGAGTCCTACTGTGGCAACAAGCCCAAAAAATCAAGTAATTAAGTAGCAACATGCCTAGGCAAATGAAACAAAATAAACAGAAAAGTTCAACATTGGACTGCTATTTTAGGGGCAAAGAGGCTCAAAGCATGGAGGAGGACTGTGAGGTCAGAACTCCTGCAGCAAAAGCCCCAAATGAAAATACAAGCTGGCTACAGGCCATACAGGACCTTAAGAAGCAGATAAGAGAAGTGGGGGAAAATTTGGGAAAAGAAATGAGAAAGATGCAAGAAAAGTATGAAATGACAGTCAACAGCCTGACTGAGGAAAATAACACCTTAAAAAATAGACTAACTCAAATGGCAAAAGAGGCTCAGAAAGGCAATGAGGAGAAGAATGCCTTAAAAAGTCGAATTTGCCAGATGAAAAAAGAATCTCAAAAGCTCACTGAGGAGATTCATTCCTTCAGAGTTAGACTGGAGCAAATGGAAGCTAGTGACTTTATGAGAAATCAAGATACTATTAAACAGATCCAAACAAATGAAAGAATAGAAGGCAATGTGAAATATCTCATGGGAAAAACCATTGACCTGGAAAATAGATCCAGGAGAGATAATTTAAAAATTATTGGACTATCTGAAAGCCATGATCAAAGAAAAACCTAGAAATCATCCTTAAAGAAATTCTCAAGGAAAATTGCCCTGATGTTTTAGACCCAGTGGGGGAAATAGAGGTCGAAAGAATCCACCGATCGCCTCCTGAAAACTATCCCAAAAAGAAAACTCCTAGGAATATTATAGCCAGGCTCCAGAACTCCCAGATCAAGGAGAAAATACTCCAAGCAGCCAGGAAGAAACAATTTCAATATTGTGGAAACACAATCAGAATAGCCCAGGACCTGGCAGCTTCTACACTGAGGGATTGAAGAGCATGGAATATGATATTCCAGAGGGCAAAAGATCTGGGATTGAAGCCAAGGGTCACCTACCCAGCAAAACTGAGTATCTTGTTTCAGGGGAAAATATGGTCATTCAGTGGAATAGAGGACTTTCAAGCATTCTTGAGGAAAAAACCAGAGTTGAATAGAAAATTTGACATTCAGACACAAGAAGTAAGAGATGCCTGATAAGGTAATCAAGGAAAAGAAATCAAAAGGAACTTATCAAAGTTGGACTATTTACATTCCTACATGGAAAAACAATAACTGTGTTTGATGAAACCTTTCTCATTATGAAAATAATTGAAGAAGGGTACATGGCATATGTTCACAGGTATACATGGATAGAGGGCACAGGTTGAATTTGATGAGAAGGGATGATTCTTTTTTTTTTTTTGGAGGGCAATTGGGATTGAGTGACTTGCCCGGGGTCACACGGCTAGGTTTTTGTTTGTCTGTTGGGTGTCTTGGGCCAGATCCGAGCTTGGGTCCTTCTGACTCCAGGCCCAGCGCTCTGCTCACTGCGCCACCTAGCCGCCCCAAGGAAGGGATGATTCTTAAGGGGTGAAGTCAAGAGGTGAGAGAGGAAAGTGGCAAGAGGAGATGGAGAGAGACAGGGTAGGGCAAACTATCTCATGTAGAAGAGGCAAGGGGAAGTAGTTGCAGGGGAGGGGAAGAACAGGAAGGCAAAAAGGCAAAAGCATATTCTCATTGAAGTTGGCTCAAGGAGAGAATCACATACATACTAAATGGAATATCTTACCCTCACTCACTCTCCTGAGTAGGGGAAAGGAGGATGAGAGGGGGGATGATGGAGGGGAGGGCATTCTGGGGGGAGGGGAGATTGGAAGTACCCACTATCAAAGAGGGACAGGATCAAAGTAGGGAATGGACCAGTTGGGAGGTGAGATGGGTGGGAGGGAAATATAAGCAGTCTTTTACAATATATCTACTATGGTAATGTTTTGCATAGCTATACATGTACAACACATACTGAATTGCTTATCTTCTCAGAGGGAGTGGGTGACAAGGGAGGAAGGGAATGTATCTGAAAATTGAAGTTTTAAAATTAAATGTTTCATAAGATGTCCAAGCATTGGGGCTCAGAGATTCACCTTGCCCTAATGGCAAAGTCGAAGGGGGTATGGGAGAAGATATGGGAGAGAGCAGATTGGATGAGGGGATATCTAGTGGGACTGCTATTCTGGGGTGGTGGGTAGGGAAAAATGGGGGAAAAATGTAACTCATAATCTGGTGGAAATGAATAATGTAAACCAGAAGTTAATAAAGCATTTGTTTAATTAAAAAAAAAAAGAAATGTTTCTTTGATAGGTGTATCTAGATAGAATTGTGAAATCAAGAAACCAATTAGGAAGTCACTGCAATAGTCTACATGGTCTGAGCTAAGGTGATGGCCATGTGAACAGAGGAAATATCAATGAAGGGAGAGATGTGAAATTAGAAGTGACAGTATTTGACAAGTTACCAAACATTGTAAGGCATAGGAGAATAGAGAATTGAGGATCATCCTACAGTTTCAGACCTGAGTATATGTATCCTAGACAGAAACAGGGAAACCTGGATAAAGGATGGGTCTGGGGAGAAAGATGATGAATTCTGTTTTGGTCATGTTGAGTTTGAGATGCCTATAGGACATCCAGTTAAAACTGTCCAATAAGGGGGCGGCTAGGTGGCGCAGTGAGTAGAGTATCAGCCCTGGAGTCAGAAGGACCTGAGTTCGGATTGGGCCTCAGACATTTAACACACAAACAAAAACTTAGCCGTGTAATGTTGGGCAAGTTACTTAACCCCGATTGCCCTCCAAAAAGCAAAAAACAAAAAAAACAAAAACAAAAAAAGCTGTCCAATAAGCAATTGATAGTCTCTATTTTCTAAATAAAGTAGGAGATGAAGTCCTCTTGTAAGAGGAAGTGGTTCAGATAGAGTATAAGTTTTGAGAAGTTAAGAAAAATGGTTTGCTGTGGAGAGTGAGAGAAGTTAGGGAAGACCAGAACGATTTTTGTGCAGCAATGAAGATACAGGTGCTTTTTTGTGGTAATAACTGCTAAATCTTATGTGATCCAGCTATAAATTTGTAGTCACCCCAGGTGTCACAGTTGGTCGACTTTTAGTAGCATTTAGCAACCCTTGAATAGGAGTGGAGAAAGAAAATGATGAAAGTGGTCCAGGGCTGAAAGTGGTTAAGTAATGGTTAGTTATAGAACATGGAGGCAAAGTATTCAATGATAATCTAGAGTAAAGATTGAATTAGCCAAATATGGGGTCCAGACTGAATTGGTGGTGATAGACTGGGAGAACAGGGAGGGGCAAAGAGAATGAAGATCATAGTAATTTTATCAAGAAATGATTTAGGAGGAGTGAGGCAGAGGGAGATAGAAAGATAGGAGACAGTGGTTAGAGAGAAGAATTTCAGAATTCTGGATCACTGTGGTTTTACAGCTATTTGGTGGCAAATATGTTGACCCTTTTCTGTGTTAGAGTGCAAGATGGTCATAGGAGTTCGATGCTGATGATCAGTGAAGCCAAGGTATCCAAGGGAACATGGCTGAGGAGTATGAGGACAGACTTTAAGAGGAAGATTGTGAGGCAGACACTGAACTCTTTGACCAAATGATATGGAAGATAATACAGAACAATGACTAGGATTTGAACTGGTCTCAAAGGAGGAGAGTTTGAGTGGCAAGAGGGCATTCTTGAAGTCAGGATTTTTGATGTTTTAGAGCAGGTTCTTGACTTCCCCTGGTTCTCACAAGTTAGAAACTCTTATAGTTCCCAGATCCTGGTGGCAGACAAACTGTAAAGTGGCGATTAAGTTCCTGGGTTGAACTCAATTTCTGTATCTTGATGTACTGAAGCTTCAATCCAGAGGATAAAGCACACCTATAGATCACCCATCATATGATACAAATAACACTGTTCCTCAGCTCTGGGTCTCAAGTAGCAAACCTGTCCTCCTGTCCCTCAGTACCTTTGGTGGGCCAAGATCTGGGGTTTATGGTAGTTTAGAGTCCCCTTAAAAAGAGGTCCTCTGATGCTCTGGACACCTAGAAGCTAGTTCTGGGGCGGAACTAGTTCTCTGTGTCATAGAACTTAGAAATGGGAGAGACGGTAGGCATTAGCTGTTCCCCCACTATTATTTTATAGATGTGTAAACTGAGGCCCTTAGAGCTTAATTTAGTTTCTTGCGGTCACTCAGCACAATCTCATGGTAGGTCAACTCACTTTGGTGCTGCCCCCCTCCTCTAGGGCTCAGTGTTTCTCTTTGGTGAAATAAAGATTAGCTCTCTAACAATTCTGGATTCTGAGATCTCTGGGTAGGGTAACAACAAGCCCTTCGGGGGTGCGGGGGGAGACTGCGTCTCCCTCTGGGCTAAGGGAAACTCCAGAAACTGCAGGATTTATCTCAGCGAGTAGCCTGGGGCCAAAGAGGCAAAACTAGAACCCAGATCTGACACCAAAACCGGTGCATTATCTTTGCTAAGTGAAAGAAGGAACGAAAGAAAGATGAATGGGAAAGTTCTGGAGTCTGGGGAATGTCCCAAAGCGGGGAATGAGGAATAGGAGAGAATGAGAGATGCAAGTAGCCGGAAGTAAAAAAGCATTTCCCAGCTCGGAAGTGGAAGGCTGCGTCGGGCAGTAACGTTTAGTAGGCGCCTTCTGTTTGCTAGGTCCCGTGTTCAGCGCAGGGGATACAAAGAAAGGCGAATGACTGGCCGGGCTCTCAGGGGGCTAGAAATCTAACCAGAGAGATAAATGGTAAACAAGTCATGTGACATGGATAAACTGGAAACAATAAAGCCAGAGAGACGGCCCGGACGTAAGAAGAGTCTAGAAAGACATCTTAGGTAGAACACAGCCGGTCGGTTAAAAAGTGGATGCCGCCTGCGCGCGCACCCTCAGGAGCGCGGAGGAGGGTGGGGAAGAAAAAAAGTTTTGTGAACTGACGGAAATCCCAGGGGCCCGGGAGCGAGCTCAGCGCATGCGTCCCCGCGTGCGCGCGGCGGCCCAATGCTTTACGAGCCGAAGCGCGGGCGGGGGCGGGCCGGGACTGGGCCTGAGGAGAAGGAAGTGGGAGGAGGGAAGAGGAGAAGGGGGAGTGACCAAGACGCGCGCGCGGCCGCCCCGCTGGAGTTGGGAGGTGCGCGCGCAGGCAGCGAGTCCCTGAGCAGGCGGCGGCGGCGGACACGGCAAACGGCGACAATGGCCGCGGCGGCGGGCGGTGGGGGCGGCGGCGCCCCGGGGGCGGCGGCGGGCGGCGCGGGGCCAGGGGGCGCGGCGGCGGCGGCCGTGGGCCTGGCGCTGTGTAGGCGGAAGGACGGGGGCCCGGCGGGCAAGTTTTGGGAGAGCCCGGAGACGGTTTCCCAGTTGGACTCAGTGCGGGTCTGGCTGGGTAAGCACTACAAGAAGGTGGGTCCTCGAGGGGGGCGGCCGCGGGGTCCCGGGTGGGCGTGGGGACGCTCGCAGGGGCCTGTGGGGGCGGGGAGCGGCCCGGTCTGGCCCTCCCCCGCCCGCAGCCCTCCCCCCCCACTCCCCGCCATGAGGGACAACAAAGGGCGGCCCGCGGCTCCGGGGCTTCCCCTCGTCGCCTCCCCCGAGGAGCATTTCCTCCTCGCCGGCGGGGGCCGGGGGTTCCGGGGAGCCCCACGCGTGAATGGGAGAGCCGCGAGCGTCGCCTCCAGGAAGTCTTCCCAGATATGCCTCCCTCCTCCCCCACCCTTGCTTGGGTAGCCACCCTCCCCCATGCCTCCTGTTGCACTTTCCTAGCAAACGAGTCTAGGTCTTTAGACTGTAAGCGCCCTGAGGGCCGGCCTTTATCGCACCTTTGTGTCCCCTCCCTAGGACGGCCCAGGGGTCCGAGAGGGGTTATCATTGGAATGGGGGGAGAATTGCAGTGGCTGGGGAGCGTTGCTTCAGTCTCCCCTAAACAGGGGGAACCCTAGACCTTTAGTATACTAGCCCCTCAATCCCTGTAGTGGGGGCCGAACACATGACTCCCTTTTCCCTTAAAATATCCCAACAAAAGAGTACCTTCATTAATCTGTTTTTCAAAAATAAAAAAAAGTGATCATTCATAGAACATGGGGATCTACTGTATATGGTCTGGTTAGGTATATAAGGTGGTTGAAACCATTTTTCTTTTTTAAACTGTAGCGCTTCAAAGTTTGCAAATCATTTTACATATTAACATACCATCTCACAACCATCCAATGAGATAGCTTGTATTATCTTCTTTTTACATATAGGGAAACTGAGGCTGAGAGCTTAATTGGCCTGCCCTGAGTACAAAGCTAGGTGTTGCTTGATGCAGGATTTGAATTCAGATCTTTATGACTCCCAAGTCTAGCACTTAGTATGTGTTCTTTTTACTTTTTGAGGCTTTTTGTGGGGGGGGAGGAGTTGGCAAAACTAGCCTGAAGTTCTTGTTCGAAGTTTGTAACCTCAGAAGATTACAAAATTTCTAAGAGAAAGGCAGAGATGATTTAGATAAAAAATATCTAAGATATTTTAAAAATTTAATATTTTTTATTTCGAACTTGAATGACCCTCTCCCCCCCCCCGTCATTTCCATTCATCTATAAAAAGATGATTCTATATGGTAACCATGAATTTCCATTTCACACTACTTGCTTTTAAAAAAAAAAACGTATAAAATAAATTCCTGTTTCCTTTCATAACGAACTCCTGCTTGTTATTCTTTAGGAACTTCCATCTGTTCTGTGAAATGCATTGATATTTAGGAGAAAGTTAATAATTGGAGTTAAAAGCATAATGATTATTAAATGCTTGTTGCCAGGTACAGGTATTAATTTCATTTCAGTTTTGGTAATGTAGCAGCTCTGAAGGTGATGTGCTTTTCTAGATGCTTACTGTTAAGCACTACTTTTCATTGCTGCACACTACAGAGGAAAGAGACATGAATTTGAAATGAACGTGATGTTAATATAAATCCCCCCTCTGCCACTTATGTGTGTGATTTTGGGAAAGTCGGTTAACCTCTGGTTCTTGGTTTCTTCCAGCTCTAGATATATGATCTCATGAACTTAATGTGTGCAAGAAAATAATTTGTCAAATGGAAATGAACTTTTATTATGGTCAATAAGAGACTTGTGTAAGGTTTGTGGAATTGAGTCTGTATCATTGAGTCTCAAACTTTTTGATCTCAGGACTCCTTTACCCTTATAAAATTATGAATACTTTTGTTTATGTGGGTTATGTATCAATATTTACTGTATTATAAATTAAAACATCTTAGCATTGTTATAAAAATAGTTTTGGCAAGTTCCCACTCTTTGAACGCTAGTGGGAATCAGAAGACTAGTCATGACTTCACTGCACCTCTATGCTCTTCCAATATTTCCCTGTTTTTCTTTTGGTCTAGCTGCTTAAGGATGCTGCCTTCAAAGATGTATTTCACAGTTCTGAGGTGTTTTGGAGGAGCTGGTGTTTTTGTTCAGGAGACCTAGAGATTACTCTTAGCTGGCTGTGGAGGAGATCCAGATGTGCTTTTCTAGGGAAGAACTAGTGCTTCATATCTTATTATTCTAAGCCACTAAGTTCCAAAGTGTGTGTTTATCCTTGATCTTTTTCAGTGTTTTGAAATTAAAGTTTAAGGTTGGCTCCAAGTAGAGTCAAGAAAATCCACATCCTCCCTTTGTGAAGGTGGAGAACTATGTGGCTGGAGTATTGTATATTCTGTCAGACACTGTTTTGCTTAACTGCTTTTTAAAAAATATTTTGAAAAATCTTTGTTACACGGTCTGAGTAGAGAAGGGCAACAGATATATTTAGACATATATGATGTAAAAACAAAAGCTATCAATGAAAGTAAAACATTTTAGAAATATGTAATGACAAAAAGTGATTATAGTAGTTACGGAAAAAGTATTTTAATGTCTTAAAATATTCTGTAATAAGAGCTGGACCAAAGTATATTGTGTATTAAACTTGATTGAATGTAATTCTACTCAAAGATTAGTCTGTTGATATTTTCATTGGTGTACCAAATAATATTTGAGCGTCTATTCCAAAGCAGTGGAAATTATGCTAATGGCGAAACAAAGAGTAAGTTATGATTCTTTTCTCTAAGGATCTTATAATGTAGTTGGGGGAGAAAAGATGTGTACCAAATGGAGAATTAATATACCATATATATGTAAATACACACAGTATACACATGGTATATACATGGTGTATACGTATATACATGGTATATACATACATACAGAATCGACAGTATTTTCCCAAACATGATTGAAAATATTGTCTGAATATAAAATTAGTTTGTTAATTTTGAAGCCTAATTAGTATCATTTTTTGATGGACATCATGAAATGAAATAGTGAAAACACTTTGAAAAGTACAATGTTAATGTTAATGTCAGGTGGTAGTATTGTTCTATTGTACCTTTAATTTTGATCATATGGTGATCCCTCTCTCTCCCCTCTTTCCTTCCTCCCTCTTTCCTCCTCTTTTGGCCCTTTCCCTCTCATGTCATGTTACACATTTTGTTGTTTTAGTTAATAGATATCTGTGAAACTGTTAAAATCTTTACGATATACAAACAAAAAATACTGTTCATTGCCTGTCTTTCTGTCTTGAATTTTTCATCATGTAGTTTGGGAATGAGGTATATGCTAGTTTTCATATGCTCTATTGGATGAATTTTGATTTGTTGTCATTAGATAAATAGTTTAATTACAATCAGATATTTAATAGTCTAGAAATTGAACTTAATAATGGCCTAGGAGATATTTTAAGGGGAAGGGAAGAGCTTTGTGGTCTTTAATTTTTTGCAAAAAACAAAACCCATACCCATTTGTTTATTTTTTCATTTGGTCTTTAAAGCACATCATATTTTAGAGATGCTTTTTTTCCTACCTTTGGTAAGTATAGCCACAAGGTTTGCCATGTAAATTTTATGGACTAACCAATGATAACTAAGAACTTTCCAATGAAATTAAATTTGTAATATTAGCAGTCACTTGTGTCAATAATATATTAAAATAATTTTTCTGGTGTATCTAGGGGGAAAAAATAGAAGTCCTGAAGTGGTACTTAAAAGGGTTTAATATTACTCCATGAGTCTAATCCAGACTTTAGCACTGTTAAGTTAACATCCCAAGGGCCTTAGTTAGCTCTCTTGATTTAAAAAAAAAGTGTTTGAATTGGATGAACTCTAAAGTCCCTTACAGTTCACAGTTTTGACTCCTAGATATTCATTGAACTTGTGTTGGGATGGAAAATAACTAAAAAAAAAAAAAAGAATTATCAGTACCTCTCAAGCATTTTTCAAAGAGCATATTGCAGTTTTAGTTTGCTTGTTGCTCTACAAGTAATAGTTAAATATCTTTTTTTCTTTTTTGAGGGCTACTGGGGTTAAGTAACTTGCCCAAGGTCACACGGCTAGGTTTTTGTTTGTGTGTGCGTTAAGTGTCTGAGGTTGGATCTGAACTCAGGTTCTTCTGACTCCAGGGCCGACGCTCTACTCACTGCACCACCTAGCTGCCCCTAAATATCTTTTTTTTTTTTTTAAGAATTGTTTTCTCATGGTTGTGACAGTCTTTGAAACATTAGACAACTTTAAAAAAAGTGTGGCATAAATGGTTGTAGTTGAGGTTCTGATAACCAAGGACTTAAAATTGGTGGTTGTCAAATTTGAACTCTATCAACTTTCTGATTGTGTGTAAATGTACACTTATTTGGCCTTTTGAAAAGTGTTTTTATAAAAACCTTTAAGATAAAGGGAATCTGGTTAGTAGGGTAGAGAGAAGATTGCTTGGGGAAAATAAAGCATTTCAACTATAAATACTAGTTGTCAGCAATTAATTACAGCTTGGCTGTTCCATTTATACATTGAAAAACTAATGCATTTAAACAAATCAAAACTCCTTGAAAATGTTACAAGCTTTCAAAATAATTGTCTTTTTATATCAGGTTACGTATATGATTGGCTACAGCACAAAATGAGTTCTCTTTGGTCTAATGAACATGTGGCTTTCCAATAATGGTACACTGTGCAGCTGTTATTATCTTGTAGTTGCACCCATCAGTCTGACTTTTTAAAATCATTTAGTATAATAGAAACAAACACATTAAGATGGAAATGTTGAATGGAGCCTGTCAAATTCACTTGAAGATAGGAAATGAGGAGGAATAGTTTGTCTTTTTTCTTGAGACTAGAAGAAATTACTGTAAGGTTGTTATAGCCAATGAATTGTTTGTTTGTTTTTTCTTAGAGCATGGAGTTGAGGAGCAAAGGTGAATTTGTATATTCTAGCCAAATTTGGCCTATTAACAGCATTCCACTGAGTATTTCAGCTCTAATCTGCTAAAATCCTTTTTAGCGTTGTGTCTCACACATTCAATGCTTATCAGTTGCTGCTTTGTGAAATGTTATTGTTTAGCTCTCCATTTGTGTAATTTGTTCCTTTAATTACATTGTGAAATTCTCAGAAGTAGGGATCATAGCTTATTTATTTTTCATCCCTTAGTACAGTACTTTCTGCTTTTTTGAAATAGAAGGAACATAATTGTTGCGTTGATAAAAATATCGATAGAGATTAATTTGAATAAAATAACACTGAATCTGGCTTAATGCACAGTATGAGCATATCCATTTTTTGGCCTTTTTATCCTTTTCAGTAAAATAGCAGTTGTTTTTGCTTTAGGTTGAAGGCTTCTTTTACTGTGTTTTAAGTATGTTATCTTGTTTCTTTACTCTTTCCATAGCAGAAATTTCACCAAAATGATTTGTGTTTTGCAGTATGTTCAAGCAGATGCTCCTACAAATAAAACTTTGGCTGGGCTAGTAGTACAACTTCTACAGTTTCAAGAAGATGCCTTTGGGAAACATGTCACCAATCCTGCCTTCACTAAGCTTCCTGTAAGTAGCACAGTGAACACATTGCTGTATCAGTGTTATTTACCTTCTGTTTAACATGTGGGGTTTGCATATACTCCTGATAGACAAAATTATCTATAGCTATTTCCTAGCCTCTTCTTAGGACAGCTAGGTGGCCTAGTGGACAGAGTGCTGGGCTTGGAGTCAAGAAGACTTCTTTACCTGAGTTCAAATCCAGGCCTCAGACATTTACTAGCTGTATGACTCTGGGCAAGTCAGTTAACTCTGCCTCAGTTTCTTCATCTGTAAAATGGCAAAGTGTTTTTATCAAGAAAACCCTAGATGGGGTCACGAAGAGTCAGACAGGACCGAAACAACTGATCAACAATTGAGACGCTTGTTAGTATGTGAAATGAAAGAGCAGTAAGAAATTAAATAGAAATAAGTAATTTAAAATAATTTTATGTATTCTATTGTTTTTCAACAATGAGCCAGGATCTCACACATCAGGATATATAATCTATAGTGATGGTTTCAAATCTCCTTATCTAGCCCTGACTTTGCTGAACTCTAGTCTCACATCTCCAATTGTTTATTAAACATCTCCAACTGTATGTACTAGAGACATTTCACACTCAAAAGGTACAAAACCAAACTTACCTTTCCCCCCAAATCTTCTTTCCTTCTATACTACCATATTACTGTTGAGGGTAGTACCATTCTTCTAGTTCTCCAGGCTCCCGCCCTAGGTATTATCTATCCTTAACTCCTTGCTTCCCTCCACCCCCAAGCCAATCTGTTGCCAAGGTCTTTTGATTTTATCTTTGCATCATTTCTCTGGTATGTCCCTCCTCCCCTCTGAAATTGGTGCATGCCCTCATCACCTTAGGCCTAGACTTTTGGGGTAGCTTTCTGGTTAGGCAGCTGCCTTAAGTTTCTCCCTATTCTAGTTCATCTGCCATTCAGCTGTCATCATATTTTTTAAGTGAATCAGAGTGATCTTTTTAAAGTGAATGTCTGACCAAATCTCATTCCCCACATAGCCCACCTCATTAAGTCAACTCCAATGGCTTCCTATCACTTACAAGATCATATGTTAAATCCTGTATTTGGGGTTCAGTACTCTTCATCACCTTCTCCATCTCCTACCTTTCCAGTCTTATTATATTTTAAATTCCCTTAACACTTTTTGGTCTATAACATTAGCCTCCTTATTATTCTTGCCATTTCCTCTGGCCATTCTGGGGTGTGGAATATTTTCCCTCCTAATCTCCTGTCTTCCATGTTTACTTCAAGTCTTTTTTTTTTTTTAAAGCAATTGGGGTTAAGTAACTTGCTCAAGGCTACACGGCTAGTCATTATTTATGTGTGGCTGGGGGTGGCTAGGTGGCGCAGTGAGTAGAGTGCTGGCCCTGGAGTCAGAAGGACCTGAGTTTGGATCTGGCCTCAGACACTTAACAAACACCCAAATAAAAACCCAGCTGTGTGACCTTGGGCAAGTTACTTAACCCCAACTGCCCTCCAAAATGCAAAAAAAAAAAAAAAAGATTTTATTTATGTGTGGGTGCTCACTTTCTGAGGCTGGTTTCGATCCCGGGTTGTCCCAGCTCAAAGGCCGGCGCTCTTACTCACTGCGCCACCCAGCCGCCCCTACTTCAAGTCTTAGATAATATCCAAGGCTATACAGGAACCTTTTCCCAATCCCTCTTAATTGTAGAGCCTTCCCTCTGTTAAATATTTTTTTCCTATATCCCATACATAACTTGTTTGTATATAGTTATTTGCTTATTGTCTTCTCCATTAGATCATGAGCCGTTCAAGAGCAGGGCTGGCTTTTCCTTTCTTTGTATCCTCAGAACTTTCCCCAGTACCTGGCAAATAGTAGGCACTTAACAAATGTTGATTTAACTGACTGTTCCTTTGACTATTTATAAAGTCAGTTCTCTGTAACTTTCCTCACCCTTGTACTTTCAGTCCCTTAATTCCTTATGACATTACTGCCTTCCTACTTTGTCCTGTATATCAGAAACTTTGACACACTAATCATCTTTCTCTTCTCTGACCTGAGCTATGTTGAAGTTTTTTTTTTATACACATTTGTTTTTAAAAACTTTGAGTTCCATATTTTTTCCCTTCAATTCACTATAGGTTGTACATGTGTAGTTACGTAAAACATTTCCATAGTAGATATATTGTGAAAGACTAACTATATTTTCCTCCATCCTATCCCACCCCTCATTCTTATTTCACATTACCTTCTATTCTTTCATTTATTTGGATTTGTTTTATAATATCTTGATTTCTTATAAAGTCATTAGATTCCATTTGCTACAATCTAATTTTGAATGAATTATTCTCTTCAGTGAGTTTTTGAAATTCCTTTTCCATCTGGCAAATTCAACTTTTTAAGGCATTCTTCTCCTCATTGGCTTTTTGGGCCTCTTTTGCCATTTGAATTAGCCTATTTTTTAAAGTATTATTTTCTTTAGTCAGGTTGTTGATTTGCTTTTCTTGATTTTCTTGTGTCATTCTCATTTCTCTTCCCAATTTTTTCTCCACTTCTCTTACTTGGTTTTCAGAATCCTTCTTGAGCTCCTCCATGGCCTGTAACCAGTTAATATTTTTCTTGGGAGCTTTTGATGCAGGAGTTCTGACTTTGTTGTCTTCTTCTGATTCCATGCTTTGATCCTTTTTGTCCCCCAAAAAGCAATCTATGGTAGGATTGCATTTCCTCTACCTGCTCATGTTATCAGTCAATTACTTGACTTTTGAACTCTTTGCCAGGGTAGAACTCTGCTTTCAGAAAGGAGAGAAGTTTGTCCGAAATCGCTGGAGTTTTCACAACTGCCGGAGCCCTCTTTGCAGCCCCCACAGGCTCTGGCACCCCAGGACCTCCACCCAAGACAGTGATCCAGATCCAAGCAGGTCAAAGCAAGAATGATTACCCTCTGAATGGTAGCTTGGTCCCCTTAAGATCTGCGGGCTAGGAGCTCCTGAGGCAGCCCCAGGGGCAGGAGCCCACCCCACTCTTTCATCCACCTCTGTTCCAACAGAGTTCCACACTGACCTTTTACTTTGTCTTTGGTGTTTATGGGTTGAGAAGTATGGAAACCATCACAGCTGCTGGTGCTTCACTCTCAGGAAGTCTGCTTTGGGCACTGCTGGTCAGGCCTGGGTATGTCCCACCCAGCTTGAGGAGGTAGCCCCTTCCTACTGGCCTACTGGGCTGCCTTTAGCAGGAGATTTGTTTCTGTCACTTGGTGGGTTTTATAGTTCTATGATTTTTGTGTAGTCATTTTTTACATGTATTGAAGGAGGTGGAAGCTGGAATTGCAGGGAAGTCCTGTTTCTACTCTGCCATCTTGGCTCTGTGCCTCCCCTCCCCCATGTTGAAGTTTTAAGCAGGGATTTTTATTTCTAAGGAAAAGAGTCAAGTTTATAATGTACCTAAGAGTAAGAAAATCTAAATTCTGAAAAGGTGACAGCTTTACATTAATCAAATAGAAACCCATTCCTATGCTTATTTGTTTCTTGGATGATGCCTTTTAACCTAGAGCTGTCCCATAGGGGCTGGTTCCAGCCCCTGAAGATTTATTATTTTTGCCATAAACTTCAGCTAGTCAGGTAGTCACACAAATATGCATCTGATCCCTAGTGTTCATCAATTTTTAGAACATGATCACCAAAAGATCTGCCCGATATATAGATAATTGAGTCCATCACCCGTTTTATACCAACAGCTCCCAAAGATATGCTATTTATTCATAATGACACTCTTATTTTGTTAGTATGCTGAAAAGAACTTTCAGATGAAAACATGGCACTTCATTAAAATTGAATACTGTGATTCTGCTACTAGCTTATTTGGCTAACTCAGCTGGGAGATAAATGAGTAATACATCAGACCTGTGAACCATTTACATCAGTGTTCTGGCTCAGACAGTGACACCAAGGGACAATTGGATGTCTGTTATAAAAGCTTAGGGATATATCCCAGACATCTCCATCTTTTCTTAATTATGCATAAGATTTTGTATCTGTGAATTTATCTTTATCTTTTTAAAAATATATTTTCAACGAAAATCTGTCTTGAGGTAAGAAGTTCCACAGATTTTTGCGTCATTATTTCTAGTAGACTTGGTTTTATTTGTGTTTACGTTAGTTATTTCAGGTTTGTAGTTCAGTGTCTTGGTGAGCTAGTTCATGGTTATCTCAAAGAATTTTAAGGGGTTACCTAATCAAGCATCTGCTTCTGGGTAGGAAAACATACACTTAAAGCATCTAAGGCAAATAAGCACTCAAACTGTTTTTAAGGATTAAAGGTACATAGTCTTGAGAGTTATTAATGTTAACAACATTTTTAGTCAAGAAATTTTTTTTTGCTTTTTTTTTTGGAGTGCAATTGGGGTTAAGTAACTTGCCCAAGGTCACAAGGCTAGGTTTTTGTTTTGTGTGTGCATTAAGTGTCTGAGCCTGATTCCGAACTCAGGTCCTTCTGACTCCAGGGCCAACACTCTAGTCACTGCGCCACCTAGTTGCCCCAAGAAATTTTTTTTAACATATCTAAATATTTCTTGCTATAATTTCTGTCCATTTGTTTTCCTTACCTCCATGTTGGAGGGAGAAAAATTTTATTAGCATGCCCTCGTATTTCCTTCACATGTAGTATGTCATTAAGGAATATCATGGTTAGCTTAAGTATGCTTACAATCTTCATACTCGATCTCAGCCATTGTTGGTAACATCCTTAGTTATCTTTTTATCAGAATTATTTCAAAAAAGATGAATGGATTTGTGTTTTCACTCCTCTACTGCCAGTCATGATTTACTGAGGGTCAGAAAGCAATGAAATTGTAGGGAAAAAAAATTAAAAATAGGGAGACTGGGAGAATATAAGAAATGAAGGCTTTTATTAACCCACAGTCCTGGAAGAAATGAAAATTGGCTATCTAATTTTCCCAGTTCTAACTCCTGACTTTTCTTTATTGCTCCTGTTTTCTAGCTCTTTAATCATTATTGCTCTTTAATTGTTTCTCCAAGGTATTCGAAACTGGACACAGTTCCTATAGCCAAACGTATATGCAAAATTAGTTTCCCAGATTTCTTTACAGTGATTAGTTTTTGAAAAAGTGAATATTTTGTTGTGGCTCTTATTAAAATGAAGGATGTGAATGTTTAGTGTTAACAAGCTTGAATGGCAAGGAATCTTTAATACAATTTTTTATTATACTCTGAGTATTTTACCTTAGCATAGTTAGTATTAAATTGCTGCTATGTGGATGTTTCTGGTTAAACAAATGAATTTTAAAAACATTTTGAAATAAGTGCCATGGGAATTCTCATTAATATTCTTAAGCTAGTAGTCATCATGGTGGTGGCACCTGTTGGTGAAGTACATGATACTGCTGGTTAGTACTAAGCTTTGTAATGGAGAAATGTGGATTTGGCATAACATGCACAGGAATGGTATCAAGTAGAGAATAGCTTCTGTAATTTGGAAAGTCCTTCCAGAACATAATTTTTTTAAATAATATTTTTTTCCAATTACATGTAAAAATAATTTTTAGTACTTGTATTTAAGATTTTGAGTTCTAAATTCTCTCCTCTTCCTCTCCTCCCTCATTAAGAAGGCAAGCAGTTGATATAGGTGGTGCATGTGCAGTCATGCAAAACATATTTCCATATTAGCCAGGTTATGAAAGAAAGCACCAAAAAAAACCCCATTTAAAAAAAGAAATTAAAAAAATAGTATGCTTTGATTGACATTCAGACTTCATCAATTCTTTCTCTGGAAGTACATAGCCTTTTTCATCATAAATCCTTCGAAAGGGGCTTGAGTCCTTATATTACTGAGAATGGCTAAGTCAATCACAGTTGATTATTGCACAATGTTGCTGTTGCCTCTCTGTACAATAATCTCTTGGTTCCTGCCAGAACATATTAAGTGTACTCTGGGATTGACTATCCTGTCAACACCTTCCTTATCAAATATTTCTAGTCAGTTTTATTCATTTGGGAGTGGGAGTATTGAGAGCTAGTGAGGATCAGGGCTAATTTCTGGTGGGCACATGTCTCTAGGTTTTATAATGGAAGTCCATGGGAAAATTGCATTTGCTTTATAGCCAGCTTTTCTGGAATACATCTTTTCTGAAAAGATAACAGTGTATCCTTTATAGGATTTGTTAAACAAATGGGTCTTTATTTGAAGAGTGGTTTATCCATGAGTGTTAATTATAGTACAAGGTATGAAGGGTTTGTGTTTTACCTTGGTATTGAAATAAATTAGACAGGGTAGTACAACAGATTGAAGATTCGAATTAGAAAGGTCTGGGTTCAAACCATCTCTGACACTTAAAAATATTGTGACCCTATTCAAGTGACTTAACCTTGCTAGACTTTTTGAGTTATGATTTATATATGTGGAAGAATTTCTCATAAAATCACCAAGGTCTTGATATATCAACAGCTGAAGCAAATTGCCATAATGGTAGTTCTCATTGATAGAGTGCTTTTAGTTTAGCTCTTTACATACTTTTGCTCATTTGATCTTCACAACAATCTCTCTGAGGAAGGTGCTATTGTCATTCCCATTTTTTGCAGATTAGGAAACTGACTTCTAGGGACTAATTGATCTGTTCATGATCATATAACTAGTATCTGAACTTGACAGTTGACCCCAGGAGTGCCTGATTTCAAAGCCAACATTCTTAACTACCACCCAGTGATGACTCTCAGGATGCCATAATGAAAGAGAGGGAGGAAAAGGAATTAGTACTTATTAAGTGCCTACTATGTACCAGGTAATGTGTAAATTGCTTCACAAATATTTCATTTGATCCCTGGAAGACAGGTTCTATTATGATTCCCATTTTACAGTTGAGGAAGCTAAGGTAGAGTAACTGAATTGGATAGAGTCATACAGGTAGTTAAAAGTCTAAGGTTGACTTTGAATTTAGGTATTTCTGACTCCTGGCCCAGTGTTCTATCCACTGTGCTACCTAGCTGCTTTGATGTATGTGCTTTCTTTAATGGTGCCCTTTATAACCTCTTCATTCCTTATATTTTATGCATCTTCCTTAGAGAGTCCATCTGATGTACAAAGGGCCAAGATTTCTTATTGGCATTATATGGATACCAGTGGAGCACAATGATTGTCTTCCCCTTATACTATTTCTGTACCTCATTTTTTTGGTCATAGAATTCTCTGATGATATCTTTTACACTGTTTCTTCTGTTTAGTTCACCTTTGGTTATATGTAGTCTGCTCACTCTTACCATATGTGTCTTCATTGCTTTTTTGGTCACCTGCAATTTTAATTATTTAGAGACTGATACTATGTGATTTGTAGTGATGCGCCATCACCAGAAAAGAATAGATGTTTTTTTAAAAAGGGTTTTATTTTTTCAGGGAGAAGCCTGGGTTCATTTAAAGCACTGTACAATTAAAAAAAAAAATCACAACTTGTTCTCTTCATCTTTTTTTCTTCCTTTTCAATTCTAACCCCCATTTATTTTCTATTCACCATATTTATATACAATATATAAATTGGAAGGGTCAGCACCAAAGATTTTCTCTCAGTTTGCATGTCATAGTCTAGACAAGCATTTCTCTTATTTAGCCAAGTCTTAATAAAATGCCACTTTAAAATAATTACCCTAAACTGAAATATGAATTATTACACTATTTTATTTTTTAAAGTCTTTTTTGATGCTTTTAAAAAATAAAAGCCATTCCCTGATGGTCCTTGCCTCATTGAACTCTCTCTTATGAAAGACAAAAGCAGTCTATACATAGATGTTCTCATTTAGGGATTGCATTTTTCCTAATGTCATTCATTCATAATGTCATTCCATAAACAGGAGCATCTAGGGGACCTGGCCATATTTAGGGAAATGAGGCATTTATCACAGAAACTTGCTTTCAGATTTTTTTCAGATATAATTACTTTATAGTTCCTTCCATCCTATTTTCCCTTTGTTTATCCTATTCTCTCTTCCTTCACCCTGACCGTTCTCAAAGGTGTTTGCTTCTGACTACCACCTTCCCCAATCTACCTTCCCTACTATCAGTGGCCCCCATGTCCCCCCATCCCCCAGCCTTTTATGTCCTTTCTCTCCTACTTTCTTGTATGGTAAGAGATTTCTGTACCTGAGTGTGTATGTTATTGCCTCTTTGAGTTAATTCTGAAGAGGCTAAGGTTCAAGAGTTCTTCCACATCCCTTGTCTTTCCCTCTACTGTAAAAGCTCTTTCGTGCTTCTTTCTATGTGAGATAATTTACCCCAGTCTACTTCTCTCTTTTCCTTTTTCCCAGAGGATTCTTCTTTCCCACCCTTTTATTTTTTTAGATATTCATCCTATCATATTCAGTTTACATCTGTGTCCTCTGTCTTATGTATACATGTGTCTTCTAAATGCCCTAATAAGAAAGTTCTTAGGAGTTACAAGTTTCATCTTCCTATGCAGGAATGTAAATAGTTTAACCTTATTGAATCTGTTATGAATTCTTTTTCCTATTCATCTTTTTAGATTTCTCTTGAATCTTGTATTTGAAAGTCATATTTTCTATGCAGCTCTGGTCTTTGCATCAGGAATGCTTGATAGTCTTATTTCATTGAATGTGTATTATTTTCCCTATGCTCACTTTTTGTGGGTAGATTGCAATTCTAGCCCTTTTGCCCTCCAGAACATCATATTCCAAGTCTTCTAATCCTTTAATGTAGAAGCAGCTAAATCTTGAGGTGTTCTGACTGTGTCTCCACAAAATTTGAATTGTTTCTTTCTGGCTGCTTGTAGTAGTCTCTCTTTGACCTGGCATGTCCAGAATCCGGCTATGATATTTCTGTTCTCTTTTCATTTTGAAATCTCTTTCAGGAAGTGATTGATGAATTATTTCCATTTCTGTTTTACCCTCTGGGCCTAGAATATCAGGGCAGGTTTACTTGATAATTTCTTGAAAGATGATGTCTAGGCTCTTTTTTTGATCATGGTTTTCAGGTAGTCTAGTAATTCTTAAATGATTGCTCCTTGATCTATTTTTCCAGGTCACTTGTTTTTCCAGTGCACAATTTCACATTTTCTTCAATTTTTTCATTCTTTTGATTTTGTTTCTTGCATCATGGAGTCATTTGCTTCCATTTGTCCAATTCTAATTTTTGAGGAATTATTATTATTATTGTCATTATTGTTATTACTTTAGGGGGGAAAGGAAGGCAATTGGGGTTAAGTGACTTGCCCAGGGTCACACAACTAATTAAGTGTCAAGTGTCTGAGGCCGGATTTGAATTCAGGTCCTCCTGACTCCAGGATCAGGGCTCTATTCACTAGGTATTCAGTGAATTTTTATACCTTTTTTCCATTTGGCCAATTCTGCTTTTAAAGTGTTCGTCTCTTTATTGGATTTTTGTTCCTCTTTTGCTCTTTGGCCTATTCTATTTTTTAAGATGTCACTTTCTTCAGTATTTTTTTTTTTTGTCCTTCCGTTACCAACCTGTTAACTCTTTTTTTCATGATTTTCTTGCATCATTCTCATTTATTTAACCCCAGTTTTTTCCCTTTACCTTTCATACTTGATTTTTTAAAGCCTTTTTGAGTGCTTCTCAGGCCTGAGACCAATTTCCATTTTTCTTTGAGGCTTTGGATGTAGCGGTTTTGATTTTATTGTCTTCTGAGTTTGTGTTTTGATTATTGTCATCCTAGTAACTTTCTAGAGTCATGATCTTTTTTTGTTATTCTCTCATTTTTCTAGTCCGTGTCTTGACTTCTGACTGTTTGCTAAAGTGGGGCATGGGGTAGGGGGTGGGGAGTTTTCCAAGCTTCGGATTTTTTGTGTAGCTGTTTTCAGAGTTGTAAGTTTTTGGTTCTTTAAGATGCTATGATCTACGGAGAAGGGTGTTTAACTACTCTTCTAGCCTTTACTCTGGTCTGTGAATGACCACCAGCACTCATTTCAGTCCTTGAGCCATGACTGGGATTCCTGTTCCCCTGTGGCAGCAAGCTCTGGTGTGCTAGTACTCTTTCTTGCTCTGGTACTGAGACCCCAGAACTACGGTCTAGAACTGCATATAGTACAACAGACTGCCATCAAAGGGACCCCTGTAATTTCCCTCTGACCAGTTGTCTGACCTCCCCTTACTGTCTGCGGACTGAGAGCTCTGGAAGCTGCCACTGATTCAGTGTGCCCCACTCCACTTCCCTCAGATCTGCTTTTATTTGTTTGGGCCTGGTCTGAGCTGGTGCAGCCTGTATTGCACTGCACTCCACACTTACCCTAGTGTCACAGACCTTTCCTGCTAACCTTCTAACTTGTCTTGGGCTGGAAAAATGTTTACCCCATCCTTTTGTGGGTTCTGCTGTTGCAGAATTTGTTTTGAGACATTATTTAAAGTTGTTTGGAGGGGAATTTGGGAGAGTTTAGTCAAGTCCCTGCCTTTGCTTCTTAGCTCTGTCCTCCCATGGACTCTTAAAACTAGATTCTTCATCCTAAGGCTTGTAGTGGCAAAGAAAATATTTGAGACATAACCTAGGGCTTCTCAGTGGAGGAAGAGGAGATGGATAAGAAATAGTTTTAAGAATCTCAAAATCTGTGCTATAGATGTCAGTTATTTAGGTTCTTTAGATTTAGTGACCTAACTAAATTCCTAGTCATATTTAGATTTTTTAAATCTCTCTTACTTTTAAATGGACAAAGATGAGAAGAGTTGTGTAGTGGGAAGGCCCTAGATTCAGAACTTGGTTCTGCTGCTGTCTTCGTGAATTCCCTTGGGAAAATTGATTTATCTCATTTTCTTCAAATGAAGGAATTGGACTAACTGACCTATAAATACCTTCAAGCTCTAAATTTATGACTTTATAAAACACTCTTCAATGATTTTCATAACATTTTAAAGTTTTCACTTAATACAAGTCATCAAGTACATTAAGCAAGCAGTCTGATAACATGGGGTGGTCAGTATTGTAAAAACTTTATCTCCATAAAGAGTCATACAATATAATTATTTGCTAATATACTGATTTAAAGAGTTCCATGCTTCGTGCTTCCCAGCCAGATCAGCACACTGCCTAAGAACATACATGTTCTGTAAAACATTTTTCTCTTTGCCACCCATTGATTCACCAGATTTGGATTTACATATCACATAGATCTGAATCCCTTCATGTGATTTGAGAGTAGCATGGAGAAAATAAATGCTGTGCTATACTCTATTCAGAGGAAGAAAAATACATCTGGTCTTACTGGTACTGAGCCCTGATTTATTTTTATATAAGGTACATGTCTAAAAATATTCTTTGCACTGGCTTCAGAATATGCTTCTAATGATTTAGGTTTTTTTTTTTAATTTTAAATAAACAAATGCTTTATTAACTTCTGGTTTACATCATTCATTTCCACCAGATTATGAGTTACATTTTTTCCCCCATTTTTTTCCCTACCCACCACCCCAGAATAGCAGTCCCACTAGATATCCCCAACTTGTAAGGTAGGAAATCTGTTTTGCCCTGGTAATGTCAATTGTAGTGGGCATACGATTCCTGGAGGACAGTCCCACCTACTAGAGAACACTGAGGTACTGAAGAGAGAGGGACATTATGGAAGTAAATAGGGTTTTTTTGGGGGGGATGAAGCTTATGGGGTAAGTCATCCTGGATGGTAACAAGACAGTGTATATCTCCATACTGCCCTTAGCCAGGCCAGATATTATATAGAAACAGAACAAAGAAGGCATAGTGCCAGGGATGATCCTGGCTCATGTACAAGTATTCCCATCAGATAGAGCTGCTTTTGCTGTTTACATTAACTGTGATATTTAAGGTCATGTTCCCATTCTCTTGCTCCCAATATACCCTCTGCCCCTTTGTGGCCTGTTTGTACATTGTGTGTGTGTGTGTGTGTGCGTGTGCGCGTGCGCGCGCGCGTGCGTGCGCGTGTGTGTGTGCGTGCTTTTTTTTGGAGGGCAGTTGTAGTTAAGTGATTTGCCCAAAGTCAGATGGCTAGTAAGTATGTCAGGTGCCACCTAATTGCCCCATCATACATTTTTTCTAATAGTATCTTCTGCAAGGTTCCCTGAGTGATACATGAGTGGTTCTATTATGGAGGAAGCAGAGGAGCTCTACAGTGATTTGCATTGGAGGCACAATTCACAACAGCAATATAAGCACAAGTAGGAAAACAATATAAACAACAAGAGAATTAGGGCAGTTGTTAGAATTTTCTTTCACTTTGCCTCAAGGGAGATGAAGAGTCAATGGCATTTGGTAATTACTGGGAGAACTAAATTTCTGAACTTAGGTTATTATAGGCTAGCAGATTTTCTGATCTAAGTTTGGAGACAAACATGACTTAGGCAACTTTAAAACATTGGGGGTGATAGAGAATAGACTCAATTACAAAATAGAATCAGGATAATTTGATTTTCTCAATTGCCCCTTTTTGTCAATGGAAGACCTGTCACAGGTCAATGCAGGAACAACAGGATTGATTAATCATAGTGTAAGCCATAGTAAGAATACTTAAAACCATGGACTTATTTTATAGGGGAAATTCACATGACATCAGTATAACAGAGTGAGCTTAATATACAGATACAGTGAAACAGAAAGCCAAAATAATACAGTAATAATCATCAACATTAATAACATCATGCCTTTTTGTGTTTAGTAACCCAACCATTCCCCATGTCTATTTAATCCCCACATTTCATCTTGGATCTCAGATGTTCTATAGTTGTATGGTCTCTGGAAAAGATTCTCTTGGACATTTTGGAATAGGTCTCATTCTCAGGGCAGCTCAATAGATGACGCCTATTTAGTAGATCTGCTTATGTTTTCAGGTTACTTGTAGAGACTCCTTAGATGTTCCTGCTGAAATCTTTTACGAACCAAAGTTCAGTACAAGTTGTTATAATCTCTCAAGTCTTACTTCTCCGATACCTAGTTTGTGTGGTGAAAACCAGCTCAAATCTTGTGGTTCTGATTTAAAAACAAAACAAAACCAAGAAAAGATAGAGTTATTAAGATGGTCATCAAATTAGAAACCTATAGTTTACTTGAAACTTCAGAGAATTAAGGTTTTTACATAAATGATTAGAATAATTTACATGATCTTATTGATTTCTCAGAATTTTCTTTTTTTTTTAATGCTTTATTAACTTCTGGTTTACATCATTCATTTCTGACAGGTTTTGAGTTACAAATTTTCTCCCCACTTTTCCCCTACCCATGTCCTCAAAACAGGGATCCCACTGGATCCCACTCAAAACAATATCAGTTATAGTCCCGAGAGATTTTATCACACATAGTAAGTTTCACTAATCATAGCTTAGTGCCCAATATAGTTACTGTTATTCTTGTGGTGTTTGAGTAAGAACTCAAGACCAGGCAGGTTCTCATGTGGAGATCAGAAGAAGAGTTACAAGGACACTCTGAAGGTCTTGCTAAAGAATTGATTGTGAGGCATAGTAGATACTGATACAGGACTGCCCAGCATGGTGTGCCTGCACCAGAGAAGGTGCTGTGCTCTGTGGGTAAAGTAAAATTGCAGTAGCTCAAAAGAAATGTGAAATATGCCAATTTGAGACATCTCCATTCCAAATGTTCCTTTGGACTATTTGTGCCACACCTGTGGTAGAGCCTTCTGAGCTCATATTCATCTGTTCAACCACAGTTGGACACACTGTACCTTGACCTTGACATATGATGTCCTCTTTGAGAACAAAGGACAACGACCAACCAAAAATGTATCAGGACTTGCACTTGTACAAAAGGTTTCACTTAACATCCTTCACTTGTTTTTCTTTTTTCTCCTAGAGTTTAAACTCATCATGGTGTAAAGATCAGTCATTAAGAATCAATTCTTTATATTATAAACAAACATGTAAATTCTCAGTAACCCAGTTCATTGTTTAGGGATTTCACAACCATAACAACCTCTTTCCTAGGGGTGATAAAAGATATGACCTTGGCTAAGCAGATGGTTTCAAGAAAAGAAACCTGGCAAATTTACAAAAAAGGGAATTCTACAAGGTCTTTTCTTTGTCCCTTTTCCCACACAGTAATTACCAGTTTTCTCATTTTCCCCATATTTTTCCAGTCACTACTGAGTCTCATTATTTAGTTATGTACCTGTCTGGTAGGATTTTTCCCAAGCCACTGCAGCTTAACTATCAGAGAGTTTTCAGGCGAGCTTAGACTTGTTCTTCCTTCTCCCTTAAAATTTAAGTTTCTCTTTTTGTAGGGAAGAATTAAGATAGTTCTTAAAATGGAAATTGAGCATAACATTTTACAAAAATGGGTAGGAGTCTCATAATATATGGCAAAATTTCTAATTTTAAGGATACATACCAATTTAAAAAGTTACTTCTAAATTGATGAGCACTTTAGTTTGTAAGTGTCTCCCAATATCTAACTAGGTGTCTTAATCAAACCCATTTCCTTTTTAGTTGTTTCTTTTTTAAGTGCTAGTCATAATTGTTTTTCCTTCACTTTAAAACTTCACTGTCACTACCTCCAAAACTGACTTTTCTAGCTGTAAAATAAATACAATTCTGGGGGTGGGAGATGGTAATTTAAAACAAATTCTAAAGAATATTAACCCAACTTGCTAGGATATTTCAGCATTTATGAAAGCATTCAAACCACAATTCAGGGATTCACAGTAGAGAATGTACATTTTAGTCTCAAATTCAGTTTCTAATTAGTTTAAGATGTAAAAACCTATACTCTGAGGGAGATTTCTTTTTTTCTTTTCTAATCTTTTTTTTTAAAGTTTATTTATTTTTTAGTTTTTGACATTCATTTCCATAAGTTTTAAATTTTCTTTCCCGTTTGTCCTCTCCTCCCTCCCTAAGACAGTATGAAATCTGATACAGACTCTACATATACATTCTTATTAACAATTCCTATTTTCACATTAGTTATGTTGTATAGAAGAATTATAATAAATGGGAGAAACCATGAGAAAGCAAAAAGAAAATAGCCTGCTTCCTCAGCATTTGGATTCCATAGTTCTTTTTCTTGATGTGGATGGCATTTTTCATCATTAGTCCTTTGGAATTAAGTCCTTGCATCTTATCTGATCTTTCTTAAAACTTAGAAAGCCTTCCAAAGAAATGCATATTCTTATTTCCAGGAAAAGGTTAGTTAATAGGACACATTGAGATAGATTTGCCAACCTTCTAAACTCCATGTGCACAATTGCAGTCACGGACTCTGAGAGATACACAAACACAGGCCCAGAAAAACACATAGAACAACAGATATGAGAGAAGTGGCCCCAATATTCCCTTATTAGGGAGGCTTATCAGTTACCAGTCTTTTGAATACTTATTCTTTCTTGTCTGTTAATAAGCAGAATTCACACTCATGTTGCTATTCTTAGTTTGATCCTTACTCGATGTCTCCAGAGGCCATGCTAGCTCTCACACACAAACACACAGCCTAAGGAATTACTAACTTTCAAAACTTGACCTGACTTGTTTCCTATATATTCTGATCTGATACTTCCTTTACTAATCGTTTCCCAAATAATCTTCACTTTACTGAATTTTTTCTTTCCTTATCTCCTCTCAAGGAGGGAGGAAGGGAGGCAGAGAGAGAGAGAAACTCTGTTTTCTTTTCCCCTATACCGGGGGGGAACCTGAAGCTTCAAGGCCACATGTGGCCCTCTAGGTCCTCAGGTTTGACCCATTCACTAAGTCCAAACTTCACAGAACAAATCCCCTTAATAAAAGTATTTGTTCTGTAAAACTTGGACTCAAAGTAAAATTTACATTTTACATTTACATCCTCTGTCTTACCCAAAAAAGATTCCTAATCACCTCCATCTTTTACCTTAGGGTTATTCTGTTCTCTGAGTTATAATAATAACTATC
>WOXC01001741.1:0-361548 GCA_011680675.1 Gymnobelideus leadbeateri
AAGGGAAGACCAGGAACAAGAGGTAGCTGATGGGAACCACAAGACTATGTCACTTCTAAGAAGAGTTATGTAGTAACAAGACTGGGTGGAAACTGGGGTAATAGCCCAAACTACTGTAAAACCTGGAAAGATATTTTGACTGAGTCTAACTTGTGATACTCTCCAGCACAGCCCTGGATACAGAGAAAACATTCAATAAAATTTCATGAAATTAACATTCATTTTTTTTCCTACTACCATCATACTTGATTGAAAACCAGTGGCTCCAACCAACTGGTCGACCCAGTTTGTCTGGCCAGTCCATGCTTTAGCTCAGTTCAATGACCCAATAGAATTAAAAGCCTGTCAATTTTGCCCATTGTGTGGCAATCAACAAAATAAGTGACTGAGTGGATGAAGAGTGACAATACAGCTTTAGCTTGTGAAGGTAAGAAGCAGAGTTCCTTAGAATTTGATGTTCTGAAACATGACATTTTGACAATATCTGTTTCATCAACAACTCATATTTCTCTGTATAGAGTTTTTTGAGTTGTATAAATATGACTCAGAAGTGTTACACTGAATAAAAAAGAATAAATCTTGAAGAATAGGCCTAAGAGAATGACTCCTCTAGAGTTCCAGTTGTTGAAAGCTAACAGAGTCTCTGAGTTTATCTTCTACCATGGAGAACAACAAAATCTCTGGTAATTCAAGAGATGCTGAATAGCCAACTCAGAAGTACCAGGCAGAGGCAGCTGCCGGTATTCAGATGATTGAAGAGGGAGCAGCAGAAAAAAGGATTTTCTTCAGTAAAGATTAAAAAATAGGTTAATATAAAATCTTCAGGGTCAGGGACAAATTCAATATTTCTTATAGGAGGGACAGGTGTAAATAGTGGCCTGGAGGAAGAGCAAATGTCTTAAAGGAAACATGGCAGCCATTACTAGAGAGAGTACTTGGCCTAATCTGGAAACTGTTGAATATTCTGAGAATGAAGTACACCTAAGAAAGGGGGCAGATAATATCTCCCTACTACCTATGCTGATTTACTTGTTCACCCCAGACCTGTGATTCTTCTTTCTCCCCTATTCTCCTACTAACCAAATGTAGCTGTTTGTTAGGAGCCTGGATAATTCAAGGGTGCAGAACACTATAATGTATACCATGCTAGACTGAGAATCATGGAAGAGATAAGTTTCAATTTTGCCTTTTACCTCACTAGCTGGAGGACCATGGGCAAATTCCTAAACTTCTCTGAGTTTGGCTCTCCTTACTTGTAATGTGTGCCACACAAGAAAGTGATTCATTACATGATGTTTTCTCTAGCAATTTTTTCTCTAACATTTTTATTTAAAGTTTCGAGTTCCAAATTTTTAGTATCTTAGTATTTAGGGGATCTTTAGTATCTAACTTAGTAAATTTAGTATCTACTTTCTATGTGTGTGTTAAGGATTATATGTGTAAAAGCTTACAGTGCTATGTGCAAATTTCAGTCATCATAGTCATTGTCGTTGTGGTCATTGTCGTCGTCGTCGTCGTCGTCGTCGTCGTCATCATCATCATCATCATCATCATCATCATCATCATCATCATCATCATCATCTCTTCCTCCTCTTTCTCTTCATTCTTAGCATCTTATGAAATGGAATTCAAACAGAAACAGACCTGGGAGAAGTTACTATCCTCCCATAAGCCTTTAGATTCAATGTTCTGTAGACTATGGTGCAAGTGAATCAAAGTATTAGAATGTGAACTCATCTTTGGGAGGCTCACTGAAAACTTTGGGAAACTCTAGCGGTGGGCAGGATAAGGGAGATGATGGTTAAAGAGCCCTAAGCAAATAAGGCTATATGCTCATCAAATTAAGGCAACTGGATTTCTCAGATGCTTACTGTATGATCAGCTTTGGGATGGGTGCTGTGAGAGATCCAAAAGGGGCAGATTCCAGTTTTGTAATCCTGCAAAAATTGAATACTGTCGCCAAAACTGGGTGTCCCCTTTTGGAGGATGTTGTAGTAGGCATCCCTTCCTTGGATAGAGGTTGGATTAGAGAGGGCTGGATTTGTCAGAGGACATGGATTCAAATTCTAACTAAGACACTTTCTGCCTGACCACCCCTTTGGATCTTTGTTTCCTCAGCTACAAAATGAGCAACATGATGTGACCTCATTAAAAACAGAATATTATTGTGCTATAAGAAATGACAAACAAGATGATTTCAGAAAAACCTGGAAAGACTTATATGAACTAATGCATCGTAAAGTGAACAGAACCAGGAAAACATTGTACACAGTAACAGAAACATTGTTTAGAGAAGTACTGTGAATAACTTAGGTATTCGCAGCAATATAATGATCCAAGACAATTACAAAGGATCGATGAAGCATACTATTTGGCTCCAGAGAAAGAACTGATATTGATTGAATACAGACTGAAACATGCTATTTTTTTTACTTTCTTTCATTTTTTTCCTTTTATTTGAGCCTTCTCAAACAAAATGAGAAATATGGAAATGTTTTACATAACTGTACATGTATAACGTATATTTGATTGCTTACTGTCTCGGGGAGCAGGGAAAGGAGGGAAAGACAGAGAATTTGGAACTCAAAACTTTAAATAAAAATGTTAAAGAAAAAATAGTTTTAAAAAAGTTAGAGAAAGCATCATGTAATGAATCACTTTATTGTATGAGACAGATCACAAATGCTAGAGGATCCAACCTATGGATGGATCATAGACTCACTCTGATGGACTTTCATAGAACAAAATTAAAACTGGGACCAGTGAAGAATTAAATGGAGGCAGATTTTCCCTCAGTATAAGAAACAAGTGGGCAGCTAGGTAGTGCTGAAAAGGATTAAATGCTAGGCCTAGAGTCAGAAAAATTCATGTTTCTGAGTTCATATCTGGCCTCAGACATTTACTAGCTGTGTGACCCTGAGCAAGTTACCTCACCCTGTTTGTCTGTTTCCTCATCCATAAAATAAGCTGGAAAAAATGGCAAAAAATTCCAGGATATTTGCAAAGAAAACCCCAAATGGGGTCATAAAGAGTCAGACAAGACTGAAATGAATGAACAACAACAAGAAACAAACTTTTTGTTAAACAAGAAGAGATAACCTAAAATAGAGGGACTGCTATCATGAAGTAGTGACTTTCCCTTCATTGGAGGCATTTCAACAAAAAATGGATGCCTTTTGGGGGATGATATAGAGGGGATCCCTGCCTGGGGACAGGTTGAACTAGAGAGAGTGCTCAATTTAGAATTAGAGGATCTGGGTTCAAATACAAGTTGAGACACTTACTAGTTGTGTGACCTTGGGCAAATCACCTGACCCTCTAGGCCTTAGCTTACTCCATTATAAAATGAAGAGTTGGAACAGGTTATGGTGAAGGTGCCTTCTATCTTTTGATCTATGATCCTTTGAATTCAGAAGACCCTTTTCAGTGCTGAGATTCTTTAGTTCTGGTATCATGCTTTGCTTTGCCCAACTGAGCTAGGTGGGTTTATACATAAATTGTATTATATACTCAGCATCCTGAAAGCAAGACAAATGGTTGGCCTACCTTCCCCAAACAAGCTGGACAATTCCCAGAATGCCAGGCAATTAGGCAGAGCTTCCAACAGAGGCAGACTACTTCTGCCTAACTTTGAACCATCAGGAAAATGCAAAAAGACCAGGTTGCTTGATGGGCTGCTGGGCACATATGTCCCCAATCGCCCTCTGGGGCTCTCTGACCCTGGGAAGGGAAATACATTTTGCTGGCAGTTGTGAATGGCTCATCAGTCATCCTTTCATGAAACGTTCTGGCATTCAGTGACAGGGTCAGAGTAGACTTTAGGAACTTCCCTTCAGTAAATGAAGCTAATTTAAAGAGAGGTGAGTAAGCTAATTTGCCACTGAATTACCAAGGTCCTTGAAAGTTGGTCAAAGAATCAGATGTAAGTCATAGACTAAAACAGTGTCTACATAGGTGAAGAGATGGCTTTACTAGGGTGATTCAGATCAAAAAACTTGTTGCAATAAAATTTCTAATAATCAGAGTGAGATCTCATTAGCAGTGGAATTTGTTTATACACCTAATGTTTTAATGGAAAGTGATTACAACCAGCAGTTAATTCAAAATATCAACTCTAGGAGGCAGCATTGCATGGTAGATATAGTAAATGACACTGGTGTCAAAAGACCTGGCTTCAGATTCTACTCCTCATGTCTACTAGCTTTAAGACCTTGCAAAAGTCACTTCTCCTAGCTGAGCCTCAAGCTCCTCCTTCGTAAAAAGAGGGGACTGAATTCGAAGACTTTTTGAGGTTCCTTTAAGCTCCATGATCATTTATGTGACCTTGGGCTAATCACTTTCCTCCCTAACCCTGTTTCCTCCTTTATTAAACAAAGGGGATTAACTCAATGGTTTTCAAAGTCTCTTTCAGATCTATATCTATGATCCTAGACTAAGTATGAACCTTTTGAGACTGTCCTGTGCTTAATATGGAAGTCACTTCACCTTTACTAATGCTCTGAATGGGCCCTGAATTCCTGAAGTACTGTCAGTCAGGAAAGAACTCAAAATTGTTCATTAGTCTGTTTACTAAGGCAGGGAAATTAAGAGATCCATTTCATTGAAACAAAAGGGTTTTCAGGTAATGACTCAGTTTAACAGAAAACTAATTATAATTCCATATAACATAAGCATTCTAAGAAGAATAGTTACCACTTATATAGTACTTTGCATAATCAAAGTTTGTATCAAGAGAGAAAAAAATCTCAAGGGTTTCTTTATCACCATCTTTCTCAATATTGTAAGGCATGCATTAAGCATGAATGTATATGTATATGGTAGAAGACAAAGGGCTCTACAGGACAAATGAAAGATACAAATCACACCCTTTATTTACAACCTCTCAAATGCAGATAAAAATAATGATAACTGAATGGCCACTGATCAAGTTTGATAACCAGCCCTACAAATCTTATATAAAAGAAAATGAATATGAACAGATGAAGGAACAGAGACAATTGAGGGAAATGTTAGGATTGCCACATTTAGTCAAGAAGTGTGCTGGAGTCAGCTAAAACCAGCTCAAAAGAACTGACTGCTAAATTTTCAGTTTCAGTACTTACATCAAAATCAGGAAATGCCACAAATTAGAGTTTAATTACTTGTTTAGGAGATTGTCTATAAACCAGAGGTGGGGAACCTGTGGCCTAGAGGCCACATGTGGCTCTCTAGGGCCTCAATTGCGGCCCACTGACTGAATCCAAACCTTACAGGACAAATCTCCTTCATACAAGGATTTGTTCTGTAAAACTTGGACTCAATCAAAAGGCTGTACCCAAGGACCTAGAAGGTCACATGTGGCCTTGAGGTTGCAGGGTCCCCACACCTGCGCTAGACTTTATGAAAAGGATGGTAATAATGTAGATTAAACTCAAAAATATGTTGTGGATGCATGTTTTTCCAGAAAGCCAGTTGTTAAATATTTACCAGCACACTCTTGCATGAAAGGTTCACTTGCTATTTCTGAATGATTTAGGTAAACTTCAATGAGAAGGCTGGACTTTGGTATGAGGAAGTGGGAAAGGGGAAAGGAAGAGAGGGAAGAAGCTTGATAATCTTGGATAAGAGGAAGAGCCCAAGGATAAACATGTTGATTTTAGTTGGACAAAGTCAAATTTATTTGCCTGAAACTAGAAGGCCAGCAATAACAGAGGCCAAGAGAGGAGGCAGAAAGTGTTGGGCCATCCAGTGAAGGACATTGTGAAAACAGAAAGCTTTCTGAAATTAAGCTCATTGTTTCCTGCAAATATTTATCTGACCTTTTTGGAGCTACTCAAAAATGATTAGAACATGGAGCTAGGAGACAAGGCAGAAGTTCTGACCAGAAGAAAGTACCCTTTTCAGGAGATTCAGCCTTACTTCAATGAAAACCATTCAGAGTGCTTCTTTTGTTGGATCCTGACTCTGAAAGGAGGTGAGAACAGAGGGGGGCTGTAGAAGAAGCCAAACAAGGGAGAGATAGATAAGCAAAGGAAATGAAACTGTGAGATGAAAGACAACTGGAGAATAGCAGTGATTAAACCAGAGAAGAAACCCAGCTGGAGTCTAGATGCTGAACTTTGCCATTGAGGCTGAGACTGGGGACCATCAGGCATAACTATTCTGCAGTGATAGAAGCAGGCACTATCCTTCCAGGGACCGAATTCCCAGCACAGTCATCTACTAGAGCATTGTAAAAGCAGGTACTTGACTATGGTGAGATTATCTTGCCCCCACCCAGGATTTTCTGAGGCAGCAGAGACCCTGGTACCTGCTCCCTGCCCCAGTTACCCCCTTGATTTACATGTTCTCTTATGCAAAAGTAGACAGAGGGGAACCCAGAAGCACTGTTTTTGGCTCTCTTCCCCCAGATAGAGGCAGCAGCAGACCATGGCCACTTCTAAAATGCTATTTCTGTAAACCATATTGTTTGAAGTACATTCTCAGGATGTGTGTATCTATTATAAAAATCTGGATGGCCATTCAAATCTGTGACAGTCCTGCTTACTCGAATGCTGGCAGTGAGACTGGGAATCGAGGATGAACAAAACCCCAGGGGGGAAGCAGATTGAATGGACTCCTAATCAAAGCAAGATCCACAAGAGACACTTCAATGCAGCCTCCCACATTTGTCGGAAGAGCATTTCTTCCCCATTTTCTAAGGAGCAGAGAAAGAAATCCAGCTTTCTCTCCATGCTCATCTGTGGACAGTGAGCTCTAAGTGGTCCAAGGGCACTAGAAAGGAGAGTAAATAAGTAAGGCAGTCCAAGTTTACAGAAGAAAAGATCTGGCTTCAACACTGAGCATGCACACTTTAATAAAGCTAATGACACAACTATCTATGAACGCATTCACCCTGGTAAGGTGGCTATCTCTAAGCTAAAAATGGACAATGATAAAAAGGATTCTTCAGTGTGAAGCTCGATTTTGACAAGCTGGAAGAGAAATATAAGAAGAAACCATAGAGGAAAACCAAGAATAAGTAGCTGTGCAAGTATAATTAAACAGCTATTTAAAAAAATATATATTGGGATTTAGCTCTATCTAGCACTTCTTAAATTGTGGGCCGTGACACCATATGGGGTCGCAAAAAATTGGCAACAGTAAAAGATTTCTGAACATGCAACGACCAAAAATTAACTAAAAATCAAAAACGTAAAGAATCTGAGGTGTTTTTGGCAGCACTTTCCTTTGTCGCATCTAAGAAGAACAACTTCACTTCAGCCTTGATTCTGAACACAAAGCATGAGCACTTTGTACTGTGCATGCCCTTAGGCCACAAAATGCAGATGAATGCTGCTGAAATGCCAAAAGGGGTCACCAGTGGAAAAAATTGAGAAGCCCTGCATACAACCTTAGTCAAAAACACTAGCTGGAGTTACAAGGAGAATGGTGATACTTTCAAGAGAAAAAGGAAAGTTCAAAAGGGCGGGGGGGGGGAAGAGAATGAGTTCTGATTTGGACATTCAGAGTTTGAGATGCCTATGGGATGTCTACTTCAAGATGTCCAACAAGCAGCTAAAGATGCATGAATGGAGTTTAGAAGAGAAGTTAGGTCTGAATGTTTATATATTAGAACCATCTGCACAGTGATGATAATTTAACCCATGTCTTCCTGAGAGATATTTTTAGAACATATGCTTCTTCCTCTTTATCAATCAAAATATAGTTGTGGCATAGATCTTTTCATATCACAATCACAGATGTGATTGCCAAGCCACTCTTAGTACTCTGGGAAAGATCAGGAGGGAGAGAGATGCTGAAGTGCTGGAGAAGTAATACTGCCTGGATTTTCCAACAAGGTTAAAGAATATATCCTGCATATGGTAGGTCAGTCAATTTGAGTGTAAGATTTGATAAAATTTTAGAATATACCCATATAAAGATTCTTGGGAACATCTGGAAAAGGAAGAAATAATCACAAATAATCAAAAAGACTGGACTCACAAATCAGGAAAATGCAATAGTTTAGATAAATTTTAGCAAGCATCTGAGTAGTGTCTCTTGCTAATCTTGTGCACAAAATGGATTATAGATGGATAAATAGATGATAGAAATAGATAGATAGATAGATATATGGAAGAATAGATAGCACATTTACATAGAATCAGAAAGGATTGAAAGGTTAAATTAAGAAATAACTCACTAATAGTTCACAGGAGCATACATTTAGAGCTGGAGGGGACATTAGACGTGATCTGGACCAATCCCCTCATTTTACACTTGAGGAAACTGAGGTTGACAGGTTGGGTGACTTGCCCAGGGTGACCAAGATAGTATTTGAGATTCCATTTGAACCCAGATTTCTTGACTCCAAGACCAACAGTGAGGTCACTATGTCATGTAGCCTTTCACTCTGGAAAGAAGTATTTGCTAGAGTTCCCTGAGGATCTGTGCTTGTCCCTGTGCTATTTAATATTTTTTTATCAATGACTTGGATAGAGATATAGATGGCATGCTCATCAAATTTATAGAAGATACAAAGAGAAAAGAGAGAGCCAACATACTACATGACATATTCTGAATCAAAACAGATAAATGAGATAATTTATGTAAAGTACTTTACAAATCTTAAAATGCTGTATAAATGTCGACTATTATTATAATTATTATCTCAATGGGCTAGAAAATTGGATGCAATTTAATAGGGATAAATGGAAGTCTTCCATTTAGGTTAAAAATCAAATTCACAAGTATAATATGGGAGACACAGGGTTAGACAGCAATTTGTCTGAACTCGACATTTTAATAATTTTAAAAAATGTATTGCAAAGCAAACTCAAGAGGAGTCAGTGGTGGGATGGGGCAGCCCCCAATGTGAAGGCAATCTTGGGCTGCAGTAAGAGAGATACAATGTCAAAGCTTAGGGAAGTGAGGGTCCCATTGGATATTGCCCTGGTCAGACCTCACTGAATACTGTGATCAATGCTGTGTGTGCCATCTTAGGAAGGGGATTGGTAGACAGCAAAACAAAACAAAACAAAACAAATTAAAAAACCCAGAGGAGGTATTCTGTATGGTAAAAGGCCTTAAGATCACCCTATGTGAGGACTAGATAATGTAATTTGTAATTGCAGATGTTTAGTTTGGAGAAGACAAGACTTGAGGCAGACAAGTTAGCAGTGTTCAAGTATTTGACATTCTGCCGTGTGAAAAAGGGATCAACCTTGTTCTGCTTAGGCTCAGGGGGCATAACGAGGAATAATACGGCCAAAGTTACAAAGAGGCACATTTAAGTGAGAGAGAGATTATTAATAACCAATGATTTAGGGAGATCCAGAGTCCTCTTTGCCTATTAACCTCATTTCAAAACCTCAGTCTCAGACTGAGCTAACTCTCCTCTTTCTGAACCAACCTCCCAATCTTAGAGGGAATCTCTAGTCTAAGGTTAATTCCACTCAATCAAGTTTGGGTGGAGATAGAATCTTTTGTCTAGATTGCCCAAGGTTAGGGGGTGGTCTGGGTATAGTGATAGTCTCCAGTTCCAGGAGTACTATGGTGGGTGGGGGGGATGACATCTCCATTAGTCCATACTGATCTATAGCTGGGCACTGGACCCAGATAGCTCCAGAAGATTGAGTGAGGATGGTGACTTTTCACAGCTCTCCCTCACTTAAATCTAATTCACTTGCAAGTCATGGTATGGTCTTCTTCAAGAACAAAGGACAAACAACAACAACTGTCCAAGAGTGACATGATGTCACTCTGAGCCCCTCATTGGAATGAGTTCACTTCTCTTTGCAAAGTTCACCTATCACTAATAATTAAGTAATCTGGGGCGGGTACGTGGCGCAGTGAACAGAGAACCGGCCCTAGACTGTGGAGGACCTGAGTTCAAATCCAGCCTCAGACACTTAACACACACACACACACACACACACACACACACACACACACACACACACACACAACCAATTAGCTGTGTGACATTGGGCAAGTCACTTAACCCCAAATGCCCTCCAAAAAAAAAAAGAAAAAAAAAGCAAATAAATAATTAACTAATCAGAGTTTATTGCCATCCTCTGGAACACCTCTTGTCCAAGAGCATATAAACTTCAAGAAGTGGCTATGCTTCCTCTTTGACCATTGAGAGGATAATGGGCACTTTTGGTCAACCACTTGCTGGCTGTGATTGATAAAATTGATTATAATTTATCCAAAAAACTTTGTCTCTTGAAATTATATTATTCACCACATCTAACCTAACAATGAGAACTATCCCAATGTAAAATGTGCCCAAAGTCCTACTTGGGGAGCAGTCAGTTCACCTTCCCTGGTATTCTTCAAGCAAAGCCTCAACAGAATAACAGAATCTGAGATTTGGCAGGGACCTCCAAGCCATAAACTAAATCCCAACTATGACATATCCAACAAGTGGCCATCCAGCCTCTCCTTGAAGACTTTTACTGAAAGGGAACCCACTATCTCCCAAGGTCACTCATTCCACTATTAGACAGCTCTAACTAGAAGAGTTCTTCTTCCTTAACACCAGGACCAAATGAGTCTCTCTGCAGCTTCTATCTGCTGCTTCTGGTCCTGCTCTCTTGGGTCAAATGGAACAAATCCAAGCCCTCTTCCCTGTAACAGACCTTCAAAAACTTAAGCAAAGCCCTCGTGTATTCTTTGAGCTGTCCTTTCTCCAGGATAAATACGGTCAATTCCTTCAACCCATCCTCATAGACCATGAATTCAAGATCCTTTAAGATTTTTGTTGCCCTCCTCTGGACACTTATTCAGTTTATCCATGTTCACCTTATATCATGGTGCCCAAAAATGAACCCCACACTTCATATGAGTTCTGACAAAAGTACAGTGGTATTATCACTTTCTTGTTTGTGGAAACTATGCCCGTCCTAATCTATCCCATGATTACATGATCTTTTCTTTGGATCACACCCCACAATATTAACACATATTGAGCTAGGGGGTCCACTTAAACCCCTAGATCCTGTTACCTCTTGATTTTCTTCTTATGAGAGTTAAATCCACTCTTCTTACCTGTCAATATCCTTTTAACATTCTTTTTTTAAATAGTATTTGATTTTTTTTCTAATTACATGTAAATATAGTTCTCAACATTCATTTTTTATAAAATGTGTGTTCCAAATTTTTTCTCCTTCCCTTCCCTCCTCCTCAAGACTCTAAGCAATCTGATATGGGTTATACATGTAAATATATTTCCACATTAGTCAAAACATTCATTCTTTTAAATAAAATTTTGAATTTCAAATTTTCTCTTTCCCTCTCTTCCTTCCCATCTCTCTAAGATGGTAAGCAATTTGTGTGTGTGTGTGTGTGTATGCAATCATGTAAAACATATCAACATCCTTTCAAAAATCCTATAGCCAGTGTGTTAGTCTCCAGCTTTATGTCCTCTGCAAATGTGACAACCATAATATTTATGCTTTTATGTAAGTCATTGAACAATAATGTTAAGCAGTACAGTACTAAACACAGATCCTTGAGGCATGCCTCGGAAGAAGCCCAGCCTGGTGGTAGTGAACCATATACAAGGATTCTCTGTCCCTGGTAACTCACCCACTTAGGATTTTAGTATCATCTAATCCATATCTCTAGTCTTGTCCATAGGTATAATATGAAATGCTTTATCAAGGACTTGGCTAAAATCTAGATAGACTCTATCTACAAAATTCCCTTTATCTATGTATCTTAGTCATCTTCTCAAAAAAGGAAATTAGGTTAGTCAAACATAACCTTCTCTTGATGAAGCCAGGCTGGTTCTTGGTAATCACCATTTTTCTTCTAGAGAGTTGCTAACTCACTTTAACAGAAATGTTAAGAATTTCCCAGGAATCAAAGTTAAACTCACTGGCATATAGTTTACAGACTCTGTTCTCTCCTCACCCCCCCAAAAAAACCTTTTTTTTTAAAAATCAGAACATTTGTTATACAATATTGTCGCATAACTCCCATTTTCATCATCTCTCAAATTTTTTGGAGATTCTGAGATGTGCGACTTGGTCAAATTCAGCTAAGACTTCTAAGTCACTTTCCACCTCTGAGGGTCCAGGTAGGAGAGATAGCAAGTGGCAGAGATGGGTTAAACCCTGATCTCCTGATTTTAGGTCTAGCATTTTCTCCAGAGCCCCATATTACATAATTTTTTCTGCTGAAAATTAGGCACATATGTGTGACCTCTACAGAATGAACCTGGGATCTTTTTGTCCCATGTCACCATTTCTCCATACATCAGAGCTCCGAGTGATGAACTCCCACTGAGTCCAGTGATCAAATGGCAATATTAAGTGAACTTCCAAGCTTGAGGAAGGATTAAAGTGCTCTTAGATCAGAGCATCATTTGGGAGGGGGCAATTGCTTCCAGATTCACAGTCTTTACCTTGGAAGACGTCATTTGTATCGCCCATTCTTTCCCTAGTGGGGTGCTTCTGGAAGACCATTCAAAGACACTTGTTTCTTTCGGTTCAGCACTATGAATCCTCTATCCGGAGCCTTTCAGCCATAAGAGCCTTTGATATTATTATTCATAGTATGGTGAAGAGATGGAAAAATGAATTTCCTGAATGGGGGGAATTAGGAGCAGGAAGCCTTCATAATGTAACAAATTGTTGAAATCAATGTTTAATGGGAGGCATCCCACCCTCAAACCCAAGCCAAGGTCCTCAAAGAGAAAATCACAGAATTAGAGGAAATGGACATTTTTATATCCTGAATAAATGCTAAGCAGTATGGGGCCAAGTTCCCACTCCATTCCCACCCCCTTCCCCAAAAAGCTTTCCGTAGATCACTACCAAAAAGTGAGCACATGGCTTCATGGAACGGCTTTTCTCTCAATTTTCTATTCCTACAGCTGACTCTGCAAAATCTCTACAAAATCAAATAAAAATAAGAAGCAACGATCTATGATAGGGATTTTTCAACTTGCTCACATTGTAGAACCAAAGACACTGGCAAGAGATTCTATAGCCAATTCACAGGCAGGGGTTGTGCCTGTCAATGTAGCAATACCTATTCAGAGGCAGTAGGCTTGGCATAAGGCAAAGACTGCTGGGTTTGAAGTTAGACAACCTGGTTTCAAATTGCAGTTTTGCCACTTACCATCTGTGAGAATATTTCTGAACCTCAGTTTCCTTATTTATAGATCTTATAACTTTGGGGGTCTCTAAAATTCCCAGACCCAATAACCCACCTGTTATAGATCCTGTGCTTTCAATGATCATCTCTAGGCTGATTTTCAAATCTACTTATCAAAACCTAATCTTTCTCCTAACCTCCAGATGCCCATTAGACATCCCTAAATGGATGCCCTGCAGATATCTTAAACTTAATGTGCCCCAAACTGACCTAGTTATCTTTTCTCCTGAACCTCCTCCTCAAAAAAAAAATAACTTTCCTATTATTATCAAGGGTACCACTATGCTTTCAGCCTCCCAGGCTTGCAACCTAGGTGCCATTCTCAACTTTTCACTCTCTCACTTTTCTTATCCAATCTATTGCTGAGGCTTATTAAATTTTTTTTGCTTTTTGGAGGACAATTAGGGTTAAGTGACTTTCCCAAGGTCACATGGTTAGTAAGTGTATTAAGTAAATAAGGCTGGATTTGAACTCAGGTCCTCCTGACTCCAGAGCCAGTGCTCAATTCACTGTGCCACCTAACCACCGCCAAGTCTTATCAATTTTACCTTTGTAACATTGCTCATATAAGTCCCCTTCTCTCCTCTGACACTACCACCATCCTGGGGTACCTCTTGCCTTGACTACTATAATAGCCTACTGGGAGGTCTGTCTGCCCCAAGTCTCTCTCCATTTCAATCCATCTTCCATTTAGCCACTAAAATGATTTTCCTAAAGTGTAGGCCTGACCATCTCATATACATACCCTTTCCAATAAACACCAGTGGCTCCCTATTGTCCCTAAGATCAAATAGAAAATCTTCTGTTTGGCTTTCTAAATCCTTCACACCTGTGTCCCTCCTGACTTTCCATTCTTCTTATAATTTCCTCTCTCTTTGCGCAGTCCCCACCCCATACTCTGCAATCTACTGACACCAGATCTCATTTTCCCTGGCTGTGCCTTATATCTAGATACTCTCTTTCATCATCTCTGCCTATTGAGTTCTCTGGTTTCCTCTAGGTGCCAGTTTAAATCCCAATTTCTACAAGAAGCCTCTCTCTCTCTTTTTTTTTTTTGCTTTTTGGAGGGCAATTGGGGTTAAGTAACTTGCCCAAGGTCACACGGCTAGGTTTTTATTTGTGTCTGAGGCCGGATCTGAACTCAGGTCCTTCTGACTCTTGGGCCGATGCTCTACTCACTACACCACCTAGCTGCCCCTAGAAGCCTCTCTTAATTTCCCTTAATTCTAAAGTTTTCCCCCTTTTATTATTTCCAATTTATGCTAGATATAGCTTTATTTGCACAAAGTGGTTTTCATACTGTCTCTCCCATTAGACTGTGAGATCCTTGAGGGCAGGAACAGTTTTTTGCCTTTTTTTGTATCTCCAGAGTCTAGCGCAATGCCTGACACATAGTAGCACTCAAGAAAATGTACATCACATAACTCCTGCTTCATTGTTGCCCTTCCCTTTCTGTTTCAAGGGTTCAATCATCTACAGTTGACAGGGACCTCCAGGACTATCTAACCTCATTTTTACAGATGGGGAAACCAAGGCCACATATAAGATCATAGCTCTGAAGCTGGAGATCTCCTCAGAGATCATGAAGCCTAACCTGTGCATTTTTATTTTGTTTTGTTTTTACTTTTTGGAGGGCAATTGGGGTTAAGTGACTTGCCCAAAGTCACACGGCTAGGAAGTGTTTCAATTGTCTGAGGCCGGATTTGAGCTTAGGTCCTCCTAACTCCAGGGCCGGTGCTCTAGTCACTGTGCCACCTAGCTGCCCCATAACCTATTTATTTTTACAGGGGAAGAAACTGAAGGCTAGAGAGGTTAAGGCATCTGTCCAGGGTCACACAGGTAGTAAGTGACAATAATGGGATCTGAACTCAGGTGTCATGATACCAAATTCAGCAGAAAGATCAGTACTCCTTCAGTACATAGCTCTGCTTTGCTGCCATGTTGCCATTCATACTCTTTCACTGTCAGTCAGTAAGTTCTTCCTCCTTCATCTCTAACTTTCTCAACTATTGGCTATTAGTTCAATGAGCTCCTTTAAGAGCCGGGAAGAATTTAGGGGGACTACAACAGAGGGTAACTACTGCTGTGGAAAAGACAGAGGCATATGGGCTAGAAGAATATGCATTAATAAAATCAGGTTCATTAATAATTAATAAAATATGCTTGATTGATTAACAAGAAGCAAGCCCGAGTCCTTGGTTTCACCCATTCATCTTTAACAGGGTTGCCTCAAATAGATTAAAAAAAAGTTCACAGTAAAGAATGCCTGTGCTAAAGGGTAAGCTCAAACCACATCTCCATCGGGCCTTGGTGCTATTGTTCACGGACTTCCCCCATAGCTGTTTGTCTCCCTTTGTTTTTCTAACATCTTATTAATCATTGTAATACACCAGAAAGAACAATGGCTTTGAAGGCACAATATTGGGGTTCTAATTCCATCTCTCACACTTATTAGCCCTGTGACCTTGGACAAGTGACAATCTCTCCAGGCCTTGGTTTCTTCCTTTGTGAAATTAGGAGGCTATACTAAGATGACTTTTAAGGTACCTTTCCATTTTTAGGTCTATAATTTTTACCTTGGATAAGTCACTTTACCTTCATGAGTCTCAGTTTCCTCTTATGTCAAATGAGGGTGTTGGACTGGATGGACTCTGAGGTCCCTTCCAGCTCTACATTTATAATCCTATGACCACTCTGGTTGGACCTTCTGTTATCTAGCAGACAGGCAGGTGATCTATTTCCTGAACATCTGTGAATGGTGAGTGCAAAGTCATATGTCTTGGCACAAGGGTCTTTAAGGGACGGTGTCTGAAGATGACTGAAAAAAAGTAGGGGAGACTTAAAGAAAAGAACATGATTACTTGGGTTTAAATGCTTCAAAGTAAAGGCGAGACCCCTCTCCTGAGCCTTCACCACTATTTTGATGTAACTGAGAACCAACAGCTTAAACCCTGGCCCAGCTGTTAATTTCTAAATGTTATTAAAGCAGAGATCTTTGGCTACCTTGTGGGAGACCTTGAGGCTTTCCAGCAATAAGTCCAAGTATCAAATGACTGTGGGGAATAGTCAGGAGAATCAGACAATCACAGCTATTTCCTTCTCCATCCAAATAACAGGGATAGAGCCCAAAGACATGGGAATGAGACAGCTGCTGACTCCAAGCCTGCTAGGAAGGAAGCAGGACAAGTTGCTTGCACACATGTATAGGTAGTTAACTGCTAAGGGCAGGGCACTGAGGGTACAGGAAAAGAATAGTTCAGAAAGAAGTTATGGAAAACAAAGAGGAAGTCAATTATCCTTAGGGGATCTGCTTCCTTCAGACCTTGTTTATACCCTGGGTCAGGCTGGAGAAGGGCAATGGTAACGACTTCCATCCATTTTCTCCCCATATTATGGCCTTCTAGGTGCTAATGATCTTAAGAAATTATTAAGGTGTACCGAGGTGGTACAACAGTTAGAGCACGGGCCCTGGAGTCAAGAGGACCTGAGTTAAAATATGACCTAAAATACTGACATTTATTAGGTGTGTGACCCTGGGCAAGTCACGTAACCCCGACTGACTTAACCACAAATAAAAGATATCGGTAAAGGCTTCAATGGAAGTTTTCAGACACCTGTTATGGGGGATGTTGTAGAGAAGATACATGTTCATTTATAGGTTGTACTAGATGGTGAATGGAATGAAGGAAGGAAGAAAGAAAGGAACAAAGAGAGGTAGAGTGGAAGAAAGGAAGGAAGAGAAGTAGAGAGAAAGAAAGAAAGGAGGGAAGAAGGAAAGAAAGAAAGAGAGAGGGATGGCTAGGTGGCACAGTGAATACAGCACCGGCCCTAGACTCAGGAGGGCCTGAGTTCAAATCAGGCCTCAGACACTTGGAGCACTTACTAGACGTGTGAATTTGGGAAAGTCACTTAACCTCAATTGCCCTCCAAAAAGCAAAAAAAAGGAAGGAAGGAAGAAAGAAAGAATTAAGTAAGCTCTTTTTTTTTCATTTCATGATATATTAAAAGTAAGACTGAACATCCAAACCAAATACGCACAAGTGAGAAAGGCAATCTTCCATGATACTAGGTTCTAGTGCTAGGTTCTATGCTAAGAGCTAAACATGCCAAGATAAAAAAAAAGAGACAAACCCTTTCCTCAGTACATATCCATCCTAGCAGAGGAAGACAATACCTATAAGGGCGAGGTGATAAGGGAAGGACTTCTCTACTGGGAAGGCAGACATGAGAGAGGAGGGAAAGTCTAAGGCACGACTTGGTAAGAGACACCTTCTCACTGAGAAAGGTTCTGATTCTGGTACTGTGATTTATGTATGCAAAATAGCTGGTTTCTGCTATTGTACAAGCTCAACCTTCTACCACAGACAGTTTTGACATTGGAAAGTGGTCACTAAAGAATACTGTGGGACACTGCGGCTGCTGTGATCCATTAATAATAAGTTAGGCCCTTTATACTATATGGATAACAAACATAAGAGTAGTCCATTCCCTCCTGACCTTGTCCAGCTATTTTCCTGAATGAATGTAAAATATACAATTTTGTTGCTGTTGCTCAGTCATTTTTAAGTTGTATCTGACTCTTCATGACCACATTGGGGTTTTCTTGGCAAAGATACTAGAGTGGTTTGCCCTTTCCTTCCCCATCTTGTTTTGCATATGAGGAAACTCAGGAAAACAGGGGGAAGTTACTTGCCCAGGGTCACAAAGCTAGGAAGTATCTGAGGCCAGATTTGAATTCAGGTTTTCCTGACTCCAGGCCCAGCAGTATCTACTGTGTCACCAAGCTGCCTAAAATATACATATGTACACATATCTATGTACTCATATTTGTACACACATATACAGTGTATATGTGTAAATATATATATATGTATATGCATACACATATATAGTTTTAGTAGAATCAGCTTTAAGAGAGGTCAGTTATTTTTTTAAACAAATGCTTTATTGACTTCTGTTTTATATTATTCATTTCCGCCAGATTTTGAGTTACAATTTTTCCCCTGTTTTTCCCCTACCCACCCTCCAAGAATAGCAGTCCCACAAGATAGCGCTTCCTCCGGTCTGCTCTCTCCCATATCTTCTCCTATACCCCCTTCGACTTTTCCATTAGAGCAAGGTGAATCTCTGTGCCCCAATGCCTACACATCTTATCTCCCAATTGCAAGCAAAAGACTATTAATAATAGTATTTATATATATTTGAAACATTTAATTTTAAGATCTCGAATTTCAGATCCATTCCCTTCCTCCCTTGTCACCCATTCCCTCTGGGAAGATAAGTAATTCAATATATGTTGTACATGTCTAGCTATGCAAAACATTACCATAGTAGATATATTGTACAAGGCTATTTATAATTCCCCCCCACTCATCCCACCCCCGACCTGGTCCATTCCCTACTTGATCCTGTCCCTCTTCTATAGTGGGTACTTCCAACCTCCCCTCAGCCCAAGGATGCCCTCCATCCATCATCCCTCCTCTCATCGCCCTTCCCCCCATTCTGCTGCCGGTTGAGATATCCCATTTAGTATGTATTTCATTCTCTCCCAGAACCAAATTCAGTGAGAATGTGGTTTTGCCTTTTTGCCTTCCTATTCTTCCCCTCTCCTGCAGCCACTTCCCCTTGCTTCTTCTACATGAGATAGTTTACCCTACCCTGTCTCTCCCCATCTTCTCTTGCCACTTTCCTCTCTCACCTCATAATTTCACCCCTTAAGTATCATCCTTTCCCAACAAATTCAACCTATGGCCTCTATCCATGTATAACTGTAAACATATATACACACATTCACATATGTATTCAAATGACCATACAACCTTCTTCCATTATTTTCATACTGAGAGAAGTTTCATCAAACACAGTTATTGTTTTTCCATATAGGAATGCAAATAGTTCAACTTTGATAAGTTCCTTTTGATTTCTTTTCCCTGATTACCTTCTCAGGCATCTCTTGCTTCTTGTGTCTGGATGTCAAATTTTCTATTCAACTCTGGATTTTTCCTCAAGAATGCTTGAAAGTCCTCTATTCCACTGAATGACCATATTTTCCCCTGAAACAAAATACTCAGTTTGTTGGGTAGGTGACCCTTGGGTTCATTCCCAGCTCTTTTGCCCTCTGGAATATCATATTCCATGCCCTTCGATCCCTCAGTATAGAAGCTGCCAGGTCCTGGGCTATTCTGATTGTGTTTCCACAATATTGAAATTGTTTCTTCCTGGCTGCTAGGAGTATTTTATCCTTGATCTGGGGATTCTGGAACCTGGCTATAATATTCCTGGGAGTTTTTTTGGGGGGATCTTTTTCAGGAGGTGATCTGTGGATTCTTTCAACCTCTATTTTGCCCTCTAGATCTAAAACATCAGGGCAGTTTTCCTTGAGAATTTCTTGAAGGGTGATTTCTAGGTTCTTTCGTTGATCATGGCTTTTGAGTAGTCCAATAATTTTTAAATTGTCTCTCCTGGATCTATTTTCCAGGTCAGTGGGTTTTCCCATGAGATATTTCAAATTGCCTTCTAATCTTTCACTTGTTTGGATCTGCTTAACAGCATCTTGATTTCTCATAAAGTCATTAGCTTCCATTGGCTCCAGTCTAACTCTGAAGGAATGAATCTCCTTAGTGAACTTTTGAGATTCTTTTTCCATCTGGCAAATTCGGCTTTTTAGGGCATTCTTCTCCTCATTGCCCTTTTGGGCCTCCTTTGCCATTTGAGTTAGTCTATTTTTTAAGGTGTTGTTTTCCTCAGTCAGGCTGTTGACCCTCATTTCATACTTTTCCTGCATCCTTCTCATTTCTCTTCCCAATTTTTCCTCCACTTCACTTATTTGATTTTTAAAGTAAGTCTGTAAGCCACTCATATTTTCCTTTGGGGCTTTTGGAGCAGGATTTCTGACCTCACAGCCCTCCTCATTTTCTATGCTTCAATCCTCTTTGCCCCCAAAATAGGAGTCTAATGTTGCATTTTTCTGTTTAATTTGTTTCCTTTGCCTTGGAATGTTGCCACTTAATTACTTGGATTTTGGGCTTGTTGCCACAGTAGGATTCTGCCACCAGACAGGGGAGCTTCCATCCCGAATGTGTGGGGGGACAACTTCCATTTCTGGCAAGCTGGATACCCACCCCACAACCTGTACCTCAGACCACAATCCAGATCCAGGGAGGTTAAAGCAAGAGAGATTACCCCCCAAGACTGATTGCTGGATCTCCCTACAGTTCACAGGCCAGGAGCTGGAGCTGCCACTGAAAACTACAAAATGGCGTGTCTCCTCAGTGGCTTCTAGCCCCCAGGGGAGGAAGTCGACTCGTCCCCCAAATACTGGTCCCAAAGTCCATAGGGCACTAACCTCTCACTTTGTCCTAGGCATGTCTCTATTGACAATTCTGGAATTGCCACAGCTGCTGGTGTTCTGGGGTTCCTCCGTCTGGCTGCTGTCCTGGCCACCCTGGGGCTAAAACTTCGGCTCAGGCGGACCTGGGCTCAGCTCTCTGTGTGCTGCATGCTGTGCTGCCGGCTCCCAGAGCGCTGCTCTGGTCCTTCTTGCAGGGCTGTCCTCAGTGGGAGGTTAGCTTCTCTGTGTCATTCTGTGTGTGCTGGGGCTACAGAAGTTTTTAGAGTCCCCTTTTACATAGTTTGGAGGTGATCTGGGGGGAGAATGCCTTGGATGTGCTCTTTCTACTCCGCCATCTTGGTTCCGCCCCCAAGAGAGGTCAGTTATAAAAATGTAATGGGGAACAGTGGTTTGGTCTGGGAGTCGAGTGAGAAATCTTGGCTCTGATTCTACTTCTTCTGTTAATTGGTGTGTAACAACAGGAAAATTCCTTCTCCTCTTTGGTCCTCAGTTTATCTCTTTGTTCAACAACAGATCTGCTAGTAAGGCAGTATGTTAATCTGAACTTAGAATCCTAGGGCCTGAATTCTAATCCTGACTCTGACACATCATAAGTGTGTTACTAAGATCAAGTCATTTGCACATCATTTCAATCCTCTAGGCCTCAGTTTCTCCCTCTGTAAAATTAGGAGACTGGACTAGATGGCCTCTGAGGTCCCTTCTAGCTCTAGGTCTATGATCCTATGTATGACTTTGAGTAATTCCCCTTCCCTCCCTGGGCCTGAGTTTCCTCCTCTATAAAATGAGAAATCTGGACTTGATCTAGGCCTTTGAGGTCCTTTCTAGTTGTATCTCTACGACCCTATGATCTTTATGGTTCCTCCTTTCAGTTCTGACATTCCATGACTCCATGAGTCCAGGATTTGAATCCTGTGAAACTCAACCAACCCACCATTTTTGAAGTAGACTCTAAACATTGTCATCGACAATAAGAAAAAAATACTAGACTGTGCACCAGCTTATCCATTTCCTGAAATTTCAGGATTTAAATGAATTAGGGTGCTGGTGGGGAAGGGGAGACAAAGTAAAGACCTGTCTGATAATGGCAACAATCTTAAATAAAGAATTAAAAAGGGAATGGCATCTTCTCGATGTCTTTTTAGGTAGTGTTCTTTTTTTTTTTGCTTTTTTTTGGAGGGGGCAATTGGGATTAAGTGATTCACCCAAGGTCACACAGCTAGTAAGTGTTTAGTGTCCGAGGCTGGATTTGAACTCAGGTCCTCCTAACTCCAGGACAGGTGCTCTATTCACTGTGCAACCTAGCTGCCCAGGCAGTTCTTGCTGGTAGCGTTCTCATTGAATGTAAAGGTAATATATTCACATCGTCAACCACATTGACTTTGATTTAAATACATAATCACTGAAAATCTGGTTCTCCTTAAATGAGTCAAACATTTCCCCTACAATCTTTGTCACACAATTCACTTGCTTATTAACCTTCACTGTGTAGATAGCACAATAATGAACTGATGTTGAACTCCTGTTGAAAGCAGCATATATTTCAAATGAGGAGGGCCTGAGTCTGGTTTTATTCCATAAACAACTTAATACCATGAGAGAGACTAAGAGACAAAAAAATCAACACACTAATGATCATCTGGCACTGTTATGAGTGTTTACATTTTTGTTGTTATTCTTTGGTTGACTGGTTGTGTCTGACTTTTTGTGACCCTGTGGAACAACTTTCCATGGGGCTTTCTTAGCTAAGATATTGGAGTGGTTTCTGTTCTCCTTCTCCAGTGGATTAGGCAAAGACAGGGGAAATGACTCACTCAGAGATACAGAACTACCTGCTCTCTTTCTTTTTCTTGTTTTGTTTTGTTTTCTTTTTCCCACTGTTCATTCCATCTGATACAATCCGTCTTTATAACCTGACTAATGTCTAATGTGAAGATATTTGCAGATCTTATACTTGATTGTATGCCTCCATGGGCTGGGGGGGAGGGAGGGGGAGAAAATTTGAAACTCAAGGAATTGTGAAACTGAATCTTGTAAACTAAAATTAAACAAACAAATTAATAAAGACCAAAAAAAAGAAAAAAATTAACCCCAGTTGCCCTGCCTTCCCCCCTCCAAAAAGCAAAAAATAAAATAAATTAAGGGAGGGAGCAGAATTAATTAGAACGTAAGCCCATAGCATTCAAAATTAATGCTTGCTTTTCTTCAGTGGTGTGCTCGCCACTGGGCATCACAGTCACAGTTTCTGATGGAAGCTGAGAGTCATGGGTAAGAACCATGAGAAATGGGCTGATCTTAACTAAGAGTACTCAAGGAATCAAAATCATACAAAGAAAGCAGGATCTGATTTCCAAATTGTTGTAGGGGTGAGGACAAGTCTTTTAAAAGACAAAGGGATGATGCTGAAATGTTCTGGTCTTTCCAAATGGAGATATGTCATGACTTTCTCCAGACTTCCCCCCAAAATCTGAAAAAAAACAAGGAAACTATTTAGATGAAAATCAGCTCTTTGGCCTAGTGTGTGTCCTATCTCTTCTTGAGCTTCTATAGATTTTCTTTTAAACAAACCAAAAAAATGCCATGTTTCAGGAAAGACTTTTCACTTTATAACTCATCTCTATCCTCAGCTGGAAATAAGAGATCAGAACAGGAAATAAGTCAGAAATCACAGGATGGTCAGCAGCCCACAACACAGGGAGAGGATTTATTTTTAGAGATAATAGGAAATGAAAAAAGTCACTTGTGAAAAGAATTGGGGTTGTTGATTGCAAATGGAGAATTACTACTAACAATTCAATTATCGCTTCTATGCAGATAACTCCTCCAAAATCAATATATTCAGCCCTAATCTCTTTCTTGAGCCCCAGGCCTACATCATCTCCACCTTGAGGTTCTATCAGCATCTCAAGCTCAGTGTGGCAAAAACATTCCTCATTATACTACCTTTCCAATTCACACTGGTACCTCTGGGTTCCAATTCCCTTGTTTTACAGATAAAGAAATAGAGGCTAGTCAAGAGAAGGGAAGTGACTTGGCAAGGTAACACAAGCTAATAGCAGAACTAGAACTCAGGTTTCCTCCCTTCTTAGTTTTGTGAGGATAAATATTTTTTAAAGTTCTTGGAAGAACTTGAAGCACTATATAAATATCAGCTCTATCGAAGTAGTCAAGTGGATCTGGGGTCCTCATCAATGAGAAGGTTCCTTCTAACTCTGAAGATGACAACTGTTCTTCCTTGTCTTTTTCCTAAGTTCTTTTTTTATTGGCCTTTTTGGATGAGGACGGCAGGGCAACTGGTGTTAAGTAACTTACCCAAGGTTAGCAATTGTGTCAAGTGTTTTTAGGCTGGATTTGAACTCAGGTCCTCCTGAGTCCAGGATCCGTGCTCTATTTACTGTAGTGGCACTAAGCTGCTCCCCCGCCCAAGTTCTTAACAGAGTCCAGAGCCAGGGGTAAGGAACCTGTGGCCTCAAGGTTACATGTGATGCTCTAGGTCCTCAAGCACTGCCCTTTCACTCTGAGGTCTCCAGGTCACATGTGACTTGTCAAAGGGCATTTCTTGAGGGCCTAGAGGGCCACAGGTTCCTCATCCCTGGTCCAGACAAAGTGATTAAGATCTTCCTTTCTTTTACCTGACTTTGAGAGAATGCCAGGGCATGTGCGCACGCACATGTACACACACACACACACACACACACACACACACACACACGCACGCACACACACACACTTTCCCCAATCCTGAAAACCAAACAACCGAAGGACTGATCACTGGACCTCACTAGATGGTAACATCCATTCTAGCTCTCATTCTCTCTCTGCCGTCATTTTTTCAGACCAACTCCTTGAAAAGACCAACGATATACCTGGTACTTCTAGTTCTTTTCCTTTCACTTTTAATCTTCTGCAATCTGGCTTCCAAACTCATCACTCAACTGAAAATGACCTTCCTGAAGTTACAAATAGTATTTTTATAGCTTTATCAGCTCATTTTATTTTTAATTAAACTTTATTTTTTTTCAATGAACCAAAATCAATTTTCTTGCCCTTCCCACCCTTCTGATTATTTAAGGAAAAAAAAGAAAAAGAAAAACACAACTCTTGTAATAAATATGCAAACTCAAGCAACGCAAATTCCTGCATTGGCCATATACCAAAATATATATATTTCTCATTCTGCATCCGAAGACCACCACTTTCCTGTCAGGAGGCAGGTAGCATTCTTTATCATCAGTCCTCTAGAGTCATAGTTGTCTCTGTCTTTAAAAGTCGTTTATCTTTATACTATTATTGTTATTGCATATATTTTTTTCTCCTGGTTCTGCTCACTTCACTGCATCAGTTCCTATAAGTCTTCTCAGGTTTTACTGAAACCATTCCTTTTATCAGTTCTTATAGCACAATAGTATCCCATTACATTGACATCCTACAATTTGTCTGGCCATTTATTAAATGATAGGCATTTTTCTCCTTGTTGCCAGTTTGCACTTTTTGGATATTACAAAAAGACCTTCTATACATATTTGTATACATGTGACTCAATTTTCCTTTCTTTGCATTCCTTAGGGTATAGGTCTAGTAGCAGTGGATGATATTTTAATTTCAAAATATGATGGACACGTCTCAATTCTCTGGAACTGGTGACATTGTAGATTACCTTCTCTCCTGGATGCTCTCAACTCTCTCAGTTTTCTCTTAGTTCTCAAGTATGAACATTCCTTTTCAGTCTCTTTTGCTAGATCATTATACTTGCCATGCCCACTAACTGTGGTTATACCCAGGGCCTCTCATCTTTTGTCTACATTCTCATACTTGGTAACCTCATTAGAATCCATGAATTAAATGATCATCTCTATGCAGATAACTCCAAGTTCTTTATATCCAATCTTGGTCTCTTAAGCTCCAACCTCACTTCAAAGAGCTGTGCAATAGATGATTAGAACTGGATAGCCTAATGGTATCTAAAACTAAATATAGTCAATACAGAACTCATTATCTTTCCTTTCCCTACCCCAACATTCCCCTTTTCTCCAGAACTTCCTTATTACTGGCAAGGGCAATGTCATCTTGGGTTTACAGCCTCAGTGTCATGCCAAAGCCCCAACTCTCACCACACGGAGCCAATCAGCTGCTAAATCTCTTAATTCCCATTTCCTCAACATGTCTCCCATATGCCCTCTTCTCTCCACTCATAGTCACCACTCTAGTTTGGGCCTTCATCATCTATTGCCTAGAGCATTGCAAAGGCCTCCTACTTAACCTCCCTGCCTCAAGTTTCTCCCCATTAAAATCCATCCTGTACTCAGCTGCCAAAGCTATTATTCTAATACATAGTTCTGCCCATGCTAATCCATTATTCAGTAACTTCTAGTGGTTCCCTATGACCTATAGTACAGGATTGAATAAAAACTGATGACTTGGCATTTTAAGCTTTTTACAATCTGCCCTTCCAATATTTCCCCTCTTTTTTTTTGGAGGGGAGAAAGCAAGGCAATTGGGATTAAGTGACTTGCCCAATGTCACACAGCTAGTAAGTGTCAAGTGTCTGAGCCCGGATTTGAACTCATGTACTCCTGACTCCAGGGCCAGTACTCTATTCACTGCACCACCTAGCTGCCCCACTTCTTATATATTAATAGTTTCCTCTATGTACTCTATAGCACCACCATACTGACCTAATTGTTGTTCCTCACATTCAACGTTCCATTTGCCATCTCTGAAACTTTGCATAACCAGAATTTTCTCCTCGCCTCCCCTTCTTGGTTAAAGCTATATTATATGAGACTTTCCCTCTTCACCCCATAAATTGCTAGTGCCATACTTCCCAAATTACTTTGTATTCATTTTGTCTTATATATACACATATGTGCATAATTATGTATGTAAAGCTTTCCTCCCTCCCTGTGTGAACTTAACAAGCCCCGAAAGGGCAAGGGTTGTTTCATTTTTGTCTTTGCTGCTTTAGTGCCCAGCATAGAGCATGGTGCATAGTAGGTACTCAATATATATTAATTGGCCCCTTGATGCCTCACTCTTGCTGCATGATTAGCCCATTTTCTTTTTCATTCATACATCTCCCTAATGGCATCTGTTATACCTATTTTTCTTCCAGGCTCCTTATTTGTTATACTTTGCAATCTACATGTATCCACCATCTTCCTTTCTATTATCCTCTCTGTGATATTAAAATATTCAGCTACTTGAATCTGTAATCTCATGATTTTGAGAATTCCCTCCAAGACAAAGATCACAAGCAATCCATGCCTATCCCTCCTATGTGACCATTGTCTATATGCCCCAAGAGGTTTGCTATAAGAGGACTGCTCAACATGCTAGAAGCCTCCCTCACTTTCTCTTGACATGAGGAAAACAGTGTAGCCCATGACCTATCAATATGTCATACTTTGGCTTTACTTCATGCCTAACTATGGTAGGAATAATATATACCAGAGTCCCTACCATCTACACTGGGCTAGATTTTGCGTAAAAATCAGGGAAGCTGTTCCTGGGCCTTGAGTGCTCCAGGAGACTGGGGCTTGGGCTATTAATGTGGTTTCCTGGTGATGAGGGCACAAAAAGGATGACTGATGAGGATTTGGGGCCCTTCAGACAATGCATGCCCCAATGTTATATGAGTCAACACACTCTTCTGAACAGACACATTTCCATATGGAGATGAGAGGGGCCACATCTACCAAACCAGTGTTGTGTCCCAGCTCAATATCTTTTCTATGTTACTGTTAATTTCTTTTTTCTTAAATATTAGGTGGTTTTGGACTATCTAATTTCATTTTAATCCCCAAACTGAATCATTGGTTCAGTCTAAGCCTGGTCTAAAATATCAACACACCGTCTTATTCACTTTTACATTTCTTTAATGACATGTTTTCTTCCAGTCCTACTCTGTAGCTCTTAATTTATGATATGTTGGAATCTATTCATACCTACCATGCCCTTTGGGTTATGCTAATTTTAAATTCTTAAGTGACTATAATCAATATTTCATAATTCACAGCCAAACAACAGAGTATTAGTATAATATAATAATATTAGTATAATATAAATTTCATACACACATATACAAATATGAATTATATATATATATATATATAAAATCACCCAACTACATCAGCCTTTATAAGGAATATTTTTCTTTTAATCCTGGCTTCGTGTCTTGAGGCCCCATTACTTTTTTGTAAATGGGCACATCAGTGACAAGTTTTTGATGATATTCTCTAACTATTCAGAGAACTAAAGTTCACCCATAGTTTGAATTCCAAGTCTCTGAGGAGGCTCAGGCCTCTTGTCTGGGTGTGTATGCATTGTGAGCGCATCCCACTGATGGCAAGCAGGTGAAATGCTGACACCTTTGGGAGCTTCTGCTGGCATATCTAGCAATCAACCAACTAGTAAAGGGCACCAATTAGATTTGATTTCATTGACACATAGGCTCCTATAAAGTGGAAGAAAAAATAAAATTGCAACAGTAGGAATTTAAGCATAGGAAACTCCATTTTCTATTCTGTCTTTCTCACAAATAATTCCATTATGTTTTCGTTTTATAAGATTTGCCGTATTTGGCACATATAGGTGCTAAAGAAATGTTTGTTTACTAATTGATTTTCCGTAATGCCTTCATTCAGTATCACTATCATTCAGTCATGGAGAGATAAAATCTCATTACAATAGGGAAGAAGGTTTTCAGGGCAAATGTTTAGAGCCAGGCTTCTTAAACTTTTTCCCCTCATGACCCCTTCAGTGCTCGATAAACTGTCGGTCACGACCCCACCCACAATTTAAGAAGCACTGATTTAGAGCACAGGATCTTAACCTTGGATCTGTGAACTTGTGTTTTTTTCCATATTTTGATTTACAATATAACTGATTACTATGCATTTTGTTTAAAATATTATTCTAAGAGAACATAGCTTCACCAGACTAGGACTTCCTTTTCTAGACGTCAGTGTTACAGTACGTATATTGTTGTACTAACAGTGTATGGTTCCCTTGAATTCAGTGGAATGATAATCACCATTGAACTCCCAATTTAATAAAGTGCTTTCCTCCTCCCAGTGTTAGTAGGTAGGTATAGAGGGAAGCACTAACATTTCCACGTAACAGATGAATGAACTGAATCTTAGAAAAGGCAGAAGACTTGACCATGGTCACACAACTAGTGTCAAAGCTGGAACTGAAATTTGAATTCCTTTACGCTAAGTTTAGATTCACAGAACTATAGCATGATAAATATTTCATCCTCAGTGAAGTATGGAAGCTGATTTTGCTGTAAGAAGAACTAGAAGATTTGTATATTCTAGGGTTTCTTCATTAGCCTGGGTTATCACATTCAATATGACAGATGATCTAATTTTGTAGGAAACCTCACTGAACCATTAGGGCGTACTAGACTTAGGGACACTCCTTTTATTCCTCCACCCCTGCATGACATCAGGTAGAAATGGAAAATCAACTTGGTTCTCTCTCAAACTGAAACCTGAGGTGGGGTAACTATATATCTATATCTATATCTATATCTATATCTATATCTATCTATCTATCTATCTATCTATCTATCTATCTATATACATATAACTATATATCTTAAAGAACAAAGTCCTTTTCCCAGGACATAGGGAAGTTATCCAATTTTGAAACTATTATTAAATTCTATAATAGGGAGTCCGTGGGAGATGTTCATGGAGTGGTCAGCAGCAGTGGCTGGCCAGGTGGAGTTGGGGCCTTGGCAGTTGGGACTTGGGGTCTTGGGGGGAGTCCAGCTGTCATATTTCTTGTGATTGTCACCTTGATCTTCTACAAGCTGGCACCATGAAGAGTCAAAAGGCTTCTTCACCTATTCCAGCAAGGAGGAATACTGTGGTGAGTGGAATTATTGACTGGGACTGTCCACATTGGTGTGCCATTGATATCTCAAGCTCCAAATGCCCCAAAAAGAATATGTTATCCCTCCCTTCCCACTCCTGCTAAATCTCCCCATCCTCTCCATTTTCCTATTTCTGTTTAAGGGAATCATCATCCATCCAATCACCTAGGCATGCAAACTTCATGTCATCCCTGACTCTTCCCTGTTCTTCACCTCTTATTGCAATATTGACCCAACCCCCATAGCACCTCTTATGTCTGCTCCCTTCTCTCCACTCACAGGAGCTACAATGCTCATCCATGGTCTTTTCACCTGGACTACCACAACAGTTTTCCAAATGGTTGAAATGTTTCCATTCTCTTCCCTCTCCATTAAATCTAGTAGATGATGACCCAATTATTACACCATCACAGAATTTGAGAATTGAAAAAGTCTCCTGTGGCCTTCTTGGTCGATCTAAATCTGAGAAAGTATTATCTTCACAACCCAATCAACAAGTGGTCATTCAGTCTTTCTACGAAAACCTCCAATGAGGGTGTACCTGCTACCGCCCAAGGCAGTTCATTCAACCTTGGAATAGCTCAAATTAGTACCAAATTTTTCTTTTCCCCTGAGACCATTTTACAATTTCCGTCCATTTTAACAGGACCTACACCAGGTCACTTTGAATATCTGAGGGCAACTATCACATGTTGCCTGAATCCTTTCTTCTCACAGCATAGTTCTCTAGGGATATATCTCTGCATTGTTTATTGTTATTTAAATTGGATTTTTTTTAATTCACAGATTTCCCACAGACTTAGAGCTGAAAGGGACCTCAGAAGGAATACAAACTAACCTCATCATTTTACAGAGGAGTAAACTAAGTCCAGAAAGGTTAAGTGACTTTCTGATGGTAATGCAAAGGATCATAGATCTAAACCCAGAAAGGACCTCAAAAGCCACTGATTTGACATTTTTCATCCCCCCATTTAACATATGAGGGAACTGAGGCTAAGAGAGGTTAAAGATTTCCCTAAGGTCACAGACAACTTCATGTACGATCCTATAGACATTGTGCATATTTGAGGGGGAGTATGTTCCAGGTTTATAAGAGGAGTGATCTGTCATTACTGTTCTTACTAAAAATTTAATTAAATACTTTTGCTTTGAATTGATTTTTTCTGGCTGACTAGGGAAAAAACACATCGGTGGGGGTTCATGACTGATAGGCTTGAGTGGATGCAGAACCACAGAGTACAGTGGACCTGGGGAAGCTATTCTGTGATCTCCAAGTATGAAAACTGGATGCCAATAGGTGCTACACTTATATACTTACATCTCTATCTGTGGTATCATCTCATGTTACAAATGAAGATACAGAGGGTATAAAAGTAACTTGTCATTTTTTTATCTATCTAGACATACAAACACAAAAATTCATTTATTGAGCATTGTAAAGGAATGTGCTATTTCCTATCAGCACCAAAACCTACTTTAAAAATTGTTAACCAAGTGTCTGGAGAAACATTTCTAAAATGTTTCACTTCTTTCTTTAAGAGGAGTATAGTGTATAGTGATAGATTTGGAGTTAGGAGAACTATGTGCTAGTTGTGTGAATGTGGGCAACACACTGAACTTCTCAAGTCTCACTTTCCCCAACTGCAAAGCAGGGATACTGATTCTAGGACCATTTACCTCACAGCATTGTTGTAGAAAAGTGCTTTGTAGACCTTAAAGTGAACACATTTAAAAACACATTATTATTGTCTTCCTAAATTGAATATAATATGACCTTTGCTTGATGATTCATGATTTTAATATAAATGTATATAATATGACCTTTTAATATGAATGAATGTAATATGACATTTGTTTGATGTTTCCAAGTCATCACTATCGATCCAACAACTATATTTTGTTGTCCACTGGGGCCATGGAAGAGCTGCTTGCCCCTGCACTAAATGGCCCCAGAGAGCTATAGTTACTCAGCTTTTGTCTTGTCAGCTCTTATTTCTTTCTCTTCTAAATCTATCTGTCTATGCCAGGGGTAGGCTATGCTCTGCCTCTGATTTACTACTTTGAATCTGCTCTAGAATGGGCAAACAAATAGCTAAGCCATTCAGAATTGGGTACATGCTGGAAACAGGCTTTGATTCAGGTCCTGTCAGGTTCTCTTTTGAATAAAATGCATGTTCTCTAAAGTATGACTTTTTTACATCTATTTGGACTACTCAGGGGCTTTTGTGATTTCCAATTGTGTTCTAAATGGATGGAGCAAGAGTTATCCAGATAAGTGAGTCATGGCTGTATACACACACACACACACACACACACACACACACAATACACATTCATACTCACTCACAAATGCTGATACACACAACATACACACAGACAAAGTATATGCACACAGATAGCACTGTACAAATAGAAAGGTTTATCTCAGAATCATTTTTTTTGCTTTTCACATTGAATTGTGTCAAGGATAGATTCACTTTGGGATATTGCATTTTGGTGTATTTATGTCACATTTTCCCTCTTCAGACCTCAGTAGGCCACCCATTATTTTCTACTTTGAAAGAAATTGGGCAAATGGAATAACCTAATTGGTAACTCAACACCATGCAGCTAAAATCAGAGGGTTAGAAACTGAACTCATACAATCACTACATTGCATTCAGTTCCATCCAACTATGAAGTACGGAATATTTAAAGAAAACAGTAAATGTTGGGGAAAAGCCATGATCTTTCCCCCCTTGAGTACTGACAAAGTAGATAATAATTGGAGATGGGAAAGGGATCAAGGAAAGTGGTAGGCCATGTCCTATTCCAGAGTCCCTGAAAGGTCTCCCATTTTTACCTAGTGTTCTTGGATTTTGTCCATGGAACCTCCTCCGTGTGCTGAATGAACAACTTGATTCTCGAACGGGAAACCCTGTGGCAGATTTCATCTTCCTAAGTGGTTGCACATCAGTTAAGAGAATCTTTATAACATTGTGAAGAATGTGCATTCAGGTTGGAGTGACAGATACTGGAGGAACATTTATGTAGTAAAAATACAAAACAAAACAGAAATATTAAAAATAGACCCAGAGTAAGGGGGCATGATTCAACATGAAGATATAGCTAGCACAGTTTTAGTCACTTCTCAACTATTTACTAGCTGCTTATAAACATGAGCAAATTCTTTTTTTTTTTTTTTTAAGCAATTGGGGTTAAGTAACTTGCTCAAGGTTACACGGCTAGTCATTATTAGTCATTATTTATGCGTGGGTGCTCATTTTCTGAGGCCGGATCTGATCTCGGGTCATCCCAACTCCGAGGCCGGCGCTCTTACTCACTGCGCCACCTAGCCACCCCTTTGGGGCAATTGGGGTTAAGTAACTTGCCCAAGGTTACACGGCTAGGTTTTTGTTTGTATGGAATAAGTGTCGGAGGCCGGCTCCGAACTCAGGTCCTTCTGACTCCAGGGCCGGCGCTCTATTCACTGCACCACCTAGCCATGAGCAAATTCTTAAATTTGGTTTACCATGGAGGCAGCTAGCCAGAGTGGATAGAGCCCTAAGCCTATAGTCAGAAAGACAGGAGTTCAAATATAACCTAAAACACTGACAAGGTCTGTGACCTTGGTCAAGTCACTTAACCTCTACATGTCTCAATGTCTTCAACTGGAAAATGGAGATAATATAATAGCAGCACTTAACTTCCAGGGTCATTGTAAAAATCTAAAGAGATATATTTGTATAGCACTTAGCAGAGCATTACATACTATATAAATGCTAGTTGTCATTACTACTATTATTATTTACTAATAATTTCTAAAGAAGGAATTGGACCTGTAGTTAAAATAGCAACGTGAAAAGTTATAGAGAGGCTTGGCTCTCCCATATAGACCTGAAAAGAGTTCCAGAAAAACCAATGAAAAATAAAGCTGAGCAAGCTTGTATCTCACTCTAAGACCATGCGAAAATGTGGCCAGAAGCTAGTGGAGGTCAATAGAGCAGCTGCAGAAGTGAAATCAGTGAAAGCTCAGGTAAATAGAGGAGCTGGCAAGGGTAGAAAGAATGGTAACACAAGAGAGTCCAGTCAGGAATTTTTTTTTAAATTTTTTTAAAATTAATTTATTAGTTTAGTTTTAGTTAACAAGATTCAATTCCATAGTTCCTTGATTTTCAAATTTCCTTTACTTCCCTCCCCCCTCCCCACACGATAGCATATAGTCCAGTATAGGATCTACAAATGCATTCATATTAGACATTATTACAATTACAAAGGCGTATTGTACTAGGTGGGATGAAAGATGGTAAGGAAGAAATAAAACCAAACAATGAAAAGAACAAGATCATTTAGTTTGCTTCCATCAGGATTCAGGCTCAGTTCTTTCTAGTTATATCTCTGGATGGCGCATTTCTCACTTTCTTGAGTCTTTCAGGATTAACTTATATTGCTGAATATTATATATAACTTATATACTTATATACTGCATTGCTGAAAAGAGTCCAGTCTGTCATAGTTGGTCCTCACAGATATGGTATGTCTGTGATTGTATACAAATTTCTTCTGATTCTACTCTTCTCGCTCAGCATTAGTTTGTATAAGTCTCTCCAGGTAATTCTGAAATCTGTCACCTCCTCGTTTCTTATAGCACAATAATATTCCATTACATTCATATACCACAACTTGTTTAGCCATTCCCCAATTGATGGGCACCCCTTTGGTTTCCAATTCTTTGCAACCACAAAAAGGGCTGCTAAAATATTTTTGTACATATGGGTCTTCCTCCCACTTCTATGATCTCTTTGGGATATAACCCTAGAAGTGGTATGGCTGGGTCAAAGGGTATGAAATTATTTATAATCCTTTGGGCATAATTCCAGATAGCTCTCCAGAATGGTTGGATAAGTTCACACCTCCACCAGCAATGTATTAGTGTTCCAATTTGTCCACATCCTCTCCAGCATTTGTCACTTTCTTGTTTTGTCATCTTAGCCAATCTGACTGGAGGGATGTGGTATCTCAGAGTTGTTTTGATTTGCATTTCTCTAATTAATAGTGATTTTGAGCATTTCTTCATATGCTTATAGATATCTTTAATTTCTTTCTCTGAAAACTTCCTGTTCATATCCTTTGACCATTTATCAATTGGGGAATGACTTGTATTCATATAGATTTGGCTCAATTCTCTATAAATTTTAGAAATGAGTCCTTTATCAGAGACACAAGTTGTAAAAATTCTTTCCCAATTTCCCACCTCCCTCTTGATCTTGGTTACATTGGCTTTGTTTGTACAGAAGCTTTTCAATTTAATGTAATCAAAATTATCCATTTTGCATTTTATAATGCTCTCTAATTCTTGTTTGGTCCTAAAGTCTTCCCCTCTCCACAGATCTGTCAGGTAAACTATTCCTTGCTTTCCCAAATTGCTTACAGTATCATCCTTTACACCTAGATCATGCACCCATTTGGACCTGATTTTGGTATATGGTGTTAGATAATGGTCTATGCCCAGTTTCTGCCATATTGTATTCCAGTTTTCCCAGCAGTTTTTGTCAAATAGTGCATTCTTATCCCCAAAACCGGGGTCTTTGGGTTTATCGAACAATAGATTGCTATATTCATTAACTGCTGGGTCTCCTGCACCTAATCTATTCCATTGATCCACTACTCTACACCTCTGCCAGTACCAAGCAGTTTTGATGACTGCTGCTGTATAATACAGATTAAGATCTGGCATAGCTAGTCCACCTTCCCTAGCGTTTCTTTTCATTAATTCCCTTGATATTCTAGACTGTTTGTTTTTCCAAATAAATTTTGTTATTATTTTATCTAACTCTAGAAAGTAATTTTTTGGTAAATTGATTGGTATGGCACTAAATATATAGTTTAGTTTGGGTAAAATTGTCATTTTTATTATATTAGTTCAACCCAGCCACGAGCAATTGATATTTTTCCAACTATTTAGATCTGCTTTTATTTGTGTGAGAAGTGTTTTGTAGTTGTGATCATATAGATTCTGGGTTTGTTTTGGCAAGTAGATTCCCAAATATTTTATAATGTCTAAAGTGACTTTAAATGGGATTTCTCTTTCTATCTCTTGCTGTTGAGTTTCATTAGAGATGTACAGGAATCCTGAGGATTTATGTGGGTTTATTTTATATCCTGCAACATTGCCAAATTTATTTATTATCTCTAGTAGTATTTTACTTGATTATCTGGGATTCTCTAAGTATATCATCATATCATCTGCGAAGAGTGATAGCTTGGTAACTTCTTTACCTAATTTGATTCCTTTGATTTCTTTTTCTTCTCTAATTGCTACTGCTAGTGTTTCTAGTACCAGATTGAATAAGAGGGGTGATAGTGGACACCCTTGTTTCACTCCTGATCTTATTGGAAAGGCTTCTAGTTTATCCCCATTGCATATAATACTTGCTGATGGTTTTAAATAGATGCTATCAACTATTTTAAGGAAGGCTCCATTTATTCCTATACTTTCTAGTGTTTTTAATAGGAATGGGTGTTGTACTTTGTCAAAAGCCTTTTCTGCATCTATTGAGATGATCATGTGGTTTCTTCTAGTTTTATTATTGATGTGCTCAATTATACTGATGGTTTTCCTAATATTAAACCATCCTTGCATTCCTGGAATGAATCCTACCTGATCAGAGTGTATTATTTTTGTGATAAGTTGCTGGAGTCTTCTGGCTAATATTTTATTTAGAATTTTTGCGTCTAAATTCATGAGGGAAATTGGTCTATAATTTTCTTTCTCTGTTTTATCTCTTCGTGATTTAGGAATCAGTACCATATTTGTGTCATAGAAAGAGTTTGGTAGGACTCCTTCTTCACTAATTTTCCCAAATAGTTTGTAGAGTATTGGAATTAATTGTTCTTTAAATGTTTGATAGAATTCACTAGTAAACCCATCTGGCCCTGGAGATTTTTTTCCTAGGGAGTTCATTGATGGCTTGTTTGATTTCTTTTTCTGAGATGGGGTTATTTAGGTAATTCACTTCCTCTTCAGTTAATCTGGGCAACTTGTGATTTTGTAAATATTCATCCATTTCACTAAGATTGTCATATTTATGTGCATACAATTGGGAAAAATAATTCCTCATTATTTTTTTGAATTCCTCTTCATTGGAGGTAGATTCACCCTTTTTATTTTTGATACTCATAATTTGGTTTTCTTCTTTCTTTTTTTTTATCATATTGACTAACGGTCTATCAATTTTGTTGATTTTTTCATAAAACCAGCTCTTGGTTTTATTTATTAATTCAATGGTTTTCTTACGTTCAATTTTATTAATCTCACCTTTGGTTTTCAATATTTCTAATTTAGTACTAAATTGGGTATTTTCAATTTGTTCTTTTTCTAGCCAGTCATGAATTTTATAAGCAGGAAGAAATCCCATAGAAGATAGGAGAGGAAGTGGGCAAAGACCCACTTGTCAGGGTCAGTCCCTACTAACAACCTTGAAGCCAGCTGTGATGCTGAATATGGGGTTCACAAAATACTACAAACTCCAGTCATCTGGGACCAGATTCTGACACAGTCAGAAGAAAAGAAATGATGGAAGCAGCCCTAGGAGGTCATGGAGTGAGAGGGGAGAGGGAGAGAGAGAAGGAGGAATGGAGGTAGGGAGGGAAAGAGAGATAAAGAGAGAGGGGAGAAGGGAAGGAGGGAGGAGAGGGAGAGAGGTCAAGTTGTACAGGCTTCAGAGCACTGAGAATCAAAGCAGAATGGTCACATAGCCAGAGAAGCTGTGCATGCCTTATGCCCAAGACCACCATGATTGTCAATATCCCGCTGATAACTATGATAGCCACAGGAAGAGAAGGTGCTAGCTCTCACTTTCAATGGACAATGATACAAGGAGAAAAATACAGTAACCAAAGACAGAAAACACAGTGGATTACCAGAAGACTAATATAAAAGGTAGGTATTAAGATAAAGGGTAGGACATATTATGAGTCACCCTCGCCAGACTGGCAGGGGCATTTAAACTATAGAGGGGCAGAAGCAATAAGGCCAACCCAATCCGCTTAAGCATGCTAGAAGGTACCTGGAAAGCACAAAATCCAAATCTAAGAAACTAAGGCAGAAAACATGATTGAATAAAAGCAAAGAGAAAACAATGGGGAAAAAATGAAGAAGTATTATGGTTAAGAGAAGTCTGAGAAGTAAACCAAGAAGAGAGTAACTCACCTTGGTGTTCTCATCTATAAATTGGGGATAACAATAGTACCTACCTCTGAGGATTGTCATGAAGATCAAATAAATTAACATATATAAATGCTTTGCAAATATTTAAGTACTATATAAATGCTAGCAATAATAATAATGTAGATGCATTAAGAAAGGCATAATGCCTAGAAAGATGGGTCAGATTGCATCTGGAGTAGTGTGCTTTTTGGGGAGCAACACAGTTTAGAAAGGACATTGACATTGAGAGGACAGTGACTGGAATGGTGAGGTGATAAGGATATCAGCTGAAGGAATTGGGGGCATGGAGCCTAGAGATGGGGGCAAGAAAGTTGATTTCAAGAATTTCCAGGGCTGACTTCTAGAAGAAGGATCTCACTTGGTCTATTTGGCTGCAGAACCAGGAAGCAATGGATGCAAGTTGCAGAGAGGCAAATTTTATTTCAATGTAATCTATAAAATAGGAATAATAATTCTAACTACCTCCCAGAGTGGTTGGGTGGATAAAATGAGATGTTTATAAAGTGTTTTGCAAATATTAAAGTGCTATATAAATACTAACTACCATCATCATCATCATCATCACCATCCATGTTACCACCTAGCTGCTTCAATATAATATAACATAACATAATATAACATAATATAATAATATAACTATTGTTAAGGTGTTTAGAGCATTATGTACAAAGTGAGATTTTCTAGCTACTAAGGCATCTTAATGATATATAAGGGAAGAATCAAGGCTACTGGGATAAAGTTGAACTGGAAATCAATTGAGGACAAACTTGCTGGGGAAAATGGTCTTTTCCTGTCCAGGAATTTGTTATATCACCATGATTAATCACTAGTGGTGTATAAAGACAGTTAAATAGACTTCTTTGGCTAAAAAAAGGAGAATAATTCATCAGTTCAAGTTCATAAATCATTTCTTGGTACAGGGAATACTTTATATAACTAGAAATCTCTCAGGCACACAGCAAACCTGGGAGTATAGCAGGTGGAGAGTTCCTATGTATGTAATATAAAGGAATTAAGAATGGTGAAATGTAGGAGCCAACAGCTGAGCTCCAGAGAAACTGGCACTGCAGAAAAAAAGGGCAGTTTGACTCCTGATTTATGTTACCACTGGTTACTAATCACTGACTCTTGTCACATTAACACTTATGGGAGTCTGGTATATGTTCTTTGCTTCATACCATGGTTGGGTTATTTATAACAACTATCTCAATTTTGTGAATGAAATCCTTTGTGAAATATATTAGAAGAACTTAGGCCTTCAAGAAATTTTGCTATGCATCCTTTCGTAAAGTGAAATAAAAATAAGTGTTAACTTATTTCTAATAAATTTATTTGTCTGCTTGTATATCTAGAGTACCTAAAGATGCAACCTAGCATAGGTTCCCAGGAAAAGGAAAAAGTGGGTAAAGGAAATGAAGGGCTTTCAAAAGAAGAAATATAAACCATCAATAACCATATGAAAAATGCTCCAAATCAATAATAATAAAAGATGCAAATTAAAACACTTCTGAGGTTTCCCTTTTTAACCATCAAAATGACAAAAGGCTACATGAATTTGTAAAGGATACATTAGCAAAGAAATTTCTCTTCACCAAGGCAGACTGTAATCTATATAGATAAGACCTAGTGGGCTGAGGCCCATATAGATTAGCTGGCTTTCCCAGGGTCACACAAGTACTTAAAGTCAGAGGAAAAATTTGAGCTGAGGTCTGTCCAGCTAGGGCCAAAGGGGGCCTGTGGCATCACTCCAGGGAAGGCACAGCCTGACCCCAAGGGGCATATAATCAAAGTCAAAGTATGAGAAAACTGGCTGTATCACACCCTTGCTATGATAGTCAATCATGGGGCTTGTCTACAACATAACACCTATACCCATTTCCCCCAACCACTTCTCCAGTCTACTCTGTCCCCCTCCAATACAAATTCTTCCCTCCACTTCTGAATTAGACATAGGCCACTTAGGGCAATAATAACCAACTACTACTCACAACAACTGTACAGGGACCATTTAGAACGTTCCCCTTTAAGTCCTGAGTCGTAGATCACCTTGTGGTTGTACAAAGTACTCCTCAACACTCTATACTTGGGAGCAGTGACCAAATAGAAGGGATTCTGCTCCCCCTTTTCCACTTTGAGAGGTATGGAGTGATTCACACTGGATGAACAAGTATGTATAATATGTAATAACATTACACTATCTTTTCTCCTCAAACAACCTATCTTCAAATTTCCCTATTATTGTAGAGGGTATTACCATACTTCCAATAATCCAAACTCTCAGAATCTCAGTGTCATCTTCAGCTCATTTTCTCTCATCCAATATTCACATAGCCAAACAGGTGCCAAGTCTTGTCAATTCTACTTCTGTATCTTTCAAATATACCCCCTTCTTTCTACTCACAGAGCTGTTGTCCCCTAGCTCAGGCCCTCCTCACTTCTTACCTGGTCTATTGTCAATAAAGTACTCGTTGATCTCCCTGTCTCAGATCTCTACCCACTTCAATTTGTCCTCCACACTGCTGCAAAAAGTGATTTTCCTAAAGCTAAAGTAATGTAAGTGACAAGTCACTTCCCTATTTGACAAGTTCCAATGGCTCCCAATTGACTCTAGGATCAAATACCATTTCATCTTTATCTTACCCTTCTAAAATCCTATTTTATGTAACTTTTATAATAAATACATGAGCACAGTAATACATATATATATATGATTTATAAATCAGTAAATGTACATATAAGGGCAATGCATAATCATATCTATATTGATTTATGTGGGTAAGTTATCAAAAAAGTTTTGAGACCCCTGCATTAGGCTATGCAGACTCTATGCAAAGACTTTAAAATATTGAAAATAGCCAGAGCTGGAGGGACTCTGGGGAAATAGGCACAGGAGTACCCACTGGGAGAAATATAAATTGGTTCAACTGTTCTGGAAGAGATTTTGGAATTATGTGAGCAAAGTAACTAAGCTGTTCATACCCTAATACTCAAATAATCCTGCCACAGGGCAAATATTTCCAAGGGAGTCAAAGACAGAAAGAAAGGTCCATATATCATAATATTTAGAGTAGTGCTTTTTGTAACAGGGCAAAATTGAAAAATAAGCAGTAATTGGAGAATGGCTGACGGTGCTCTGGAATAGGAATATGATAGATTATTATAATGCAGTACAAATGATGATTATTCATATTTGGAAAAATCAGTAAACTTATATGAACTGATACCGAGTCAAGAAAGCAGAACCAAGAGAAAGAGTTACAAAATGATTATTATATCAATGTAAATTAACCAAAACTAAAACATATGAAAATGCAAATTATATTGTGGGAAAAATTTATGTACCTGTGTTTCAGGCACAATCTGCCAGAGATGATTAATTAATTAGTCAATTAATTCATTCTAAGCACATCTGCTTAGAGAGAAAATCTAAAGGGACAGAAATTCATCCTGCCTTTGAAAATCTCTCTCCACAAGCCATTTCTATTCACTCTTTATAGTATTTCTTAATAAAAGACAAAGTTCCACAGTGAGATAGAATATACTCATGAAGTTTGGGTAAAAGTTCTGCTAATGGTTTTGATTTATCTCATAGAATAGTAATCACCTAACTTTTGGAGAACCATTTTCTTAAAACTATTCAATTCCTCTTTACTCCCTGTCAGGATTTTCCTTTTCACCTGGTCAAAGGTAGACTCAAAAACTCCTTCTCTTAATTGAATAAATCAGAGGCATTATTCCTTTTGATCAATTCCAGGGAGGAGTCCTTCTTGGGCTAATCAGGCCTCTCCTTTAGAAGCTGGTCAGGACTTTAATAAGAATGATGGAAAAAAAGATTTTAGACTGGGACACCATCTCTTTGAAATTAGCTTCTATTCAAGGGAAAATTGATTAGATCATTGATTCAAGTGATACAAGGGATTTTAGATCAAAACACTGAAAAAATTATATCTTGATATTTCTAAAATATGTAAAGGTGACAGGGGCCTAAGTAGGTTTCTACATTCCTGCCACTTTCCCTCATCTACACCTCTTTCATTGTTCCCCCAGCACAAAACAATTTCACATGTAATTTATGTTGGTTAATTTTAGGACCTCATTTTATATTTGCCCTTTCTGTTCTTTAGGTCATATTTAATCAGTATTAAGACACGTTATTCTAGTTGGTTCATATACATGGGCATGCATACACTCTCACACACATACGCAATTCTCTGCATTTTATTTTAATAAAATAAATTCTTGGATGAAAAAGATGAACAAAGCTATTTTTGTTGCTCTAAAGGTATAGCAAGTAGCATAGTAGGGGTGAGGGTATTTTCTTGAAGATGTGGTAGGTTGGGCACATAGGGTGGGGAAAGACAAAAACTGAAAGTTAAATATACTTGATTCTCCAGCCCTTATCCTTCAGACTGGTGAATAGTATCCAGAAGATTATACACATTAGCAAAGCTGCCTCAAGGCTAGGTGGTCCATTTTATTGGCAAATGGAACTTAAAAGAAACATTATTTTGTGGGTTAGTTGGGAGGAGATGGTCTGATACCCTTTGTCATAGTTATTATAAAACTGATATTCTGAATCTCTATACCAATCCTTCTAACTTAGCTTTAACTCTGGAAAGAGTTCTATTCTTTGTTCATCCTAACCTATCTTAACATGTACTGCAACTGCATACTCATCTAATTCTTGTACACACTGCAACTAGACCTTTGTAAAGGTCAGAAGGCCCACTAATTCCGTCTTCCATACCAAATATCTGGTGTTTTTCCAGGAGCACTTAGGAATCAATGTGGCTCTCTCCAGGGCTTTATTCTCCCATACAACAAAGATTACCTCAACCCACAAACATTCTTCCCAAGGTCTGTGTGTCAGGGCCCTCACACCCACTCTGAAAGACAGAGAAGAGCATTGTAAGTAGCCATCAAGTATCATAACTCCATGGCCATAGGTTTGAAGGGGTTCATAATTCATGCTCTAAACTGTCAGGCCAACAATAATGAATGAGGCATCAAATATAAACAACAGCTGGTTATTTAAGAAATCCTGGACCTCAGATTATACTACTGGATGATCTTGCTAATTAATGAGGAGTAGAACATTCTTACGTGATTGCCTAGGGCAGAAATGATGTCAAGCTCTCCCAAACTCACCTGGAGCTAATCCATAATCAGACTCTTGTCATTAGTAGAAAGCCTTTCCTAATTGGATTACCAAGTATTCTCTTTTTAGGCCTTTATTCTAGACTGTGACTGAAATGTTGGCTCTATCAAAATGAAATCCAATTAAAATTTTCTTATGTCTTCTAGGTCATGAGGGCATTCAGATGCTTCTTAGGTCTTATCAAATAGATAACCATCTCCTTGCAGTAGGGTACTTCACCTAGAGTTTGTAAGCAATTGAAAACTATTTCAACATAATTTAAATTTATACATTTAAACATTTAACTATATTATTCTAAGAAGGGATCCACAGGCTTCACTATACTGGCAAAAGGGGTCCATAACACTAAAGAGAGCCCCTGACTTAGTATAGGGAAAGTAATGGGAAGCACCAAGTTGTTAAAACCCATCTATTACTGCATTTACAATCGACTACCTTCTTCTTTTGCAGTTTAAGATTCTGAGATAAGAATACAATTTGGTCCTGGCCCATTCCGATCATGAATGCCAGGAGTATGGTTATATCTATTCCTTTACAAAATGCAATGATATCAAAAAAAACCAGAACAGTATGGATATAAATCATAACTCACACACAAATAAAGACGTATGGCATTTATAATTTTCAGATCGCTTCTTAAAGAATATATAATAGGGGTGGGCTAGGTGGCTCAGTGAATAGAGCACCAGCCCTGGAGTCAGGAGGACCTGAGTTCAAATCCAGCGTCAGACACTTAAAACTTACTAGTCATGAGACCTTGGGCAAGTCACTTAACCCCAATTACCCTGCCCTCCAAAAAGAAAAAAAAAGGAATATATAATAGGTGCATCTAGGTGGTGCAGTGAATAGAGCACTGGCCATGGAGTCAGGAGGACCTGAGTTCAAATCCAGTTTCAAACATTTAACACTTACTAACTGTGTGACCTTGGGTAAGTCATTTAACCCCAATTGCCCTGCCTTCCCCCTTCAAAAAGACCAAAAAAAAAAAAAAAAAAGAATATGTCTGGGCTCTTGGCATGGTGACATGTTTAGAATCCTTGGTACCAAGGAAGACTGAGGCTGGTGAATCATTTGAGCTCAAGAGCTAGGACCTATAGAAGGGCTAAAGCTGATCAGATATATGCAGTGAGTCAGGTATCATATATGGTGAGCCCCTGGGCACAGGCAAGCCACCAGGCAGCCTGAGGAGGGGTAAACAATCCCTGGTTAGAGATGGAGCAGGTCAAGGTCTTCATGCTGAACAGTAGTGGGATTAGATCCATGAGTATCTATTATACTTTCTGTCTGGGTGAAGTGGGGAGACCCAGTCTGTAAAAAACATGTAGCGACTGAGGTAGGAAGTAGAAGAAGATAAATCAAAGCAAGTATAACTGCCTGCTCCAAAGCATAGGCAAAAATATAGCTCACATTCTCAGTTCCCTTTGTGAAGGAATTCCTAAAGCCCAGCTATAAAGGAAAGCTGTTGCTACCATCCTTCAGTCCTAGAAATGGTAGACACCACCATAAGGCATAATCCCTTTCCTCTGGTGGGGCAGAAATCTTTTCTTTTGGATAGGAGAGACGTTCCTAGTAATAACATCCTATGTTTTCTTCAAAGTTGTTACATATGTAAGGCATCTCATGTTTATAGCAAGTATTTCTCCACATGTAGTTCAATGCTCAACAGATATTGCAACATCTCTAACAGACCACTAGGTGGCACAGTAAATTGAGTGCTGGACTTGGGAGTCTAGAAGATCTGAGTTCAAATATGGCCTCAGATACTTCCTCACTGGGTGGTGATTTCCCTATCTGTAAAATGGGGATGATGACACCACCTACCTCAGAGGGTTCTTCGGAGTAAAGTGAGACAATATTTGTAAATCGCTTCACAAACCTTAAAGGGCTATTGAAAGGCTAGCCTTATCCGTTCCTGTCAAGAACAAGTACACAATAGTGTTCCTGTTATAGTTCTTACTACTTGCAGTATTAACATCACTATTATCATCTTTTTTTTTCTCTGCGACTTCGAACAAACTTTCTGAGTGTTATGTTGCCAATTTATTTTTTTTACAACCTGGAATTTCTTTTATTTTCCTTTTCTATCTAATTCCTTCTCAGTGATTTTGCTTCTAATTTAGTAGGCAATTAAATTCTGCCTAATCATCCAAAGAAAGCCACAGAGGCCCAGCAAATCAAACTTGCTACAAAAAATGTTACCTTTAGTTTCAAAAGTCTGTTAAATTTTTTGGTACAACTTTTTTTCAAAGCGATTTTCTAAGAGTTGATCAAAAAAGAAAAAAATCATATCAATCAATCGATTAATCAAAAAGCAGTTATTATTTGATAGATACTGTGTGAATTTCTATAGATACAAAGAAAAACCCAAAGCAGTCAGTCCTTGCCTGTAAGGAGTTTACATTCTAATGGGAGAGAAATTATATAAATCAAAATGTGTCAGATAAATACAGAGTAGCTGGAAGGCAACCTGATGGATGAGATTTTTTCCTGATGTTGCAGGGACTCAGGCCCCTTCACATAGTTCTGTGTGTATGTGTGTGTGTGTGTGTGTGTGTGTGTGTGTGTGTGTGTGTATACACACACATATATGCATATGTGTATTATATATGTATATATTATATATAAATACACATATATATTATACACACACATATATAAAAACACAGTTTCCTCCTATAAATTAGAGAGAAGGGAAAAAGTTAAAAGGAATATTCACTTCCTTCTCTTCCCTCTCACCTTTCCCTTCCCTTTCCCCTTCTCTTCCTTCATTTCCTTCCCTCCTTTCAGTCCCTCCCTCTCCCTCTCCCGCTGCCCTTCCCTTCTCCTTCCCCCCTTCTCTCTCTTATTTTAAAATTTCTACTTTTCTGGCCTCACAACCATAAAACAGAAAACAGACATTTTTGGTTTTGCCAGAAAATCATTCATTCATTCACACAACCAAAATCTATTGTATGCACTCCTAATTTAAAAAAAAAAAATGCTTCCTTTGAAAAAACTTTACCCTTATATACCAATTCTTTTTGTGTAAGGACTGGCAATTTTTCTTGCCTAGAAAGGCTATGGATGTATTAAAGAAGGCCTGAGTCCTTCTTTTGGGCAAGTAGGCTTCTCTGTATTGAGATGTGCCATTTCCCAGTCTAGAGGTCCCTCTCAACTTCTAGTTAGATACTTCTGTTAGTTTCCAATTCAGGCTCTTCGACTTCCTCCCTGTGTGACCTTGGGTAAGTCTCTTCCCCTCCCTGGGCCTTAGTTTGCTGCTCTCTAAAGTGAGATGTTTGGACTTGCTGGCCTCTGAGGACCCTTCTGGCTCTAGATATAGGGCCTATGGGTGACACTGGGAAAATCATTTCTGGGTCCCAGTTTTCTCCTTTGTAAAATTAGTGGGTGTTGGACCACATCAAGTCTAAAATTTTTTAATGTACCTCTTCGCAGAATGGCCCCCTTCACAGAATATATTTAAAAGAATAAAATAGGGGCAGCTGGGTGGTACAGTGAATAGAGCACCAGCCCTGGAGTCAGGAGGAACTAAGTTCAAATCTGGCCTCAGACACTTAACACAACACTAGCCATGTGACCTTGGGCAAGTCATTTAATCCCAATTGCCCTGACTTCCCTCTCCAAAACAAAGCAAAACATAAAATAAAATATGGATACCAAGGAAACAAATAATACAGAAATACAATTATCAAATTATGAAAAAAACCACCCAACCAGTTCATGGACCCCTGGTTAAGAATCTCTGGTCTCTGGAGAAGAGGGCATGCTGGGGGGAGGGGAGGTTGGAGGCATCCACTTTTGAAGAGTGACAGGATCAAAGTAGGGAATGGACCAGATGGGGGGTGGGATGGGTGAGAGGGAAATATAGCCAGTCTTTTACAATATATCTACTATGCTAATGTTTTGCATAGCTATACATGTACAACACATTGCTTATCTTCCCAGCAAGAGTGGGTGACAAGAGAGGAAGGGAATGAATCTGGAATTCGAAGTTTTAAAATTAAATGTTTCAAATATATAAAAATACTATTATTAATACTATTTTGCATGTAATTGGGAGATAAGATGTGCAGGCATTGGGGCTCAGAGATTCACCTTGCCCTAATGGCAAAGCCAAAGGGGGTATGGGAGAAGATATGGGAGAGAGCAGATCAGATGAGGGGATATCCTGTGGGACTGCTATTCTGGGGTGGTGGGTAGGGGAGAAAATGGGGAAAAATTGTAACTCAAAATATGGCGGAAATGAATGATATAAACCAGAAGTTAATAAAGCATTTGTTTAAAAAAAATTTAAAAAAAGAATCTCTGGTCTAAATAATCTTCCAGATTTTTTATACTTTTTATACCTCTAAAAACAGAACAAATACATATACACTAAACAAGCCATCCAAGAGTGTGGGGAGCTACAAACAAGGAACAGAAATGAGCAGAAATACATTGGTGTGTCTGACAGGTCTGGCATTTTTCTGACATGGTCAGATTCGATAAACTTTAACAAAGACTCAGTAAGACTCAATATACATAGACATACACAGACACCCACACATTCGCGCGCACACACACACACACACACACACACACACATATATCTTTTTTAGTTGGCCATTACATTTTTTGGATAGGGGTGGCTGAGATTCATGCTAGCTCCCATTAGGCATTGGATCCAAGTCCAAAGACACCTCTTAATTGTGGAAGGAAAATTTTGTACTCTTCATTTTAGGCACAAATCTGCCAGAAACAAATTTATTAATGAACTAATTATCTACTTAAAATAAACTCCAAAGAGACAGGAATAGATGCTGTCTAAAAATCTCGCTCCACAAGTCATTTCAATTCACTATTTATAGGCTTCCCCAACAAAGGCACAACTCACAAAGTGATAAAACAGAGTCACAAAGTTCAGGTAACAGTTATGATTCAAATAAACAATAGTCATTTCACTTCTAGATAAACATTTTTTTTCTAAAATCATTCAACCCTTCTTAAACCTTAAGGATTCTCTTTTCCACATGGCCAAAGGTGATCTCAAGAGACTTTTTTATTAACTGAATTAATCAGAAAGTTCTTCGTTCTGTAAATATAATGACTACTCTCTTTCATTACAAATAAGGTTCCTTACCAGGCTGATAGGGTCTTTGCCACTAGAAAGTGGTCAGGTAATAAATAAAAATGATGTCAGAATCAGGCAGCTAGGTGGTGCAGCGAGTAGAATGTCAGCCCTGGAGTCAGAAGGACCTGAGTTCAGATCCGGCCTCAGACACTTAACGCACACACAAACAAAAACCTAGCCGTGTGACCTTAGGCAAGTTACTTAACCCCAATTGTACTCCAAAAAACAAAAAAAAAGGATGATGTCAGAAGGTTTCATGGCAGAATTGATAGTTAAAAGAAGGTAGTTTCTGAGTCATATTAAAACATGGACTTAGACCTTAAGAACTGATATTATTTTGTAATACCTAGCCCTAAGAGGAAACAGGGGAGCCTCAGAGCAGTTTCACATACAAACATACATTCCAAACTTAATTCCCCAAAACAGATGATGAAAGCAACTTTCTTTCTCACAGGAGAGAGGTGATGGGGTATACAAGTAGATTGTTGTATATGCTGTCAGGATCACGTCCTTAAGCACTTGGATTAGCTCACTGTTGGGCTCCCTGGAGAACTCTGGAATCAATTGTGTGACATGGGAAACCCTGGCAAAGGACCACTCAGTGTGGTATAACCACATCAAAGAAGACACTGTGATCTATGAGTGAAACGGAATTGTAGTAGCTCAAAAGGAACATGAAATGTGCAAATTTAGAGAAATCTCCACTCTAAATGTTCACATGGACTATTTGTGCCAACGTGTGGTAGAGCCTTCTAAACTCAAATCGGTCTGATCAGCCTCAGTTGGACACAGTATACCTTGAATCCTATGTAGTGATGTCATTTTGGACGTCAATCAGTCAACCAATCAAGATAGTAGTGGTGGGGAGGTGAGGGGTTGCAAAGTGACTGTTGTTAAAAAAAATCAATAAATTGTTTTTTTGAAAAACAATAAAAAACACCTACCCAGCAAAACTGAGTATTTTGTTTCAGGGGAAAATATGGTCATTCAGTGGAATAGAGGACTTTCAAGCATTCTTGAGGAAAAAACCAGAATTGAATAGAAAATTTGACATCCAGACACAAGAAGCAAGAGATGCCTGAGAAGGTAATCAGGGAAAAGAAATCAAAAGGAACTTATCAAAGTTGAACTATTTACATTCCTATATGGAAAAGTAATAACTGTGACTGATGATATCTTTCTCACTATGAAAATAATGGAAGAAGGGTGTGTGGTCATATGAATACATATGTGAATGTGTGTGTATATGGTTACACTTATATATGGATAGAGGGCATAGGTTGAATTTGTTGGGAAGGGAGAATACTCAAGGGATGAAATTATGAGGTGAGAGAGGAAAGTGGCAAGAGGAGATGGGGAGAGACAGGGTAGGGTAAACTATCTCATGTAGAAGAAGCAAGGGGAAGTGGTTGCAAGGGAGGAGGAGAATAGGAAGGCAAAAAAGGCAAAACCACATTCTCATTGAATTTGGTTCAGGGAGAGAATGACATACATAATAAATGGGATATCTCAACCTGCAGCAGAATAGGGGGAAGGGGGATGAGAGGAGGTATGATTGATGGGAGGGCATCCTTGGCGGGGGGGAGGTTGGAAGTACCCACTATAGAAGAGGGACAGGATCATGTAGGGAATGGACCAGGTGGGGGGTGGGATGAGTGGGAGGGAATTATAAGCAGCCCTATACAATATATCTACTATGATAATGTTTTGCATAGCTAGACATGTACAACATATACTGAATTACTTATCTCCCCAGAGGGAATGGGTGACAAGGGAGGAAGGAAATGGATCTGAAATTCGAGGTCTTAACATTAAATGTTTCAAATATAAAAAAAAAAAGATATGAGAAGAATAGACAAAGGAAAGAGGTCAATGAGCTCGTTTCATCGAATGACAAATCAATGCATTGTGTGTTTTATGGGCAAGACATCAAAATATTGCTGTAAATGTTTAGACAAAATGCTTCTAAGAAAAACACTTAAGGTTTAGCTTGTCCTTGTTGCAACTTACTGCAAATCAAATTTTAATCACAGAAAGCTCTTTCTCTGCTCAACTAAAAGCAAGCATGTGGGCATATTGACATGATTCTTATTTTGGTTCCATTAAAGCTCCTACACGATATAATTTAGTTTTCATAGGGCCAACTGCCCAATATAAAAGTTGAAAGAAGGGAAGCACAATTTGTGAACTCAGCCAAATATGTATGAATTGAGTGCCTACTCTGGGTTAGACATAAGGAACTAAACAGGGGTGGGGAGCCTACAGCATCCAGGCCACATGTGGTGCTCTAGGTCCTTGAGTGTGGCCCTTTGAACATCACAGAACAAATCCCCTTAATAAAAGAATGTCTTCTGAAAACTTGGACTCAGTCAAAAGGCCACACCTGAGGACCTAGAGGGCCACTCATGTGGCCTCCCTACCCCTGGAAGCCAAGAAAAGTAATGGTTATAGAGGTGGCTAGGTGGCGCAGTGAATAGAGCACCCACCATGGAGTCAGGAGGACCTGAGTTCAAATCTGGCCTCAGACACTTAGCACAAAAACTAGCCATGTGACCTTGGGCAAGTCACTTAACTCCAGTTGCCCTCCAAAAAAAGCAAAAAAAAAAAAGTAATGATCACAGTTGGTTCTTCCCTGGAATGTATGCTTTCAGTCTATTCAAGACAACACAACCAAGAAGTACGAAACAGTCTCTTAAAGTTGTGGCACAAAATGAAAGTTGATATATTAAAGTAATAATACTTTCTCTCTTTTGTTTTAAGGGTTGGTTCACTGGGTAGGAAATTAGACAGAGAAAGATTCAAAAACAATAGGGATATTAAAAAGGTATCAACAAAAATAAGACATTTAAAAAATTTTGTAGTAACTCTATGTGACTATCAAATTAGTAAAGATGGTATAATTTGATTGGGGAAGGGGAGCTGTGAGAAAAACATGTACACTAACAAATCATTGCTGGTGAAACTGGAAATTGTTTTCAACCTTTTGGGAGGCAATATGGAATACATACTAAAAGTTTAGAAATTGTTTAACCAAGTGATTTTATTAGGTTTATATCCCAAAGAAGAAACTAAGAGAAAGAAAAGACCTATTTGTATAAGAATACATATAGTAACACTAGTTTTTTTCCAAGATATTTTATTAATACCTTTTATTTTTATACAAGTCATTAACATCCCTACTGCTAGACTTTTTTTTTTTTTTTTGCTTTTTGGAGGAGGGAAGGTAGGGCACTTGGGGTTAAGTGACTTGCCCAAAGTCACATGGCTAGTTTTATTTTAAGTGTCTGAGGCCAGATTTGAACTCAGGTCCTCCTGATTGCAGGGCCAGTGCTCTATATACTGTGCCACCTAGCCACCCCGAAACTTTCTTATAAGAAAAAAAAAGTTCAATAAAGCCAATCAGTGTAATGACTATGCCATCATATATCACTTCCCAGAACCATAGTCAGTTCCAAACTCTCTAGAACGTGGAATAAGGTGCATTTCAATATCTGTTCTCTGAGCCTAAGATTTGGCATTACAGTTGATCACAAATCAGTTCTTCTTAGTATTGTTATAGTTACATTATTAGAGCCAGATTGGTCCCACAATTTCCTTGAGATTCTAGGTCTTATATTCCTAGGAAGACTATTTTCGTAGATTTGTGACAGATGAATAGAAGCAAGGAGGCCAACTAGGAAGCAATTTCAATAGGACTGACAAGAGATGATAAGAGTTTGAACTAGGAAAGTGGCCACATAAGTGGAGAGAAGGAAATGGATGGGAAATATATTGTGCCATTAAAATTAATGAGCATAGGCAACTGGCTGGATGAGGGGGTGGTGATGAGGCAAAACTCAAGGGTGTGAACCTGGGTGACCAGGAGAAAGATAGTTCCCACAGATGAAACAGGGCAATCTGGTGGGTTTGAGAAGGAAGGGAGGAAACAAGCACTTATTAAGTACCTCCTATGTACCAGGTACTATGCTAAACACTTTGTGAGTATTATCCTAGTCTATTATCACAAAAACCTTGGAAGGTACTACTATGATACACATGTTACTGTTTGGGAAACCGAGGTAGACAGTGCTTAAGTAACTTGCTCAGGGGTACACAGCTAATAAGTTTTTGAGGCAGAATTTTAAACTCAGGTCTTTCTGACTCCAGGCTCAGAACTTTATACACTGGATAATATATGTGCCCCCAAGATAATGAATTCTGCTATGGATATGTTGAATTTCAATTGTCTTGTCTATGAGACTCACAGGTGCAATCCTTTATCAAAAACTTGGCAAATACAAGAGCAAATGAGAAATATTAGGGTTTTCTGCAAGGCAATTGGGGTGAAGTGACTTGCCCAGGATCAGACAGCTAGTCAGTATCAAGTGTCTGAGGTTACATTTGAACTCAGACACTCCTGACTCCAGGGCTGGCACTCTATCCACTGCGCCACGTAACTGGCTTAGGAGTCATCTGCATAGACATGATAAACAAAGCCATGATTTATCAAAACTACCTTGAACACTTTTTTGTGGCAGCAAAGTCCTATTAACAAAGTAGGTTTACCTGATTGGGGAATAGTTGGATAAACTATGGCATACAAATGAATATAACATGATATAGTAACACAAGGCACATGAGGGACTTAGAAAAACATGAGAAGACTTAGGAACTGATACAGAGTAAAATAAAAATAAACAGAAAAACAATGAAAAATTACTACAAGAAAGTCAAACTCTCAGTAATTAAAAAAACAATAATGACCCTGGAGAACAGATAATGAAATATATGACTCCTTTTGACAAAGGTCAGGGACTACAATAGCAAAATTTATACACATTGTCTATTGAGGTCATCATATAAGATATTTTTTATTAATGTTTCTTTTTCTTTTTATGATGGAGGGAGCAATTTCAAGGGTAGGGAGAAAGTGGCATTTTAAAAATGTTTGTGACACATATAGCCCCCTTTACCCAAGGAATAATATACTATCTATAGAGATGAAATAGACAATTATAGGAAGAGATACAAATCAGCAGTGTATTTGCACACAAAGACTAAGGAGGGTTATGAGTCCTCAGAAGAAATCATCCCTCACTCCCCTATTCTTGAAGGCAGAAAGAACCGACATGATAGGCTAATAAGGGTGCATATATGCAGAGGCATGACCAAAGAGCCCAGAACATGCTGTCATCAAAACAAACAAGAGAGACTGAACCTGGGATAGTGTGTATGAAGGTAAAGGGGTTGCTATAGGCCCCTGCCACTGTCTTTGTGCCTAAAAGGTTTCAAGTGCAAGAGTGACAGAAGGGATGATTTGGAGGTCCTCTGTGGCACAGCCAGAAGGAGAAAGAATGGAAGATTGGCTAATGCAGTAAGGGGGAGAGGGGTGATCAGTGGCCACTGCTGATGTTACTTGAACTGCCCCTGTCCTAACTGATGGTGAGATACTGGGAAAAAACTGTGGTTGAATAATGGAAGACCACTAAAGTCACTACAAAAAGACTATAGCTATCTTTGTTTGCCAACAACAGCGATGGTGACACTATTTTTTACCCCTATCCTTTCCAGGGAGTGAGCTTATATATTCTAAAGCTTATCTCTATTTCTCTGGTTTATATTGTTTACAACAGTATTCACCTATTCTCGAAAAGCAAGTATTAAAATAAAAATGTGCTTAACACAGTGTATTAGTCTACACTGGGGTGAAGAACCTGTGGCCTCGAGGTGACATGTGGCCCTCTAGGTCCTCAAGTGTAGCCCCTTGGCTGAATCCAAACTTATTTGTACTGTGAAGTTTGGATTCAGCCAAGGGGCTACATTTGAGGACCTAGAGGGCCACATGTGGCCTCAAAGCCACAGGTTCCCCACTCCTGGTCTATATGTATTTCATTTGTTTCAAAGTGGCTACAACCAGTTATACAGAAAAAGAAAGGGCGATTCTCTAATGATTGGAATTTTCTCCCAACTTAGGCTGGAGATGAACAAAAGAGATTTTTATTGACCCATATTAATATAGCTTCCCAAAAGCAGGGGAGAGATTAAATTAATTCCTGGATTCTGCTGGGCCAGAAAAAAGGAGTTAACTGTATTCTAGAACAGAGTTGTCAAACACATGGCCCATGGTTAGTATGGCCTGAATGAGATTAAAATATAATTGGGAAATATTTAGCAAAATCAATAAAAATGAAAGAGAATATAAGTAATGCTAATATGTAGTTTTCTAAGTCAATATATAACTCCCAGGGATCCCATGTCCTGTTTAGTGGCCTCTGTTTCTCTTTGGGTTTGACACCATTGTTCTATGGAATAAATAGAAATCAGAGAAAAGACCCTCTGGTGTAGTGACCATTAACAAATCTCATTTTCCTAAAATATATCAAAGAGCCCCATCCTACATTGTTGAAGGGGTCAGGAGTGGAAAAAGTTTCAGAAGCCCTGAAGCCCACTGAAGAGCAGAGTAAGAACAATGACTAAGGAGAAAATCAAGTTTGATGGACAAGCTTGTTGTTTTTTTTGGAGGGGGGAATACAGGGCAATTGGGGTTAAGTGACTTGCCGAAGGCTAGAAAGTGTTAAATGTTCAAGGCCTGATTTGAACTCAGGTCCTCCAGACTCCAGGGCTGGTGCTCTATTCACTGGGGCACCTAGCCACTCCAAGAGGGGCTCTATTTACAAGAGGGTGGGGGTCACATAGAAGGAGCAGAAAGGCCTCCACTTCAGTCACTTCACTTCTCCTAATCCAGTCGCTGTTACAGAAAACAACAACAAAACTTTTATGTTTGTGTATAAATATATGAAAGTTTTTATATATTTTATTATACATATTACCTATATGTATATGTATATATGTGTGTATACAAATATAATTATCATTATAAAACTTAGTGAATGTACAAATCATTTTCATAAAGATTTTTTGAAGAGAAAGGCTTTAGAGAGAAGCAAAAGGAAGATCAGCAGCTTCTGGCATCTTCCCAGTGGTTCTTTCTTTGGTACAAATAATATTCCTAATGTTTTCCAATCTTTGGGAATCTCCCCATTTTTGAGACAATCAAAACCTGAGTGTTTTTAAAACTGAGTTATGTCTAGCATGGATTTTACCAGTATGCACTTAGTCCGGTCCCCTCATTCTTCTTGACGACAACTTCTACAATGCCACTGTAACTTCCTCATACGTGGTTCAATGTGGACTGAGTTACTAGGGCAAAATCATCATGGTTTATCATCATTGATAAGAATAGATCACTATGGAAATATCAGATTTTCTCTATTATACTTCTATATGTTGTCCTGCCAGGATCATCTATTAGCAATGATGTCATACTCATATGAACTGATGCAAAGTGAAGTGAGCAGAACCAGGAGAAGTTTACACAGTAATAGCTATATTGTAAAGATAATTAACTGTGAAAGACTTAGCAATTGTGATTAGCACAATGACTCAACACAATGCTAAAGAACTCATGATGAAATATATCATTCTGCTTCCAATCCAAAAGAGAACTGATAGGCTTTGAGGGCAGAATGAAGCACATGCACACACACACGTGTGCACACATGCACACACACATACACACACAGTTTCTCATTCTTTTTTTTTCTGTTTTGTAACACTTTATATTTGCAATGAATTTTATATTTCATGCTTTCTTAATGGGTCGGGCAGGAATGGGCAGAGAATTTAAAATTGAAAATAAAATAAAATTGAATATAAAAAAGAAATGATGCTACATTTGAAAGCATCACCAAAAACATGGTGCTGAAAGAGTCAGATCCTAAATTTAGTTCATATTGTTAGTAGCATTCTAACCATTTTACTCATCATGAAAAACAAAATAACAATGATCTTTCTTTGAGTGGGGGTGGGAAGGGAAAACTGGAAAATGTGTTGAGTCTCTTCCATTATGGCAAAAAGAGAAACAGGACCATGGAAAGCACATAGCGGTTCTAAGCAAATTATGCAATTTCCTTCAAGGCCAAGAAATGACCTATTTTAAGAGGTAGGAGAAAGAATAAGTAATAACTCACACATGCACAGAAAGCAGCTCCGGGGAAGCATCTCCCGGAAGTTAGATGAACTCATAGAGACTTAGCCAAATGGGTGGCACTTCAGGAGTCCTTGCTAAGCCCCTTCGATGGTCAAGGATTGGACGATTCTTTCAGTTGCTAGAAAAGAACCATATGCTCACCTTGGCATGTAACCAGGTACTGGCATGAATTCAGACCTGGCCCACATGCCTCCTGTGTAGCTGACTTTGTAAGAAAAGTATAAGTGGTATTTCTGTGAACGGGAAATTGAGTATTGGTTCCTCTCCCAGAGGGCACTGGGTCATGGTAACATTTGTCTAGGAAAGAAGGAAATCTTCCATTTAGCCTTGAATATCTGAAGTCTTTGGATTTAAGCAATGAATAGAGGTAAAAGTAATGAGAATGACTGGCAAATTTGTGCCACAGAGATGGAGGGAGAAGGAGAGGAAAAAAGAGGGGCTAGATGGGCAGAGAAATAACTCCAGGTTCTGTATCATCAATCTATGCTTTATCTATCCAATTTTCTCTCCCACTAATCCCCAACAGGTTTTCATTCCTTTTAATCTTGCATGGCTTTGAGTAGAACCAGTACTCTGCTGAGGTGGCAGAGATAGCCTTGTTTAGCGTATGACTTGAGGGGCTCTGAGGTAGGCCCCCTAGAGGCCCCACTAAAGTGACTGAAATCTTTTCCCATTAATCATTCCTTTCAGGTTAAGGCACTGAGGCAGCTGTTAAAATGCCCGCAAGGGTTACACATTTAGCCATTTTCAGCCATTATTAATTTAGCTCAATTTAGTATGTAATGACGATAATAACGACCACATAATAGGTTCTTAGAATAGATGATTAACAGGTTAAAAACTGACAGAAAAAACTTCTGAGACAAACATAACTTCACAGAACGATAATAAAGACTGGCCGTACACAAACGCCTCTGAATTTGTTAAGTATAATAGAAACTGGTTTACCAGAGCCTATGAAATGGCTAAGACCCAAGACCAGAATCAAATGGCCCTCTATTATAGGCCAAGCCTAAAGCAGATTTGAGGTTTTTAATATAAAAATCATCCGTAAATGTTGAATACTGAATCAGACTTTTAAAAACTTCTTCATTCTACAAAATCACATCAGCTCTGGACCTCACACCTACCTCATCAGTACCCTCTGCCCTTGGGGCTCCTTTGATTTGAGGGTTCCAAGTTCCTTCCTGAACCTCCATTTAAGGAGGGAGCCCAGGTCAGTTATCTCATTTCGCACCTGGTTGTAGTTCTCTAGACTCTTCTATCATCCCCCCTATATCAGGTACCAATCCCCCTTACCTTTTAAGAAATATTAAAAAAAATTTTCCCTTTCCCCTTTTAAGCTTCCTTTTCTGTGTTGTCTTTCTCCATTAGAGCATAAGCTTCTTGGGGGCAAGATCTGTCTTTCTTTTTCATTTGTATTCCCTGGGTTTAGCACAAAAGCTGATGGACAGCGGGAAGTTAATAGTGTTTACCTACTGATGGATATATTGGTTAGTTTTCCACCCACAATAATTAACATCAAAGTTGATATAACTGCCCCAAAAGCTGATAATATTTACATCCATAATACACTTTCCTGGCATCAGTCACCACAATAGAGATACAAAAGAGGGTTCTACCACCCACTTCCACATAAGTAAATGTACTTCTTACTTCAGTGGTTTTCCCTCTAAAAGAAGCCAGGGTACCCCCTGTGATACCCTTGAAAGTCTACTGGTAAAAGAGTAAGCTGGATGCCAGTATCTGATATCCCCTTATATGTTCCTACATCCCCATCCCTTATGCTAAACAAACCAAGCCTTGAAGGAGACCTCAGCTCTCATCCTGGGGGGGTGGGGGATTCATTCTAATAGTTCTCAAATCTGGAAACAAAGCCTGGAGTAGATCTAAACAACCTGGTTGGGAAAGGCAGCGGCCATATGGGATGGGGAAATGAGCAGATGGAAGTAGGAGGAGTAACCAAATAGAAGCTTTCAGGGATATACTAAAATTGGGCAGGGCAGAAAGATCCTTCCTTGCCTGGTGCCTGATTTATCGATACCATTTTAGGAAGACCCCAGAGGCTGACCATCACTCATCTGCTTAGCCACTCCATGTTTTAAAGCTCCTTAAGGAAGAGAGTATCACCTAACATGGGGACAGGCATTGTACCTTCTCCCATCATCCCCAGAGCATGTGTTTGTATAGACAATCCTATTTTCCCAATCAACTACTGAAGTTGCACCAGTCGCTAGCCAGACCAGGCCGATATGGATGCCATTCAGATGGGGTTCCTCCCAAAAATTAGAACCGAACTACACACAAACGGCATTGATCATAAGGAATAGGGCCCAGGGAAGGAAGTATAAATCTAATGACACCAAATCTATTTTCAAAAAACGTTAGCTCCTTCTTTGCTGTACTTCCAATGTGGAACACGTTGGAGAGGGAATTCATCTTTATGGGTCCAAATATGAATAAATTCCCATTTTATCCACTTGATAAGGGAGAAAGAGCAACAGACACCTGGAGCCTCCACTGGTTCAGGACTTTGCAAGCTCAGCTGACTTTGCAGGAGGAAACCATCTGTAAACTCTCCCAGCTAATGGAATTCTGCAAATGATAAATACTCTAAATCTCTCTTCTCCCATCAGACCAAACCCTCATTACCTAGTGTTCCAAGGATTCGTTGGCTTTCTGTATTAAATTTCTCCCCAAACCATCCAAATTTCTTAATGTTAAAGGTCTGCCTACCCTCCAGCTTTCCCACACTGGAGGTTACAGCTTTTTAAGTGGTACTGTGGGGAGGTAGGGACAGGATAAGCCTGGGATGCTGCAGCCACCTCTGATTCCCACCCTGAATACCCTCATTTCTGGCTTTTGTTTTCCTTTAATAATCTTAATTTCTTCAGGCTCACGGCATTCTCCAGAAAAACCTCTTGGTCTGAAAACATGATTTGCACCTATAGGCTATTAGTCTCAGCCTTGATTAACATTGACTTCTGGGTTGATTATCCGAGCAATCAAAGAACCCACCAAACAGACCTCTGTGTTCCAGGCATTATCTTTAAAGATCAAAAGCTCATTTACCTTCTCTTCTAATTGCTTAATAATCAAGGATAATTTATTCTTTTTCTCCCTTTGCTGGCAACATAACTTTCCCCCCCACAGTTATTAATAAAAACAAAGTGAGATTTCTGCTGTTCTCAAATATAAATCATGCTAAACTTATAGCATCTTTAGGAACCTATATTCCAAAAAGTTTTAAATATATACACATATAGTATATATTTAGTATATATAGTAAATATAAATTAAATAAATATAAATATAGATATATGGATACCTATATACATACATATATATGCATATATTTCTTTATAAAAATAATTTTATTCTGAACTTAAAAGCCATGAAAACATGGATCAGTGCCACACACATTTGTTTGCATGTGCGTATAAGTATATATATGTGTAAATATATGGATATATACGCACAAAATCAGAACAGAGAAGATTGTACATGAAACCATGAATCTCTATATCACTTGCTTTTAAAAATATGCTTATGGTATATAATTTGAATTAAAATATGTACTTAAAATTCTAAATATATATTTAAATTAAATAATATATTATGTATCTAATAAATGAATTTCAAAACTGCCTTCCTTATCTAGGCTTCCTTCTGAAATTCCTTTGGTTATGTGTATTTTTGAATATGTTAACATGGCCCTCAATTTTGGCATCACTAATGTTACCCCCTACAACAATTTAAAACCAGAAAAAGAAGAACAGATAGTCAAGCATTGTCAAACAAAATAGTACACAACTTATAACTGTAGAAAAATATATGTCTCATTGTTCATACTGAGGAGACCCCCCAATTCTCTCTCAGGAGGTGGATAACAAGCTTCATCACCCATCTTTGGGAGATCTGGTCATCATTTCTCTAGCAAAGTTTTAAAATCTTGCATGGTTGTTTTTCTTTACAATGTTGTGATTGTATAACCTGTTCTTCTGGTTCTAGGGACTCAAAGGCTGAAGTCAGAGTGAGGAAGCATGGTATGAACATGGCTTGATAGGACTGAACTGCACCTGGGGTAGATAGAAAGACATTTTAGAAATCAGGAAAGAGGAAAGAAATGGAATTTTACCGTAAGACTTTTGTACTTGGACATTGGAAAGAATGGCCAAGTCACCAGTCTTCTGAGTTCATGGTGGTTGCGGAAGAGGGAGAAGAGGGGAGTCAGTCAAGGGAAGAGAATGAGGCCTTCTCCTCAGTTTCCTTTCGACCAATCAGAAAACCCATACTCACACCATGTTAACTGAGAACATCATGGAGAGAACAGATGCCACAGTGACTATTTCCCGAAGTCTTATGTGAAGATTTTCGTGGGCAGCTAGGTGGTGCAGTGAATAGAGCACTGGCCCTGGAGTCAGGAGGACCTGAGTTCAGAAACTGGCCTCAGACACTTAACACACACACAAACTAGCCGTGTAACCTTGGGCAAGTCACTTAACCCCAATTTCCCTCCAAGAAGAAAGGAAAAAGACTTCGTTAGGACATCTTCAAGCTAGTATCGCTCTTCTTGTGGATTTCCCTATATCTCAACCACTTGAGACCAATTTGCTCTAATATCCACATTTCTCTCCACTGTGAATTGATCGATTCATCAATATCCCTCTCACAGTATCATATCCATAAGCTGTGTCCTCCTCTCTGTATTTGGTACCAAGAGACACCTTAATAGTGGGATTAAAGGGCAGCTAGGGGGCGCAGTGAATAGAGAACTGGCCCTAGAGTTAGAAGGACCTGAGTTCAGTTCTGGCCTCAGAGACTTAACACACAGACACAAAAACCTAGCCGTGTGACCTTGGGCAAGTTACTTAACCCCAATTGCCCTCCAAAATGCAAAAAAAAAATAGTGTGTTTAAGGTGAATTTTGACCTGGCCTTTATGTTCTTTCCACCATCATTATTCTGGCATCCTTCCAGTCCTTGAAAGACTTATTTTATCCTTAATCTGCTTCTAGCCATAGAAGTGACAGAAGTGACGTCTAACCTTGCTCTCTTCCCCATCAAAGTTCTGCTCCCTCCAAGTGTTTGAAGTTTCTCTCTCTGATAATTTAGAGGAACTTTTCCCACCATATGTGTATCCACTAGGAATCAGAGGTCATTCCTGCTGACTTGAGGCCAAGGCAACAGGTCATTCAAATGATTCTCTGCCTTTTGTTCTTAAGTCTCATAAGGTTCTCTTACACGTACCCTGAAGCTCTCCAAGCCCTCTTCTTTTTGTGTCAATATTCTATCAATGGGGCAGTTAGGTGATGCAGTGAATAGAGCACTGGCCCTGGGGTCAGGAGGACCTGAGTTCAAATCCGGTCTCAGACACTTAACACTTACAAGCCATGTGACTTTGGGCAAGTCACTTAACCCCAACTGCCCTCCAAAAAGCAAAAATCAAGAAAACAAAAACAATAGTCTATCAAACCAGATTCTACCCATCTATACTACAGCATCCTCTCAACGCTGCCATGGAAGGCAAAAGTAGAGCAGCATCAGCAACATACTGTAGCAATCTACTAACAGTATACTCACCCATCTGAGTGCTGGGGTCAAGTGCAGGAAGTTGTCATTATCTGAGGATAATTGTAATCAAGAACATGAATCCATTTATAATAGGGACCAACAATCCAAAGTAAGTAGTATGACAAAAAGAGTTTGATTAGGACTTTATCTTGAAAAATCAAACTAAACAATTATGAAAGTAAGTTTCTTTTCTATCTGACACAATCTTGCTCGTATTTGCAATTGCTCTAACGCTTAGACTGAACAAATAATGAATCAAGCTGAGTGTTGCTTGTTTTTGACATAATATCGCCCAAAATATTTGTATAATAGCACAGCATAATATCCTTCCTTTTGTGACTTTCATCCCAATCGGAAAATCGTTGCTTAAAAAAAGGGGGCTTAATCAATTTTCCCATGGTCCCCTCTTAACTCTTTAATATTTATATAATTCTTTTTTGATAGCTTTTCGACTCATGGGTAAAGATGGGAGAGACAGACTACAGCAGGAAGTGAGAAATGTTTGGGGTGGGGTACAGAACTAATTATATAATTAGATTCGTCCACTATTGCATACATATTTTCATGGTAATGCAACTTTTATTTTTCTATGTAGCTTCATGGGGAGGCAGTTAATGGCATAGTGGAACAAGCACTAGGCCTAGAATCAAGAAGATGTGAGTTCAAATCTGCCCTCAGAAATTTACTGGCTGTATGACCCTGGGTAAGTCACTTAACCTCTCTCTGATGTAGTTTCTTCAACTATAAAACGGGGAAGGGGATAACACTTAGGGGTTGTTGTAAGTATCAAATAAGATTTATAAAAGAACTTAGCACAGTGCCTAGCACACAGTAGGTGCTACAGAAAAGCTTATTCCCTCCTTTTCCACCCTTGTGACAGTGAGTAGACAACTGGCCTCAGAGTCAGGAAGATGTGAGTTCTAGTCCCACTTCTGGCATATATTGATAGGTCAATTACCTTCTCAGGTAACTAAGTTCTGATCTGCGTTGGCTAAGAGAATTTGCTCAATGAAATTTCTCTATACTAGTAACTTCATAGGTACATACCAAAATGAAACACAATCTCATTACTTCAGTGACTTTCTGTACTTTTATTTACACTAGAAGGTGATTTTTCCCGGCTCCAGTAACTAGGCACTTCCAGGCCATGCATTCTGATCTTCTTCTGTCTACTGAAACTTAGATTCTGCCCCTTGGGAAGCAAGGTGCGATTGGTGGACTTTTACCTTACTTAACCTGGTCTCTGACCTACTATACACTCCCAGGCTATCCCTAAACCATGCCCCTGCCCCTGTGCAGGTATCCGCCAACCTCTCACCTCCCTTTTCACATTAGGTGTTATCCTCCTGTTCCTTATCAGCAGCGCAAAGATCTAAGATAATTCTAAAAGATTCATGGTGGAAAATGTCATCCAAATCTAGAAAAAGAACTATGGAGTCTGAATGCAGATGGAAGTATATGATTTACTCTTTTTTGCTTTCTTTTCTTTCTCATAGTTCCCCTTTGTTCTAATTTTTCTCTAGTTCACAGAGTATGTATATTTTAGGCACATTATTTGCATAATTCCCATATGCTTTCCAAAATGGTTGAACCTCTTCACAACTCCACTAATAATGTATTAGTGTGCCTACCTTTCAATAATGCCTCCAACAAAAACTATTTCCATTTTTTCAATTTGTAGGATGTGAGGTGAAACTTCAGGGTTGTTGTGATGTGCATTTCTCCTATAATTACTGATTTGGGCTATTTTTTCAAGCAGTTGTAAATTTCCTGGAGTTCTTTGGAAAACTGTTCACATACTTTGTCCATTTATTGGGAAATGACTATTACTCATACATATATAAACACACATATACATATATGTAACCAAAGTTACCTATTTATCTTTTGTAATTGTCTCTATCTCTGATTTAATAATATATCTCCTACCCATATTTATGAGAGGTATATGATCAATTTTTTTTCTAGGATGATTTTTATTATTAAGGTCATAGATCCACTTAGAATGAATTGTGGAATAGAATGTGAGGTGTTGGTATAAATCTAATTTCTGACAGGATACTTTCTAGTTTTTATCATATAGGGAGCTTATCCTTAGGTAATCTACACTCCTACATTAATTTTCTCAAACACTGGTTTATTGAGATGTGTTGTTTCTGAATCTCCCTTCTCCCATTGACCTATCTCTATTTTGAATGAATACCAGATGGTTTTGATGACTTGCTTTATAATATAATGTAAGGTCTAGAAGTGATTTCCCTCCTTCCTCTCTACCTCTTTTCATCATTTCCATTGTATTCTAGATCATTTGTTTTTCCAAATGATTTTTATTATCATTTTATCAAGTCCTATAAAGTATCCCCTTTATAATTTGATTGATATAGCATTAAAAGTGTAGATTATTGGGGCGGTTAGGTGGCGCAGTCAGTAGAGTGCTGGCCCTGGAGTCAGAAGGACCTGAGTTTGGATCTGGCCTCAGACACTTAACACCTACAAACAAAAAAACCTAGCTGTCTAACCTTGGGCAAATTACTTAACCCCAAGTGTCCTCCAAAAAAAAAGTGTAGATTATTTTTGTCGCATTATCATTTTTATTATGTTATCGTGGCCAAAACATGAGCACTGGCTGTTCCTCCAGGTACTTAAATTCTTTGTTTCTTTAAGGAACACATAGTCATTGAATCTATACATTTCATTAGTGTGCTTTGGTAGGCAGATCCCTAGATATTTTGTGTATTTTGTATGGGATGGGATTTTCCTTTTTATTATTGTTTTTATTATTATTTTTATTATTGTTCCTTGTGCTTTGTTATTATTATATAGGAATGCTCGTGATTTTTGAGGATTTATGTTATACCCTGCAGCTTTGCTGAAGCTATTAATAGTCTCAATTAAAATTTTTGTCGATTTCCTAGGATTTTGAAATTTCCAAGTAAACCATCATATCATTAGCAAATAGGGGTACTTTTTACCTCTTCTTACGTTTATACCTTTAATTCACTTCTCTTGTCTTCTTGCTGCTGATAAGATTTCCATAAATATATCAAATAACAATAGGGAGAATGGGGAGAATCCTTGTTTCACTCCTACATTAATTGAAAAAATGGTTTAGTGTACTGACATTACATATAGTGCTTGATGGTTTTAAATAGATGCTTTTTTTGGCCTTTTTGGAGGGAGGAAGGCAGCACAATTGGGGTTAAGTGACTTGTCCAAGGTCATGCAGCTGGTAAGTATTAAACACCTGAGTCTGGATTTGAACTCAGGTCCTCCTAACTCCAGGGCCTGTGCTGTACTCACTGAGCCACCTAGCTGCCACAATAGATGCTTTTTATAAACTTTAAAAAGGTCTCCCTGCTTGGTAGGGTTTTTAGGATAAATGTGTTATATTTTCCCAAAGATTTGTTTTTCTGCATCTATTGAGGTGATCATTGGTTTGGGAAGTTTTGGTCTTTAATATGATTAATTATGGTGAATATTATTCTAAAGTTGAGCCATCCTTGCAATACCACTTATTCATAATGAAAAATTTCTTAAATAAATCTGTAATCTAAGATGATATTGTTTAAAACCTTTGAGTCAATCAATAATACTGACCCGTAGTTTGCTTTATATATTTTATCCTTCCCTAGTTTAGGTATTAAAACAGTATTCATCTTATGAAATTATTCTGATCAGGTTCTTTCTTGCTCAGATTTTGAGAATAATTTGTAAAGTTTGGGTACTAACTATTCTCTAAAAGTTTGATAGAATCCTCCTACAAATTTATCAACACCAGGAGTTTTTTCTTTTAGTAGTTCTTTTACAACTTGATCTACTTGCTTTTCTGAGATTGGGCTTTTGGGTATTTTATATTTTGAAGGTATTCCTCAATTTCTTTTGTGTTCTTGGTTTTGTTAGCATATAACTGTTTCTTCAGGATTTTGTGTAATGTCATCTTGCTCTTTAGCTATTCTATTGATTTGATTTCCTTCTCTCTTCTTCTAAATCAGATTAGATAAGATTTTATCAATTTTATTAGTTTTTCAAACAATAAACCTTTTAGTTTTATATATCATTTATATGGGGATTTTTTTGGTTTAAATTTATCTATGTCCCTTCAAATTTTTAACATTTCCTCTTTTGAGCTTATTTTTGGCTTATTTACTGGCTTTCTATTTTTTTAAATACATATTCAGTTCATTAATTTTCTCTTTTTCTATTTTGTTAACATATGTTTGTAGGGATGTGATCATTCCTCTGAGAACTGTTTTGTCTATATCCAAGAAATTTTGGTATATTGTTTCATCATTATCATTTTCTTTTATATAGTTATCACTTGTTTCTATGATTTATTCTTTGACTCACTCATTATTTAGGATTTCACTGTTAAGTGTACATTTGACTTTATATGTTTTGTTTGTGATCTGTGAACTAATAATTTTTTTTGAGTTAAAATCTATAAAGGATGCATTTTTGTACTTCTGCCTTTTTTACATTTGTTTGTAATATTTCTGTAACATTGTACATGGTCAGTTTTTGTAAAAGTTTCATGTAGTGCTGAGGAATATACATATTTTTTACTATTCCATTTAGAAGATACTATGTGATCCTCTAAAACTCAAAATCCATATTTTTTCCACCAATGAATTCAGTTCCATATTTTCCTTTTTTATCTTTTTGTTAAACTTATCCAAAAATAAGACAAAGGTATTGAAGACTGTCACTATTGTGTTGCTATGTCATTTTTGTGGCTCAGATGTTGCCTTTATGTGTTTGGATGCTAAAACATTTGGACTGTCTTTATTACGGACATTGGTTTGTTTATGGTTCCTTATAGCACCCTTAGGAGCATTCATCAGAAGAATTCCCTCCTACAACCAAAGCAAGGCCTCCTTCTTCCTCACTCCTCCTCCCCACCCCTTTCAATCCTTCTCTCATTTTTTTCATCTACTTCCCTGTAGGTTCTTTATTTCTGGTACCACAAGGGTCACTTTTCCCTCACTGCTAGACATTGATTTGACTCTGATACACTCTCCTGCTCCGTGCCCCTTTCATTTATCCTTGCATATTGTAAAGTAGTCCCACAAAAATGCTGATAAACCCATAGAGAGGATTTGCCAGGTTCTGTTCATAATTCCTTAAGCCCTCCTCTTCCCTGCTACCTCTACAAGAATTTCACCTTCAACCGTATCCTTGCATACATTTAGAAAGAATTTTCTTACTGGTCTCTCTACTGTCACTCTGTTGCTGACCTTTCCTGCTATATTTATTCGCTCTTCCTGAATTTCTGTTTTTTTTTTTTTTTTTGAGGGATGTCGTGGTAATAAGAAAAAAAATATGTACTCCTCCATCTTGTTCATGTGTCTGGGAAGTTCCCCTACCAACTCCTTTTTATGCATTATGTTCCTCCATTAGGATGTAAGCTCCTTGACATTAGGAACTATATTTTTTCCTTGTATTTGTATCTCTAGTGCTCAGCACAGTCCCCGGCACACAGTAAGAATTTAACTAATGTTCTATCTATCTATTTATTTCTCTATTTACATATAATATGGGAAGAAGGTCAACAGAAGGAGAACATAAAAGGACAGCATGATCAGAATTAAGAAAAGGGTCAATACCTTGGACACTTCCTTAAGCTCACTGGACTTCAGGTTCCTTAGCTGTAACAAGAGAGTGCTGAACTAGATGCCCTGTGGGATCCCTTCTGTCTATAAAACAGATCCTATGGGGCGGCTAGGTGGCACAGTGAGTAGAGCGCCGGCCCTAGAGTCAGAAGGACCTGAGTTCTGATCTGGCCTCAGACACTTAACCCACACAAACAAACAAACAAAAAAACCTAGCTGTGTGACCTTGGGCAAGTTACTTAACCCCAATTGCCCTAAAATGGGTGGCTAGGTGGCGCAGTGAGTAAGAGCGCCGGCCTTGGAGTTGGGATGACCCGAGATCAAATCCGGCCTCAGAAAATGAGCACCCACACACAAATAATGACTAGCCGTGTAACCTTGAGCAAGTTACTTAACCCCAATTGCTTAAAAGAAAAAAAAACAGATCCTATGAATCATTTCAACAGCTCCAAGCTTTCACGTATCAGTTTTCTTAAAAGCAGATCATATATGCACTTTTAATAAAGTGAACAGAAGCATGGAAAAAAATAAGAAAAGGGTTAATAGTGCTCAATGAACTGAGGCCAGGGAGGAAAGCAGAAGACGTTTTTCTTCTTCTATTGAATAAAAAAGGATAAAAGGAATTAGCCTGCTGCTTGGGGTAGATAGGATAATACTACCAAAAAACTAACAGAAGGCAGATCTACTCAATACTCATGATGTTTCTGTTTTTCTCTACCAAGAACAAAAATGGCGAATCAGGAAGGGGGACCCAAGATAACAGAATTGAGAATAAGATCACAGTCAGCAGGCCCAAATGAACTTCATCCCAGAGAACTGAAAGAAGAAAGACAGGTGAAGGCTGAGTCATTGTCAGTGATCTCTCAAGGAACGTAGAGAATGGGAGCAGTGTTGCAGGACTAGAGAAAGGTGAATGAATATTAGCCTTATTTCCCCGAAAATGGAGGAAAATGCTATCTGTGAAATATAGGAATGTGAATTCGACTTCCATTTCAGGCCAAATTCTCGAATGTATCATTGGATGAGTAGTCAGTAGTAGTAGTAAGCATCCCGAAGCACAACAACCCTGGGAGCCAGGTTCTTTCCGATTATTATCCTTATTTTACAAATAAGGAAATTCAGCCTGAGAGAAGGCAGCTAACGTACAGGGATTTTAAAAGGAAAGCCTATAATGGAGGAATATAATAAAGATCAATTCGTGGATTTTAGAAGAAAAACCCTTAAATGTTAAAGTGGCATCCACTCTAGTTCTGTAGCTAGGTGGTACTGTGGGGAAGAACTCTGGACCTGGAGTCAGGAAGCTCTGAGTTCAGATCCCACCCTAGCCCTAGACACTTTCTAGCTATGTGACCCTGGCTTAGTCACTATAATTACATAAATTTTTCAGCTTCAATTTCCTCCTCTATGAAATGGAGGCAATAATAGCACCCATCTCCCAGGGTTGCTGTGAGATCAAATGAAATGATATTTGGGATATACTCAGCACAGTGCCTGATACATCATAAGTATTTCCTCAAAGCCAGGAAAACCAGGGTCCAAATCCTGATACAAATACATAATGAGTATGTTACCCTGAGAAAGTTACCTAACCTCTTGGTGTTCTAGACAATTCTATAAAGCTATAAATGATAAATAATGGGTCCATTGCAAAAGACTCATGATGGAAAATGCAATCCACAACCAGAGAAAGAACTATGGAGTCTGAATGCAGCACAAAGCAGACCATTTCCTCTTTCTTTGTGTGTTTTCATTCTCATGGTTTTTTTTTCTTTTGTTCTGATTCTTCTATCACAATATAACTTATGCACAAATACGCTTAATAAGATTGTACACATGTACATACTGTATCACATTACATTCTGTCTTGGGAAGGAGAGGGAAAATATTTGGAACTCAAAATCTTATAGATGTGAATGTTGAAAACTATGTTTACATGTAACAGGAAAAATAAAATACTGTTAATACTAATAAATACTATTATAACTATAGCTGTAGCTATAGATATAAACGTATAAACGATGAACACAGTAGTTGCATCTTTCCATTGTCTGGTACCCATTACCATTTATATAGAGGCCAAACCAAAGTAGAATGAACTTGGCTAACTATTATTTTCTCATCTCAAAATTAACATAATTCTGGGGGACCTAGGTGGTGCAGTGAGTAGAGCGCCGGCCCTGGACCCAGGAGGATCTGGGTTCAAAGCCGGCCTCAGACACTTCAGACACACACACACACACACACACACACACACACACACACGCTGTGTGACCTTGGGCAAGTCCCTTAACCCCAAATGCCCTCCAAAAAGAAAAAAAAATTAAAGTAATTCCAAATAAATGGAAATGAGATAGGTAATTAGGGAATGTGATAAAGCTGAAAGATATATGTTGTTTATTGTGTTGATAAATATAGACATTTGTACTGTGTGTGGCATATGAAATAAAATCTTCTCAAAGACTAAAAAAAACAATAACAGATAATGGATCCACATTTGCACCAGTAGATGGGGGTCATCTCCCAATGACTCCCAGGTTGTTATCTCAGCTGGGAATTCACTTTATCTGTGAAACCATAGGTTCACTTCCTGTCCTTTTCATCATGTGATAGTTCTGCTGCAAAAATTTCAAAGTCATCCTACAACCTAAAATATAAATCCAAAGATTTTGGCATTCAAAGCCCTCCATCATTTGGTTTAAACCTCTTATTCAAGCCTTATTTCCATTTTAATAGTCAGAAATGTTAAAGTTAGGGTTATATGCAGATAAATTCTCTTTACATAATGGACCATTTTTCAATCTTTCTTTTGGATACTTGATCTCATTGGCATGGGTACTCCGGTGACCAATGCAGATTATAATCTATCCACTGTTCAGCCAGAGTGACTCTTGTTCATTAATCCTTCACAAAGAAAAAAAAAATTCCATTGACTCAAAGTATAGAGGCTTTATTAAGAATGTTTTTCCCATCATTATTGTTATGGAAATCTATACGCATAAAGCTGATCACATAAGGTATAATCCAATTTAGGTTACCAATTTACAAGAACCTACTTTCAGAGCTTAAACTCTCATTATTTCATGGTCATCACTGTAAAAAACAAGAAAGCCAAACCATTTTAAAATCAAGCATAAACAGCTAGATTCCAATTAGTGCAAATAATAAATTCTGTGAGGAGAGCACCATGTTTTTAAGGTCATATTTATTGAAGCTATAATTACATAAAATATGGCAAATGGTTCCAGCCCAATGGAATTGTGCAATGCAGATCTAAATAACACAATCATTTAATGGGATTTGTTATTTGTGCTAATCAAGACCTAGGTGAAATGTGAATTCTTTTAACAAACACAGGGTAAGAGAATACTCTATTTTATAAGGCAAGTAAGTTCTGAATCACTGAGGGCAGAACATATACTATGAACTGAATCTCCAATAGTTTAGATGGCTTTACAGTGAGCCTTTCCACGTTCTCACTTGGTTCCCCTTGTCATCATTTTTATACACACGTGAGATGGATGGCTCCTATTCAGTGTTAGTCTCTGGTCATGAAACGTGATTTTCCCTATGTAAAGCTAACAGGTTCATGTGGGGAATAAAATCCACGACACTGACTTCATTATCAACACCCTCTAATCAACCAAGCTAACCAACTCAGACAAGCAGAAAACATCGCTCAATGGCAGGACAAGTGAATTAAAATCACATACTGAACCTAGTCTTGACTATGTAAGAAATAAGTTGAACTAACATTGCTTTCCTAGCATCTAAATAGGAAAGTAACAAGATAAATCAGTTGTCAGGGTACCTCAGTTAGGGAGGAGTATAATCAATGCTTTCTATTGAATTGATTTAGGTCCAACTCAGTATTCAGGTCAAAGACTACATTACCAACTGAAGGAAATGATTCTCAAAAGGAAATGCTATGCAAGCATTTAATGAAGTTTGGGCTACAGTGGCCCAAGCAATAGAATACTATGGAACAGCTCATGGGTACCCAATAACAATGGGTAATCATCTATATTCAACTGCTCCAGCATGAATGAAACATCTGATTCCCGTTGAGAAAAATAGAATTTAATCAAAAAGCAGATCTTTTTCATCCCAGTAAGGTAGTTAGATGTGAATATTATGAGGAATGATATGCAGTTATGATAACAGCCATACATTTAAAATTTCTGAGAAGGCTCTATATGAAATCTCCTTTAAGAAGCAAAAGAGTTGTTCTGTAAGATATTAGTGGACTTTGGTAGGAGCATTTGCAATGAAGAAAAATATGGTTTGGAATTCTCTTAATAAGTATTCTGAATTGGGTTTTAAAAAACTGAATATTGGTTAAGGGTTATCTAGGCCAGCTAAGAGGTGTTGCAGTAGATAAAGTTCTGGGCCTAGAGTGGGGAAGACTCATCTTTGTGAATTCAAATCAGCTTGGAATCAGAACAATATGGCGAAACATCTATTCCTAATGCTAGCCAGAGAAAGTGGCTAATAGCATGACTAGCTGGTAACCATGGAACTACTAAATTCCTTACATGGACATGGAACATAAACCACTTAACACAGTCAGTCCTGAAATTTACTGGTGTAACAGAGGATTATTCAGTGAGAGCCAAGCCCTTAGGAACTCTGCCCGATGTAATCCCCATGTAAACTTGAGAGCATGTGCAGATATTCAATGAGTATTTCCTCTGCTTACTATGTGAAGAAAGGGCCTCTTGGATTGGCTCCTGAGCTAGACTGGAGAATGCCTATAAAAGATTCCCAGTGGGGGCAATTTAAGTCTCTTTCCTGCCTAGCTGCATTTGTTTAAGTGAGGAAGCAGGGAATGCCATAAGCCTCCCAGTGAGGAAAGAGAATGAGTGCCAGTGGATTCTTCTCCCTATCTAAGTTGATATGAAGCCAAAAGGACAATGGTCCCAACATTGCTTACATCTCTGTCTTTCCTACCCTATGTGAAAGAATGTTGGAAATAGAACAAACTGGGCTGGAACGTCATGAGCCTCAAAAAGGAGAGTCACCAGATGTCAGGAGCTCGAGTTAAAGGCAGAGTTTGTGGCCAGTCAACCCTGGTCTACCTGCATAGCCCTGAAGAGTAATTAAGACCCATGTCAGCAGTGAGTTGACCTTACAACCAAGATGTTAGGTCCCACAAGCAAGGGAGGGCCTCTGTACCTAAGCTATGATACATAAGGAAGTGAACTTCATGGGACAAATTCTTTAATTTTGAGCCCACTCTCCCCCAGGATTGAGTTAGTATAAGGTATTGGTGAAGACACTCATAGCTTTATTTTTTACTATGTCTTCTCAGTCCATCTACATTTGTGAAAACTAATTGATGTCAATTGGCTAACAGATATGAGGGCACCGGCTGTAACTTGTGATTGATGTTGGTTGGGGAGAACCCATTACAAGGATGGCTTGAGTTGACTACATGAGAGAGACACCACAAAATTCAACAGTGATACTCCCAGAAGCCTGAGGAAGAGATGTAGCCAGCCTCACGTCAGGGATCCATCTCAGCACTGTGAGCTACAAGGGTGAGTCTGAAGAATAGCTATGGTTCAGATTTAGGATACAACATACACGCATTTATGTATAAGGCCTGGACTGTTACAGTGAAGAATTAGTTCACATTTCTTTAGGAACAAAAGGGAAAGATACATTTACTCAGGGCCAACTAGACACTTGGAGGGGCTCATTTTATGGATGGGCTGCACACAGCCAACATTGTCTAACATTTGGTTTTACCTCAAGTTGCTTGTCCTATAGAGGAACTTCTCTGCAATGTACCACAGCTATCTAGATCATTGGGAAGGACTGGGGATATTGTTGTGGATGTAACATGAATTGACAAAAATAATGGAAGAGAATCATTAACAGCAGGTGTTTTTGTCCTCTAGTTGAACTGTTTACATTCCATACTTTGTCTTTCCTTGGGGCAACATAGTGACTTGTGAGTTTCCCACTGACTTGATTCACAGCTGATATTCCCAGTCCACAGCAAAGTTGATCCATCCCTCCCAGACCAAATGTTCCTGAAAATCTCTTTTGCGGTAATTTGGCAGAAGACCATTCCTACCTGTGACTTTGAGTTCTGTTGTGCGCCGGATCAGTTTTCCCTCGTACTTGAGTTCACAAGTGTAATTTCCTCCGTCTTCCTCTTGAACCTCCTGGATGAGAAGAGCATTGCCTTTCTGTATAATTACGCTTCTCCACATTTTGGGCTTGCATTCCTGCAGGGAAAACAGTTGCCAGTAAGGAGATATTCAGGTCGCCAAGTCCAACATCAACCATTTGACGGTTTTCTTTGTTTTTATGGCTATTTTTTGGCGTTCAAAATACACATCTAAGACAATTAGACAGCATAATAAACCAGTGGGTATTGTACATGACTCGGATAATTTCCATGTCAAAGATAAAATACATTTTGAAGACCTTACCCCAAGAGCAAGAGGCTTCTGGAATATAAGCTGCATAAACAAACAAGGGGAGGGCCAGGAAAGAGAGGTATGGCATAATGAACAGCTGAATATTCATGACCAAAATGTCCCAGTACTTTTGGTCTGGCAGTGCTGCTTCCTACGAGACTGCAAAGGGTGTTCACTTAGCCATGTACTTGATGTTGGGGGAGGCACAGTCATCATTAAACATTCATATAGACATTGAAGCTGGCAAAGTACTCTGCAATCATTTATTCATGGTCCATCCCAACACCTCTGCAAGGGAAGCCATTGCCAAAAGCCTTATTTAAGAAAGGCCCTAAAATCAGTCTCAGAGACTCTCATAGATTTCTTTGCTCCAGAGACAGCTGGGTAAAGGAAGGACACAGTGCTATCGTGAAAGCACAAAGAAATTGAAGGGCAGTAACATGAGTGGAAGGGGACTAAACTTCTGGGGCCACATCTTTCATTGGCCAATAGCTCTGGGAGGCAGAGGAAATCTTGTCACCAGGCTTTGATGGCTTAATTATTTCAGTGTACAGGGAGACATTTTCCCATTATTATGCATTTAACGAGAGGGGGAAGCAGGTGAGATGTAGCCTCCTAGGCCTAGATGTTTGGCCCAGTGACCTGGGTTCTTAGAACTTTGCTCATTCTCCCTCTAGAGGCTACCTACAGTTTAAAATTCACATGGCTTCTGGGGACCATTACTACTTAAGTACCATTGAGGCACCCTCCATCATGGTCAATGAGTGTCAAGTGAAAGCAGAGAAAAAGAATCCCTAAGGCAAATTAACTGGTCATTGCAGCATAAGGAAAAGGCCTAGAGATAAGTCCTTGAATAGGGGCCTTGTTCACTTTATCCCACCTTTATCATGCCATGTACCTTATTGCCCATCTACCTCATTAAGCAACGAAATGGTACCAAAGTGGCATGGTATAGTGGTTAGAGAGCTGGCCTTGAAGCCAGAAAACCCTGGGTTCAAGTCTCATCTCTGAAACATTGGCTATGAGAAGTTGGAGAGAAAGCATCAACCTGCACTGGTTAAAGGAGTTTTGTCCTCTGGGAGTCCCTTTTACAAGTGAAATCACAAGTCTAGTCTCCAGCTATATCCCTTCCAAGTCCTAAGCTCTGGGTGTGTTGTTGATGCTGATATGACCTAAGAGGCTGAGACACCCTACTGGTGTCTTCTCCCACTGCAACACAATTTGGGCTTTTACATCAGTCAGGGTTTTGACAATGAAAATGGTACTTCGGTTTATGAGGATAATGTTTAAGAGTGATGCTTCTTTTACGTCTAGGCCAACAAGCAACCTACAATGTTAGGGAGTAAATAAAAGTAATACCACCTAGGAACTCCAGCTATAACTGCTTCCCTGCCCAAGGTGGTTGTGACAGGGCTGGGGGTTATATTTAGAAAAAACAGAGAAGAGTTTGTCTCGAATTATAGTAGGTACTATGTGTCTTGGGGGACTTTTCACCTTTAGCGGACTTGTAGTAAGCTAAACCTTGGGCTATATGGTTGCTGAGGAGGACAAACACACATGGACACACACACACACACACACACACACACACACCATCTGGCTGGCAAAGTCACTATATAATAACAATCCACAAATATGCTAACTTCTGACGCCTGACCCTGATCAGCTCAGATTTCCAAAGAAACATTCTGATGGTCATTAAACCAAAATATGGCCCCCTTGGGCATTTGGGGGCAGGGAAGAAAATGAAAACCAAGCTTCTGTGTTTTAAAATGGACTGGGGTTTGGGGGTGGGGCAGATTCCATGAAAAACAAACTAGGAGTCCCTCCTTCTGTTCCTTTTCATCTCCCTTGGTCCCTTTGGTCTGCCCCACCAAGGCACTTAACACTGCTCAGGAAGCCCATATCAGAATTATTTTGTTTGGCTCTAGGTTCCACGTTTCAGGGAAGATGAAGAGATTCTGGAGGGGGTGTGTGTGTGTGTGTGTGTGTGTGTGAGAGTAGGGAGAAGACAGGGAACTGGGGAATCTGATCATTGTTATCAGATATCTGAAGAGCTGTTCTGTTAAAAAAAAAAGAAACAGACTTATACTGGGTAAGCAGAAGCAGTTGGAAAGCTAGTAGCATTGGTTGAGAGTTAGAAGGAGGCAGAGCTGTCCAATAAGGGAATCCCTTGCCTCTTACAATAGTGAATTCCTAGTCACTAGAATTCTTTGTGCAGAGACTGACTTACTATTTGTTTGGGGTGTTGCAGAAGGTCGGACTCAATTGCACCTGAATTTTCTTCCTGCTTTTCAAAAATTCTATGATTATTAGTATGAATAGGGAATGACCTGTGATTTTACTGATATAGGGAATTTCAGATGAGGAATATCCATTTAACAATGCAGACAGGGGGCAGCTAGGTGGTGGAGTGGATAGAGCATGGGCCCTGTGTTCAAATCTGATCTCAAACACTTACTACCTGTGTGACCCTGGGCAAGTCACTTAACCCTGATTGCCTCCCCCAAAAGCATGTAGCCAGGCACCTTTTCTGAAACCAAGAGATTTCCCTGGAGCACCAAAAGGTTAATAGCCAGTACTCATGAGAGGCAGGACCTGAATTCAAATCTTTCTGGCATCAAGGTTGGTCCTCTATCCTCTATGCCATGCTCTTTCTTGTGATTATTAGTATTATACTGTAAGCCTCTATTATCTTAATTAATTCCTTCCAATAACTTCAGGAGCTAAGTATAGCAGACATTATTTACCCAATTTTGTAAATGAGGAAACTGAGGCATGGTTTTCAGCCAAATGGCTAAGACAATGCAGCCCCAAGATCTGCCTCCCATTCCAGAGTTCTCTCTGAGAGACTATCTCTCCACAAGATGTGATATGTCATGTATAAACTGTCCTTTTTGGCTAGTGCCAACCCAGGCATGAATACTGCCCACCTGGCAGTTGTGTATGTCCCTCCCACACCCACCACCCTACCACTGCCCTACTAGGAAATGAGTCCTCGCGGTTACAAATTGTGCTTTGGTCCAGATGTCCTTCCAGGGTTTCAGTCTGTCTCAGGGTTCACAGTTATATCCATTCCCATGCTTCCCCACAAAAGTTCTTCTTGTAGGACTGGCTAAAACATCCTCCTCTTCTACTCTTCACAAAGCCAGTTTAGTACCTCAGTGCTAGTGGACAGGCCAAGTCTCAATGCTAGAGAGATGTTTTCCACTGCTCATATTCTAGGACAGATATGACTCAGGAAGGTTGGAACCAGACTGAATGTTAATGTCCAGTCCTTTGTTAAGAAGCGAATTATCTGTGTCTCTGAAGGTCACTGTTCATACTACTAGGGGCTACAGACCTAGGCTGGCCATAAGTGGAGGGCTCATTGTTCACATATGATTAGGGCCTTTGGATTAAAGCATCAACAATTCTTGCTAAAAGAAGACATATGTCAAAGTATTATTATACTTTAAATAGAATTAATTTTTCTGCTTAGTCCTGGAGAGAATATGGCCCTCATAATATTGGGATTAAGGACATGGGAATATTTTTATTGGGTGGCTGGAGATGAAAAAGAGGAACAGAATATCAGAAAGGTGGCAGACTATAGACAAGGAGTGATACACATACTCACATGGCCATTATCTGTTTCATCAACTGTATTCCTTTGTCTGAGTGTAGGGGTGGTGGTTGTATGGTATGATGCTGATTCTATGTCACTCCCCTACTCAATAAACTCCAATGGCTCCCTATTGCCTCTTGGATAAAATATTTATTTATTTATATTGCCTCTATTTATCTTTCAACATATTTCACAAGCTGGTCCCAAACACCTTCTAAATTCTGCACTTTGTGGTATAGCTTTTCTAAGTTACTTTTACATGGCATCTTGCTCTCTGTGCCTCCTCACTTCTAGCACAAATAGTCCCTCTCTTTATTCAAGATGAGCTAAAGGGCAACCTGCTCGATAAAGTCTCTCCCAATTAACCCCATGGCTAGTGCTATCCCTCCCAATTGATAATGTGTTTATTCTGTATCTACTCATACTTGTACCTGTTGTCTCCCTTAGAATAGAAACTCCTTGGGAGAAGGGGTTGTTTCAGCCTTCACTTTTGTTTTTCTCGTGCTTATCATACAGTAAGTGCTTAATAAATGATGGCTGAATGATTTCAAAACCTTAAAAGGCTTTACACATTCATTTTTGTTTTACCATGATGATGATTCAACACATGAGAATAAGAAATAACAAGTAAGGCAGATAGGAAAAAAACAGGTGAAAACAGCATGGCAGAAGGAAAAATATGAAAGCGTATCCAGGAGGAGGGGTGCCAACCTACAGAGAGGTCAGGTAGGATGACCACTAAGAAAGAGCCATTGGATTTCAAAGTTAAGAAATGACTGGTCAGGGTGGCTAGGTGGTACAGTGAATACAGCACCTGCCCTGGAGTCAGGAAGACCTCAGTTCAAATCCAGCCTCAGACACTTAACACTTACCAGCCATGTGACCTTGGGCAAGTCACTTAACCCCAACTGTCCCTATGAAAAAAGAAAAAAAAAGACTCGTAACCTTCAAGAGAGCAGCTGAGCTGAGTGCTAGAGCTGGAAGCCGGATCAGATTGCACAGGCTCCAAGAAATGAGTAGGAGGTGAGACGATGGAGGCTAGTAAGGAATGTAGATCATGTTTCTAGTAACTTTAATGGCCACTCTGTTTGGATTAGGGGTTCCCTAATTAAACTTCTTACTATTTAAACCTTGTAGCACTGTTTAATCCCCTGATAATTTCATCATACACATTAACTATAGCAAATTATTTCTGAAGGTAGATTTAGGGTTGACGGCCATCAAAAGTGGAATTGGTGACCTTATGTTGGCAGCCAGTTATGTCTCAGTGGAGCTCTTCAAGCAAAGGATGGAAGGCCATTTGTCAAGTGTGTTGTGGATGGGCCAAACTAAATGTCGAGGGAGGGCCCCTGAAATTCTGAATCTTCTGATTCAGAATTTCTCTGAAATCCTATGAATCTTCAATATAATACATGTGACTTGGTGCCCCCTCTGGCCCTGACACATCTGGGAAACATCTTCACTAGCTGGAGATAAGTGGGGGATGTATGGCTTCTCTTACTGTCCCCTCCCCATTAAAACAAAGAGTAGGTATCAGGTGTTAACCATGACATTACCATGGAAAATGGCTAGCTGAGGACATCTTGTGATAGACTGTAGCCAATGCCCTCTTACTCTTTTTTTCAATCCTTCCAGATAATCACTCATTCTCACTTCTAAGAATACTAATTCCTCCAGATCCAGGAAGATTAATTAGCAAAGTCCAAATAGAGTCTCTTTGTTTCAGAAATAATAATGCCAAATCCTTTAACCTTTCCTCACATGACCAAAAATTTGCTTTTGTGAACTGATCTTTTTTGTTGAAAGTATGCTTTTCTTTTGAGCATGAAAGGTTGGTGATAGAAGACATATTTTAACCTTTAAAAGTATAAATGAGGGGCAGCTACGGGGTGCAGTGAATAGAGCACGGGCCCTGAAGTCAGGAGAACCTAAGTTCAAATCCGGCCTCAGACACTTAACACACACACACACACACACACACACACACACACACACACACACACACACACACACAAACTAGCCATGTGACCTTGGGCAAGTCACTTAACCCCAATTGCCCTCCAAAAAACAAAACAAAAAAAAGTATAAATGCTAGAAACTTTTAAAAAACATTTGGAAGATTAATTACTTAAATATTTCTTATTAAAATTTAATGTGACCATCAACTTGTGCTATACAGTTATACCCTCCACATCATGGGGTTAGGGGCACAGCGCTCCCATGATCTAGAAAATCTGTGTCAAATTTTTGGGCTCTCCTTCTATGACAGAGAATAAGTCTAATTTTTTGTCATTCTTCTCACAGACTTGAACGTTTTACTCATTTAGACTTTAAAAAAGAAAGGGTGTATATTTATGGTATTAAAAGATAAAATATGTTGATATTATATAACATTATATATACATATATTATGCATTTCTGGGTTACTAAACTTTTTTGTGTGTCATCAGCATCATTCTGGTCCTCATGCATTATCTGTGGCTTCTGCAAAACTTCCCAAAAGTTCCCATTTAATTTCTTACGCCAACCAGCAAAATATCAAAATCACAATGGGGAAAGTAGAGCTATGGAAGGGATAACTGTATATTACTCTAGTCAGTGTTTGAGGCTTTTAAAAACTTTCAACCGTTGTTCAGTGATTGAATGGATTGCATCTGTAATCCCAGACTTAAAACAAACTAAAGAACAAGGTTCTGATGCATACATGGCAGTTTTGACGTGATTCCACAAGAAAAAGTCTAATGGAGGGAGATGCGGTAACCAGGGTGAATCAAACAAAGATGCTCTCCTCAACTGACTTGTCAGACTGAGAAATTTTCATCCAGAAAAAGTCACACATGCAATGAATAATGACAGGGTGTCCAATCTCATGAAAATTAAAAGAAAAAATATTCAATATTCATAAAACTAAACAAGAATAAAATAAATTTAAATAATTAAACTTTTAAATGATGCTTTTGTAACCTTGTAGCATTTATTACTTCTTAAGTGATTAGGACTCGAAATTGCCCAAAGACTTTAGGGACACCCTGTATTCATTTCTTCCCTTCTTCACTCATTCGAGTTGTGTAGAGGAACACAGGATTCTGTTGATCTTTGCTTTCTCCCTCTTTTCCCTGGGGTTGAGAAGCAAATCTGAGACTTGGCCTGGATCTTTTCATAACTTTTCTCTTTCTGTCTCTGCTAGGAACTGGAGACTCGATGTGTTCTCAGGCTCAGGCATGCTCCAATGAGCCGAGGAAAAGTAGTCATCTACTAATAATTGGGCATTTAATAGGCTTTGGATTATTAAGAATTCCAAATTTCTGTATAATTTATGTGCTGGTGAACCCCAGGAAATACATGACTCTCTAGAGGAAAATTTCCTTGTGACCTAAGGGGTTCTGCTTAGCAGGTCCATCACGACCAATGACACTAGGATGTCCTGACATCTCCAATTATTTTGGGGGTACAGCAGATTCAATGGCTGGTAGAAGTTGGAATGTCTCCCTTTTTCTAATCGGCTACATAGTGAGTCCTCAGAATGTGGCTTAATTGTAGCCATATTAAAAAAACAAACAAACCATTCTCTAGCAACAGGCCCCATGCTTGAGACTGATTCCAATGTAAATACCATCCACATTTATGGTGCACCTACTAAATACAGGAACATGTTCTGGGCATTAAGGAGTATACAAATGCATAAAAAGTAACTAATGATAATAGCTAACATTTCTATAGTACATTAAAGTTTGCAAAACATCATACATAGGATTATTTTGATCTTTCTGACCATCCCATGAGGTAAGGCAGCTAGATGGCTCAGTGGATAGAACATTATGCCTGGAGTCGGATAGATCAGAGTTCAAATCTACCCTCAGACACTTTTAAAAGCTGTGTGACCCTAGGAAAGGCACTTAATCTCTGATTGTCTTAATCTACTGAAGAAGGAAATGGCCAACTGCTCCAGTATCTTTGCCAAGAAAACCTCATGGACAATATTGTTGTGCTATGGCTCACAGGATTGGACACTGAACAAAAACTACAACAAAAGTATTATTATTATCCCCGTCTTACAGAAGGGCAAACTGAGAATAAAGTGAATGGTTAAGAATGAAGTATAGTCATCAAGGATTTAAAAGTCTAGAATAGGGGCACCTAGGTAGCACAGTGAATAGAGCACTGGCCCTGGAGTCAGGAGGACCTGAGTTCAAATCTGACCTCAGACACTTGACCCACTTACTAGCTGTGTGACTTTGGGAAAGTCACTTAACCCCAATTTACCTCCAAAAAGCAAAAAAAGAGTATAGTATAGAAAGTAAAGCAAATATGTAAGTAAAGAAAATACAAAGAGAAAAACGATACAATGTTTTAAGGTATGCACTGAAATTTATAAGTTAATCTCATTTCATTCTCAATTCTTATCAGATGGGGGCCATTACTATCCCATACAGATGAAGAAGCTACGACTGTTTCCTCATCAGAAAGAAGTGAGTAGCTAAAGGTCAGGAAAACTAAAAAGCGACTGGATGAGACCCCAAGCTCAGGCCCACTAACTCCATTGTTCTTCACCGATATCCTGCCCACTCCAAAGCTACGCAGGTCATTTTCCTGCCAAGAAAATGAAAGCCGAGGCTGGAAACTTTCCAGTGACTTAAGAGAAGGCCCCAAATGAGGCTTGGCTTCTATTTTAGGGTAACAACCACAGATAGCAACAATGCAATTTTGGGTTAGCGTTTTTTCCTAGTGACCACCCTGGGAAGTAAATAGCGTAGGAATTGATGTACCCATTTTTCAGATGAGGAAACAGGCTCAAGAGAGATGAAAAGACTCGTCTAAGCTCCCAGAGGTAATAAGTGACACATCTGGAACTCAAACCCAGCCTGGGTGGTTTGCCTTCTCTGCCATGTGCCCTACTACAATGTCTCTCAAAATTCCCAACTCCCAAGTTCCTAAGTCTAATAGTAGCCATGCTTTGCTGAGAGAGCATATCCACTCTGTGTGGCATGTGGGGCCATAAGGTCTCACCAAACCACATTTTCCTTTTTAAAAAAGGCAAGATGGAGGAAAGCAAAAAGGGAACGTTTTCTGTGAAAATAGCAAGTTTACCTGGAATATTAGCTTCCACTTAAATGACTTGTCCCCCTCTATTGATTCATGAGTCTGGCAATAGCCACTACAACTAATTTTTCCTAAGGGAACAGTGTACTCCTGGACAGAGCTGATGGTGAGCCACCAAATACAGAAATTAATTGGTAAGAAGCATATTGAGACAAGGGAGAGAGCAGCACACTCATTGGCAACACATGGTGGGGAGACAGTGGGGTGGGGGTATTTCTGAATGGCACCACGGATACCGGATGACTTCTCTACTGGAGTCAGATGGCCCTGAAACGTTGCCAACAGCTCCCTGGCCAACAGGAAGGCAGGCAGATCCGCCCGAATTCCCATTCATTCTTCCATTTTCTCCGAAACCTTCCTCTCTGCTTCTGCTTAATGCACAATTATCTCACTTGTCATCATGGAATGCTTTCCTTTTCTAGTACCAAGGAATGGTGGCTTCTATCCATGGGAGAAAAGCTGATCTAGCTCTGTCATTCCCCTCCAGAAGGTTTAATGCTTTGCCGACCTTCCATATGCCCTCTGGGAACTTGTACCCTTGGGAGAGAACTGTCTGAGAAGGGATTAGGCTAACTCTGTGTGATGGGCTAGCCTAAGAATAATCTTCCTCAGAGAGGCAGCATGGAAATGAGGAAAGAGCGCTGTCTCTGGAATCAGAGGATGTGGGTTTGAATCTTGGCTCTAAGGATTACTATCTGTAATGGGCAACATGGCAGAATGGATTCCATGGTTGTTGCTGTTTCCTACCCTATTTGGGGTTTTCTTGGCAAAGGTACTAGAATGGTTTACCATTTCCTTCTCTAGCTCATTTTGCAGATGAAGAAACTGATGCAAACAGGATTAAGTGACTTGCCCAGGGTCATACAGCTAGTAAGTGTCTGAGGCCAGATCTGAACTCACAAAGATGAGTCTTCCTAATTCTCAGCGAAGTGCTCTATCCATAGCAGTGCCTCCTAGCAACCCCCTGAGAAATGGCTAGAGAACGGGCTTCAGAGTAAGAAAGCCTTGGGTTCAAGTCCTGCCTCTGACTAGCTGAGTGAAAAGTCACTTAGCTTCTCAATGTTCAAGGCAACTAGGAACTACACACTACATGCTAACTTGCATTGGAGAACCCTAGGGCTCCATTTCCTCTTCTTTAAAATGAGATGATTGATGGTCTCTGAATTTCCTTGGAGATCTATGACCACATACATGACTTTGGGCAAGTCTCTTGGGGCCTCAGTTCCGCCTCTAGAAAATAAGGGTATTGTACTTAATGGACTCTGAAGTCCCCACCTAGGATCCTCTTATCTATGAACCCATGAGTCAGTGTTCAAGGCAGAAAGGGCTGATGGGAATTCAAGAAGAGCTGATTTCACACCAAGGAGCATTGGTTATGTTAGAGCAGGGCTGGAGAGTAACGTGTGGGGGGAAAGGGGAAAGAAATTGAGCTTAAACAGAAATCTCACAAGCTCCAATCTTAATAAGCTTGCCAAACTAGACCAATTAGCAGGCATTTATTAAGTACCTACTATGTGTAAGGCACCATGCTAGGCAGTGGGAGTATAAAGACAAAAGCATGCCGAAGCATCAAGAGGAGTTATGTGAGGGTGTAGATTGGCTTTGTTGTGCCCCAGACCTTGGCTTGACCCATTGGCATCAGCCAGGACAGACCACCACTCACTGGAGCATGACATAGATAAAAGAAGACAGGACAGATAGAGTCAGGCCTCCTTAGACCTTGACTTACTAGGAATCTGCTGTGTGACCTTGCACAGGTACCTTCACTTCAAGGTCCCACAATTTTCTACCCATAGAAAATGTCTCCAGAGGTTGGAGGACATGGACCCAAATGTTGTCCTTGACTTTTAGTATTCTATACTTCTACTGTCATCTTGGCTCACAGCTTTTTCTGTGAATAGGCAACCAGAAAGAGAGAAAGGAGTCAAGTAGGGGCCTCTCCTCATAACTTCGCTTACCATTTTTCACTCCAATTCATTTGAGTACCTTTGGGGCATAAGAAGTTAGTTATACAAGAACAAAACCAATTTTCTATGAAGGAATCCATTCTGGTCCAGAGGTGGGAGGTGGCACAATGGTAAAGTCATTGACCAGGGAACTCAAAGGACTGGTTTAAAACCCAGCTCGGCTATTAACTCTCTTGACTTCAGGCAAGTCATTGAATTGCTGTAAATTTTATGCAAAATAACCAAGCAATTTCTAGACCTAACTTTCATAATTCTGTGGGCATGCGTGTGCACGTGCGCGCGCGCACACACACACACACACAGAGGTTATTTAGGCTGGCAAATCTTCGCACTTAAAGAATTCCCACCCCATGTAATTAAGTCCAGCCTTTTTGGCATTTACTGGCTACTGAAACATGAATCTAGAGTAATTCCAATGAAAGGCCTTCAGTATCTGCCAGAAGCCAAGTAGGAAAGGGAAACCAACTGCTACACCCATGGGAAACTCAATACATTTTGGGACAGTCTGAATTGTTAGGAAGTTTTCTTTTTCATCAGCATATTGGACGCATTGCTCCTAGGCCAGCTTTCTAGAGCCAAAGAGAACAAGTGGCCAATCACCCTTCCAGGTGACAACTCTTCACATACTGGACCTTCCTAAAGCCCAGCTTTGATTATGTCACACTGCTCCCAACCCCACACCCCCTTCACCCCCTCAACAAACTGCAGTACCTCCTTATCACTTACAGGATCAAACAGAAAATCATCTCGTTTTTAAAAGACCTTCCAGACCCAGTCCCTTCCCACCTGGTCAGTCTTCTTTCATTGTTGTTGTTGTTTTTGGACAGGGAAAGCAGAGCAGTTGGGGTTAAGTGACTTGCCTAAGGTCACACATACTAAGTATCAAATGTCTGAGGTGGGATTTGAACTCAGCTGCTCCAGCTGAGTCCAGGGCAGGTGCTCTATTCACTGTGCCACCTAACTGCCCCTGTCCAGTGTTCTTATACCTTACTCCCACATACTCTATGTTCCAGTGACACTGACCTCTGTTGTTCTTTGAACATGACACTCCAAGTGCTGATTTCAAGGATTTTCACCCTCTGTCCTTGCTTTCTGGAACTCTCTCCCTCCTTGTCTTCACCTCCTGGATTTCCTGACTTCCCTCAAGTCTCAGCCAGAGTTCCACTTTCTACAAGGAGCCTTTCCCAATAATCCTTAATCCTAGCACGTTGCCTCTGAGATTATCCCCGATTTATTCATTATATATCTGGTTTATAAATAGTTGTTTTCATGTTGCCTGTCTCATTAGACATTAGATTATGAGCTTGAGGGCAAGGACTGTCTTTTGCCCTTCTTTGTATCTCCAGAGCTTGGCATGGTGCCTGGCACTTAAGAAATGCTTACTGACTGATTGGTTCTTTGTAATTGCTACATTCTACATATTCCCTAACCATACCTTTAATCATACATTTTAGAGTTTCCCTAGAAATTGAAATCAAGTTCACTAGTTTGTGGTTTGAAGCTGCCATGCTCCTTCATTTTTAAAAATGAAAATTGGGGTATTTGCCCTCCTTTTATCCTGTAGTATCTCTTCTTTTCTATTATTTTCAAAGACAGCGGCAGCTATGTAGCACAATGGGTAGAGTGCTAGACTTGGATCAGCAGGGTCTGAGTTTGAATCCTGTCACAAACACTTTCTAGTTGTGTGACCCTGGACAAGTCACTTACATTTTCTTAGCACCAGTTTCTTAACAATAAAATGGGGATAATAATAACCCCACACACACATATAAAATACTGCTGCTGCACCACCCACCTTAATCTCTTTGAATAAAGTATTCCATTGCAAAGTCAGAACCCTGGGCCCCATTACATCAAGCCTATCAGGTCAATTTTGCATTCTTATGTCAGGATCTTTAGTTACCCATAGTGGCTTGTTACTCATACTTTATGGATCACTGTATAAACTTCTCTGACTGTAGATTTTATTACTGGTTTCATTCTTGAATGTTGTCTTCTATGAACTTCTGGGTATCTTAACTCTTCTCTAATGTAGCTATTCTCTATGATATTTAGGTTGGTGGATACACATAAGTGGCTTTCTACATTTCCCTTCCTTTTCAAATCAATACCTTTTTGATTAAATTTACAAGACACGTGGCAAATACATTCTCTTAGAAGGTATAATCTACTCCTGGCCAATAGTCTTATTATTCCTGTATTTTAAGCTGAGGACCAGAAGTCCAAATCCTTTTTTCAGATACCATTGTCTTAACCAGATTTTTCATTTATGAAATCTTACTCTCTCTTTTGAATCCCTTTCCTTGGATTGGCAGCAAAGATGAAAATTCTACTTTTGTCCGGAGGTTCTCGGGTTCCTTAAACCCATCTTCCTAATTCCCAGCAAGGCCTGGAGTAGTCCTTCTGCTAGCATTTTTTGGGTCTGGTGAGTAATCAGCAGTAATCAGCAGTCAGCAGCAGTCAGCAGGCTTAACTAGGCTAATAAGGTTTCCTATCATATCATTGACACCTGCACTCACAACAGCAGACCTCATTCACAGCAGCCTCTAAGCAGTCACCAAGAAAACTAGTTGAAACCAATGTGTTCTTGTCTATGGCCTGGCACAGATGGTGCAGATTCCCCACCCACTTTAATAATGAGGAACAGGTTCCAGGGCACCACTCATGTAAGACACATTGAAACCATGGGCCTTGCTGGGTGTGGAGCCCAGAATAAGAGAAGATGGGTGACAGACTCTGGCAATTCAAATAGGCCTACAAAAGTGCTTTGGACCAGTAAGAAGTAAGGATGTTTATTCCTATTATCAATCAATCATTCAAGCAAGAAGCATTTATCAAGCACCAGGTGTTGTCATTTGCCCTTTGTTCTCAAAGAGGACGATGATGTCAGGAAGCTGATGCCATGACTCACAAGTGAATTGGATTTAAGTGAGGCAGGGTCGGCAAAGTTACCAGCCTCACTCTCTCCTCTGGAGCTATCTGGGTCCAGTGACCATATGTGGATCCAGTGTGACTGGAGATGGCCCCCATGGGCCAAATGGAGGATAAAAGTAGAGTGGAAAGGGGCCTAGAAATGGAGTCAGGGGTCTTGGGTTTGACTAAGTCAGTTTATTAACCAAAGTTCATTAATATATGACTTTCGGCAAGTCATTTAACATTGAAAGACCACAGTTTCCATGGCCCATTCCATCTGCAGTATTATAAATCTATTATGATCTGGGATAGGTTTTATCACCTTCCTGGGCCTCAGTTTCATCCCTTGGGAAAATAAAGAGGTTTGACTAGAGTATCTCATGTCACTTACAATTACACCATCCCATACTCCTAGGTGTCCTCTAATACAATGGTATCAAACTCAAACACAAATGGGTGCCCCAAATCCACATATAAGGATCCCTGTGCACCACAAAGTGACTTATTTTGAAAATGTAATGTTATCTTTATTGTATTTTTATTTATTTTGTTCAGTATTTCCCAATTCTGGTTTAATCTGGTTCTGGCCCAGTGGGGAGTATGGCCAGCTACATATGTTTTTGACACTTCTGCTCTTAGACCACATCTTGGGCCCTCTTCTCTTTTGATGATTTTCTCAGCTCCCCTGGGGTCAATTATTTCTATATAGACAACTCACAAATCTATACAGCCAGCCCCATTTTCTCTCCAGAATTCCAGACGTGGCTGTCCCTTAGGCATTTCAAAAAGTGACCTTGTCTAAAACCACTCAATAGTTTCCCCTCTAAATGACCCCTCTTCCATACTTTCCGCTTTCAGTTGGGGGGACCAACATTTTATCTGATGGACAAGGCTCTCCTCATATTTAATTGGTTACAAATCCCTGTCGTTTCTACCTCTCTACGATGTCTCTCCTTTCTTCTATGTAACCAGCACCCTAGTTCAGACCCTAATAGCCTGTTAACTGGATTACTGTAATCGCTTCCTAATTGGTCTCCCTGCTTCTAGTTTCTAATCTCTTTAATTCATCAGCTACACTGCTGTGAAAATAATCTTCCTAAGGCACAGGTCTGACCATGTCACGCCCTGGCAAAAAAGCCCCCAGTGACTTTCAATTTCCTGTAGAAAAAAATTACTCCTCAAACTGATTTTGAAGGTCCTCCAAGATCTGCTTCCAACCTTCCTTAAAAACTTCATACTACTAAACTTTGTGCACTCTGCCATTGTTAGTCATTTCAGTCATGTCCACCTTTTCATGACCCCATTTGGGGTTTCTTTGGCAAAAATACTGGAGAGGTTTGCCATTTCCTTCTCCTGCTCATTTTATAGATCAGGAAACTGAGGTAAATAGAGTTAAGTGACTTGCCCTGGGTTATAGAGATAGTAAGTGTTTGAAGCTGGATTTGAAGTCAGGCCATTTTGAATCCATGTCCTGGAGCTCACTATCTACTATATTCTAGCTGCCCCTTGTGAACTCTATTATAACCAAAAGACCACCAGTTGTCCTTTCGACTCAAACTTTTATCTCCCACCTCCATGCATTTGTACATGTTGTTTCCCTTGCTTGGAATTCAGGGAGTACTTCCTCACCTCTTTGTGGCTTGGAATTCTTAGTTTCGTTCAAAGATAAGTTCAGGGGCCACTTCCTACATAATGCCTTTCTGGATCCTCCCTTAGCTGGTAGCAGTTCAGGGAGGATTTCTGGATTAAATCACAATGGATGGTGGTTTCTCTCTATAGTATATGTGCTGGGGAACTGTCCTGTGAACTTCAAAGATGGCCATTTGGCTTCTTCCAAGTTTAAACAATTATTCACATTCTTGCCTCTGAACATGCCTCAAGGAATCCATCCATCAATGATTTCAACTGCACCCATGATGCCTGGTATCCACACAGGGATGTGGCCATTCCAACTTTGGAAATTAGAAGCCTGACCTCCAAAGGGGGTTAGAGTATCCAGGGCCCTGTTAAAACAGCCTTGTGCCACTTGGATTAAGATGTCTGCCATGGCTCACAGCCCCTGCAAATGAAACTACAAAGCCCCCTCAAAACAGGAGCAGAGGTTAGATCAGGAAAGGGAACATGAGTTACAGCCTCTGTTCTCTAGATTCATGGATCTCTACAGGCTTTGGGGTAGTGGCTCTTACAGAGCATTCTACAATGAATCTCCAAGTGGGCCACAGCAGTGTGAATGCTGGCACTACACCTGGCTTCACGAAGGATTTCTGTTCTTGTGTATTGTCCAAAGCAGTGGCCTTCTGCCCATTCATTCTGCCAAGTTTGGGAATTGTATACTGTTAGGTAGTTAGGGGGATAAAGTATTGAATTTGAAATCAGGAGGACCTCGAATTCAAATTCTATCCCAGACACTTACCTGACCCTGAACAAGCCACTCAATCTTCCTTAGCCTCAGTTTCCTATTCTGTAAAATGGGGAGAAGAAGAGGGGCAGCTAGGTGGTACAGTGGATAGAGCAGTGGGCTTGGAATCAAGAAGATTCATCTTCCTGAGCTCAAAAATGGCCTACAACATTTACTAGCAGTGTGACCCTGGGCAAGTCACTTCACCCTGTTCACCTCAGTCCCTCATCTTAAAAGGGCAAAACACCTCATTATCTTTGCCAAAAAACCCCAAATGGGGTCATGGAGAGTCATAGTCAGACGCAAACGGAAAGATTGAACGACAAAATATAATATATGGGGCAACGAGGAAGTATAGTGGATAGAATGCCAGGCTTAGAGTCAGGAAGACCTGAGTTCAAATACGGTTTCAGAACCTAATTGCTGTGTGACCCTGGTAAGTCACTTAACCTATATTTGCATCAATTACCTCATCTGTTAAATGGGAATAAAAAGAGCACCTATCTGCCAGTGCTGTTTTCAGAATCAAATGAGATAATAATTGTAAAGCACTTAGCACACTCCTTGGCACATAGTAAGCATAATATAAATGTGCTTCTCAGTGGTTTCAGTCACATCAGACTTCATGACTCGAATTTGGGGTTTTCTTGGTTTGCCATTTCCTTCTCCAATAAAAATGCTAGCTATTAGCTATTATTAGCTATTAGCTATAAAGTGTCGTACAAACCATATATAGTGGTTATTATGATGATTTTATTTGCAAACCACATGCAATGGTTATTATTAGGATTGTTTCCATTAGCATTATTTAGTTGGAATAGGTAGGAAAGGTCTTTGGTACCTACCAAAGGCATGGACAGACAGTCAACATTAGTTCTTAGGAGCACGCAAAATTTTAAAATGACATTAACAAAAACAACAACAAACTTTCCCCTTCCCCTCTAAGCCTGCCCGCTGCCCCTCCAACAAAAAGCCCAGGCCCCACTGGATTACCTTGTACCACACGACATCCGGTTCCTGCTCTGCAGTTTTATAATCATCCATGTCTGGGCAGACAATCTCCTTCCTTTTGGTGACTTCTGATTTTTCCGAATAGCGGATTTGGCTATTGTAGCACAGTCCGGACTCATTCTCTGCAACTGTCAAGGACATAGACACCTTCATGCAATATGTTGAGTTTCTGGAAGAAAGAGAGAAATGACAAAATGGCTTTCCGAGATGCTTACACCTTCATTTCTCTAATTTCTAATTTGAAAGTATTGACGTTCCCATTTAAGATTTCACCAAGGAGGGACATCCCGCAAGGTGGCTAAACAAGAGATTGTATGTAAAGCACAGTCTCCCCATTCCCTCCAGCTATGATCAAACTATGCCTAGTACACCAAGGAAAGTAATCAAAAGAGCCCCAATAAAAAGAAGGGCAAGGAAATAACTCCCTATAAGTCAATTCTTATCAAAACCACAAGAGGGCAAATTACTGGTCTATCTTGCCCTGCCCCAGGCCCAGGGAAGCAAGGTTACCAGACTCCACCTCTCTGTCCTACCTTGCCAACACTGTGTAGCTGTTCATGTAACTGCCCACTTCCCATAACCTGTGTAGAAAAGATCGGGGGACCTCAGATGGTCCCCTTGGGTGGAAACAAGGTAGCAGAGAAATGACCTAGACTCAGGAAGATCTGAGTTCAAATCCAGTCTCAGACACTTACTAGCTATGTGACCCTGAGCAAGTCACTTAACTTCTGTCTGACTCAGCTTATTTATCTGTAAAATGGGGATAATATCATCTATCTCCCAGGGTTGTTATGAGGATCAAATGAATTAATATTTATAAAGTGCTTACTTAGCACAGTGCATGGTATATAGTTAAGTGCCACATAAACATTAGTTAATATTATTGAATGGGAGAGGACTTGATCCAACCCTAATGGAAAGAACCTGAGGGAGCGATCCAGCATACTCCATTATCTCAGAATGGTAAGAAATATGCCAACAAGAACAAAGTGATAGTAATGAACAGTAGTTGTCAGAAAATCATTCTCCTGTTGAAATTTCAATGATTGATTATGTTAACCAACCACTGGTTGGTTAGGTATGGGGTGGAGGACAGGTATGGTGATCTTCATTTCAGAAGGAAAGTTATGAATTACACAAATAAAAAATTTATCTGAGGAAAAAAATAAAATTCATTTTTAAGTAAGTAAACCATCAAGGCAAGGATGAAATATAATGAATAAGTATCATAGAATGAAAGAAGTCACTTTTTTTAAAAAAAGCCCTAATGAAAGAGAAATTACTATAGCTATAAAGAGACTTGCTACAATCATATGTAAATAATAATCATACAAAAATTGCAAAAACCTCTAGAACCTCTAGAATGGTATAAAAGAGCAATAAAATAATTGAAAATATAAGGAAATTAGGAAAGAAAGCAATCAAAGAAAAAAATTAAAAGAACAAGCAAAGAAGTAGAGAATCTAAAGCAAACAATGGGAGAGTCTCTGAAAAAAGTGAAGTCAATTTGGAACTCGAAAACAGAATAGCAGCAAAATATTGTCCAAAGCATAAAAAAAAATTGGAAGAACACAAGAAAAACACCTGGCCTTGAAGGCAGAATACACACAGATTATCTTAGAATAAGCTTTTCAGAAAACATGAAGAACTTAAAAAATCAAATTCCAGGAAATAGTGTAAGAAAATTTCATAGAAATATTAGAAATAGAGAGCAAAATACAAACTGACAGAACATACAAGGCAGACGCATGGTCAGGAAGATGACAGTGGAAGACAACAATGCATGTTCACCTCCATTCTCTTCGCAGACTTTGTAGACTTCGGTGATATACCACTCAACTTTCTTCCATTCCATTTGAAGGGACCTGCTTTAGTCTATCCATAATTAGAAAGAAACCTCAATTCTAAGGGATGGAAAACTGATGACCAGTGGTCCTTATTGGGAGAATGGGGTTCTATGGGATGGTCAATGGCTTGAAGTAACTATCAAATTGGTGTCTTCCATGGAAAAAGGACAAGGAGGAACAATGCCATTTAAGTTTCAATGGGACCACTGGCCAGAAACGGTCAAGTTGATGTCAGTCAGGCAAGAGACCATATTCCTGCATGGTTGGGCCACATGTGGAGAGAACTGTGCTTAATTCTGGGCACCAAATTGCAAGAAGGACATCCAGAAACTGGAGAGTATGAAGCGGAAGCCACCAGAATGGTGACAGGATCTAAGTTCATACTACATGAGGATAAGTAGAAAGAAATGAACATTTTGAACCTGGAGAAAAGAAGTGGGGGTGAGGGAGGGGGCAAGTAGAGAAGATAGTTGCAGACAAAGCAATCATCTTATTCTATTTGACCCGAGAGGACAGAGTTAGCAAGAATGGATAAAAGTTACAAAAAGGCAAATTTATATTTGATTTGATTTAAAAGTTCCTAACAATGGGAGGAGCCCCAAAGTGGAATAAGTTGTGCCAAGAGGCAGAGGTTGTCCTTCACTGGAGGTCTTTAGGCAGAGGCTGGTTGACCACTTATTGACTATGAGACGTCCTTACTCTAGAATATCCCTCCAGCCCTATACCTTCTTTTCTCCTCTTGGAAGCTCCATTCTGATTAAGAACCCATGCTTTGTTTCTGAATCTTAACTTTGCTACCATGTCCCTAAATGGGCATACCCCTTCCGTCCTTGTTTTTCAGTTCCCATTCCCCCATTAGAATTGAAAATCTTTGTGCAAGGACTGTCTTTTTGCTTCAATTTATATTTCTAGCACATAGCAGAGTACCTGACATAAAAGGCTCTTTTTCTGACAAGAAGTTCTTCTTTGGGTACAGGCTGCACTAGATAACTCTTTACTCTCTGATATACTATTATTCTGAGGTGAAATGCCACTGTCCTGTGCCTTGCCCTTGCTATGTCTGTCTGGTATTTGGGGCTCAGTCTTGGGTACCACATTTTCACAGCATGACCAGGAAGAACCAAGATGAAAATGGAAAATGTGCCTTATGTGGACTAGCTGAAGCAACTGGGTATATTTATTATGCACATAGTAGGGACTTAATAAAAGTTAACATAGTGAATGACAGAAAAGGGAAGTCTTGGGTAATATGGTGGGTATGTATTAGTTGTGCGCAAATATCTCAAAGCACTGTCCTTACAAGGAGGGATTAGGCTTATTCTTGTAAAGAAAAGAATGGGGGCAAGCTAGGTGGTGAAGCAAATAGAGCACCAGCCCTGGAGTCAGGAGGACCCAAGTTCAAATCTGGCTTCAGACACTTAACACTTACTAGCCGTGTGACCTTGGGCAAGTCACTTAACCCCAATGCCCTACCTTCCGTCCTCTAAAAAAAGGCAAAAAAAGATAAGAGAATGAGGGGAATTGGAAATTATAGAGCATGGATTTTAGCTTAATATACAAGGTTCTATCTCAACCTAAAATGGGGTACTTTGGAAGATACTATATATATATATATATATACACACACACACACACACACACACACACACACACACACACACACGGATTGCAAAGTATTTTACCTATATTATCTGTCTAATATGATCCCCAAAATTACCTGTTGAGGTAAGTGCTATAGATATTATTATTCTTCCCATTTTACAAATAAGGAAACTGAGGCAGAGAGTGATTAAGTGATTTACCCAAGCTTATACATTTAGTAAGGTTTTTTTTGGGGGGGGGAAGGGCAATTGGGGTTAAGTGAATTGCCCAAGGTCACATGGATAGTAAGTGTTAAGTGTATAAGGCTGGATTTGAACTCAGGTCCTCCTGACTCCAGGGCCGGTGTTCTGTTCACTGCACCACCTTGCTGCCCCCGAAAGTTAAGTGGAATTTGAAATCAGGTGTGCCCGGTACTTTATCCATTGTACCTTCCTAAAATGCCCATTTGTTCACATTAACCTCACTACTCACCAAATTCCAGGGGCTTCCTATTTCCTCTAGGATCAATTGAGGTCTAATCCACAATCCTCTCCTATTCGGTGCTCTGTCTTTATCTTTTTTGCTCCCTGGTCCACTTCCTGTGCCAAGTCACAAAGGAGTCCGAGGTCTACCCAGCTGTTGGTCATGACCACCTTAGGAGAGGGGTATAGCCAGATTGAGCCATGAGGCTGGTGCTGTCAAGTCCAAGGTTGAAGCAGCCTGATAGTCTGGAGCTGAGGCTGATTTTTATGAGGTGTGTAATCTTGCACTGGCCCAGCTCCCACTAACAATCTTGCATTATTTAGGTTTTATTTTAAAAAGTGCCCCAGGCCAATTCTATTTAAAATGTTTCCTGTAACTGGGACCTAAAAATGTTATTTTTCTTTCATTAGATACAATTAGAGCTGTGTAAGGTTGAGGAGCTAGATGGTCTGGTGAGCAAGATCAGGGCTTGTTCCTGCTTATTTCTTAGCACAGCTTGATGAGAACAAAATACCTCCTTGAGAACACAGGCATAATGCCATACATTAATTTGGTGAACTCAGACTTTTTCAATGTTTTTATATCTAGTCGATTCTGAGGTCACTAGAGGGGGAGGGGGACAACCCTGATTTTATAGATGGAGAAATCGAGGCCCAGGTAGGAGGAATGATTTTTGTAAGGTCAGAGACTGAATTATAGTAAAACCAGGAATTTTATTTATCTTTCGAAAAAATTAAACTGCAGTTAAGGGAAATCATGGATTGATCAGTAGTTCTGTATTTGGCAGAGAGAAAGCTGCCCTCAGATTTCTGGACAGTTTAAAAACAGCATCAACACCACCACCACTACAACATCATGCCTGTTATCATGTCCCAGCTTCATGAACCTGAAGTCAATACCATCACGTCCAGCTTTTGATCTGTTTCCTAAATTATCGGACTAATTCCTCCTTCTGCACAGGTGGACTACAACAACAATATTGCTTCTATTTATAATATCTCAACAGCAATTTTACTTCAATTTCTCCCTCTGTGAATACTGAGTGAAGCAATCTCCATCATATTTTTCCTTCTTTAGTCTTAGATTTCCACATATGAGAAAGTAATCATTTGAACATATGTATATACATAAGAGTCTAATCTGCCACTGTTTTTATCTATTGTGTTCCTTTTTGAAAAAAAGTATGGCCTTCCAGGGTTATATACTGGCTGTGACTTCTATTGTACCGAATCTCTGTGATACCTAGGACTTCTAAAGACCTTTCCATCCAGAATTCACTTTCATGAAATCTACAGATAGCTAAAAACTCAGTTTCCTCATATGTGGGATGAAGGGCCCCACAGATCTCATGCAAGCACTCCAATTGTATGTGTATATGTGTGTGTGTGTGTGTGTGTGTGTGTGTGTGTGTGTGTGTGTACAAATACACACATACATACACACACGACCAAGGCAAGTCTTTCTTCAACTCCATAAAGAGTAAAGAGAATGCAAAGGACTTAAGTAGCATATAAATCATCATTTGAATTCTCTTCCCTTTCTAGAAAGACCCATTTACCGTAGGGTGGTAAGGACTTAAGAGATTCAGACTGCCACCTAGCACTTTGGATCCTCTTAAGAAAGAAAATACATTTAGACAGGCCACCCTTCCCACTCTCACTCCCAAGCCCTATTAGGCTCACACTGTCTGAATAATACACAATAATAAAGAGGTACAAGGTATAGATCATGCGTTTCCCCATCTGACGGCATTAGCCCTCAGGGATAAGTGCCTTTCCCTGCAAGGGATACTCACATTTGATTTGTATACGCCTTATATATGTGTGTGTTTGTGTGCGTGCGTGCGTGTGTGTGTGTGTGTGTGTTTGTGCGTGTGCGTGTGGTTTTTGTCAATAGAATATAAGTTCTTTGAGGGCAGGGACTGTTTTGCTTTGATCTTTATATCCCCTGAAACTTAACACAGTGCAAGGCACATGGAAAGGATTTAATAAATATCTGCTAACTGCTGCTGTTCCCCCCTGTAATAGTAATCATTTGTGTGATCTTCTTTCATGAAGGGGCCCAGGAAATTCTCCTTTTCTTGATGGAAGGCTAGATCCTCAAACTCTTGACCTTGGAGTTAACCATGTGGCAGGCGCAGTGGTTGACATTGTGTAGGAGCTTCTCCCTTCCTCTTATCAAGAATAAATGGTATTGGAGAAGGAGGGAGATATTGCAGGATGGGAGAAGGGCTGGGAAGGATAGTCAATGTATTGCATGACAGTGTCAACATCCCAGAAGCACCTAGGCTGCATAGTGAACACAGCGCTGGGGCTAGAGTTGAGAAGACCTGAGTTCAAATCCAGCCTCAGATACATACTAGCTATGTGACATCAAAAACTTACGTAATCGCGGTGCCAAAGCTCATTGGTATAGGATTCTTTTCTTATTGATGGCAATGGAGGCTTTGCTCTGCATGAGAGGTAGGGCAGAGTTGACAAGAGGTGAGAGCTTCAGTTCTCAGCCAGTTACCACTTTGGGGATTATCTTCGCAATCTAGTTATTTCAGGTGCTTGTGGCTTCCAGCTTTGAGAAAGAAGATGGAGAGGTCAATTCCACTCCACTTACTGTGTCACGGTGAGAAAATCATATAACCTGTGTTGCCTCAGTTACCCCTTATGTAAAATGGAGCTAATATTAGTACCTACCTTCTAGGATTACTGTAAGGTTCAAATAAGATATTATTTGTGAAAGAGCTTAGAGCAGGATCTGGCAGATAGTAATTATTTATATAAGGACCTATATAAAGGCTAGTTATAATAACAATACTCCTACTCATATTAACAACCACACCTATATGGTGCATTTAGGGGTATAAAAGAGAGAGGCAATAAACATTTATGCAGTGCTTACTGTGTGCCAGGAACTGCACTAAGTATTTTACAAATGTTATCTCATTTAATCCTCACAACATATAATGGTGCTATTGTTATGATACAAAAATAATCTTGGAAGTCTCCAGTCTTGCGCTGCATCTAATAAGATGAAATTCAGTGAATTAAATGTGAAGTCAACACAGGGTAAAAAAAAATGAGCTTCTCAATACAAGATGGAAGTCATGATTAGCAAGCCATGTGATGCTCTAGCCTCAAAAACTAACACAACCTTAGATTACACTAAAAAATGGATAGATCCCCAGAAAAAAGACGTGATAGCTTTGCTGTACTCTGTGCTGATCAGGGCACATCTGAAAGATCGTATTCATTTCAGGACACTACAATTGATAAAGCACATTAATAAACTGAAAGGCATCCAGAAAGAAATAATCAGGATGGGAAATGGTCAGAGATCTATAGGAAAGGAGTCCCATGAATGAAGATACAAAAGAGCTGTTAATACGGTAGCTGTGTGCATTTAAAGGACTGCCATGTGAAAGCGTGAGTAGATTTATTATATGTGACCCCAGAAAGCAGAAGAAGTGGAATAAGGTAGAAGTTGCAAAGTTCAGATAAGGGAAACTTTCCTATGATTTGGGACTACCAAAAAGTGGAAGAGACTGCCTTGCAAGGTTGTGGGTTGCCAGAAACTGCAGGTCTCCAAGCACAGGCTGAAAGACCCTCTTCTTAGGCAGACTGAAGTATATTCCTTTTAAGGTTAGATGTGAACTAGATGGCTTAGAAATGGACCACTCCAATGCCCATGTTTAAAAAGGCAATGCGATGCAAAACTCAAACCAAATTACAAACATTACTTTCCTTTGATGAATGATACCTCTAGAGTAAAAACTTAGGTAAACTTAGAAAAAAAACATAAAAAGAATTTTATTTAAAAGGGGATCGGATGACCCAGGCTCTCAACACTTCCCCTTTCCTCTTTATCATTGTCAACCCAGAAAATCCCTTATGATTTAGAGCTGGGAAAAAAGATATTATATACCATCTGCAGAAGAAAATTATATTTCTGGGAATTACCTCCCTACCTCCTGAAATTTGCGAAAACTGTCACAAAAGTTCTAATAAGCTGCAATGCAATTTTGGCCATACAGGCAACATATGTTTTAATTGCCACTAATATCCTTTAATCAACACATAACCTATTAGGTAAACAAACAATTAGTTTGCTTATTTGACTCTGAATAGAATATAATTTGTGAATAATTCTTCCCAACTACTGATGGAAGAATTCAAACTTCAGTTAAGAAAAGGAGAATGTCCAATTGGAAATAACCCTTTTCCCATGAGGCTTGGGATATAGTCACTGTAATGAACCAGACTAAGTTGCATAACCTGAAACTGAAGTAACCCATGAAGTGAATTCAAGTGTTTTTTTTAAATTATGAATGAGCTTAAATCAGAACTGAATTCATATTTTTGAAAATGAAGTGGGACACGACCAAGTTTTCAACTTAATTCTTCTAAGCATGCCTCTGCTGGGAAGTTAAAGGATAGAGACAGAGAAAGGCCTCATGGAGCTAGGCTGATCTTATTTTAAATATTTATGGGAGAATAGGGACGTGAATACTATAGGAGAATACATATGGACAAGAATACTACAGGATGAAAAAGTATGGGGGTGTTGTTCACCCTGCCGCAGTGAAAAAAGGATCAATCTTGATGAGATCATCCATTGAAATAGCATTAGCATCACTACTACAGATCATAGGATAGTCTACAACCTTCCCTATAAGTCCACAATCATTTATATATCAGAAAAGTTAACCAAGTTTCAGCCCATAGGGTTGCAAACTGTAGGGGAGATGTCAAAAAGATGACTGAGTGGGTGGGGGTATATGAGCCCAGATTACATGTAGCACCTCAAAACAGTGTCAAAGGTGTAAAAAAAATTAATAAGTAGCAACAAAGAAAAGATTGTAAGGGGGGAAATCATTCCAAGAAAAAAGCTTTCAGAAAAAAACAAACAAAATCTCCCCTAAGAAACAAGTAAGGAATACATGGTCACCAAACCAATTAAGTACTACTTTCAAGTTATAGAGCTGGGAGAGAACTCAGAAACTCTACAAGTCAACCTCTTCATTTTAAACATGAAATAATTAAGGCTCAAGGAAGTTATGTCACTTTTCCAAGACCACAGAGGTAGTTAATATGAAAGATTAGATCTGAACTCTGACATAAGAGCTGGTACTCTTCCTGACATATATACTGCACAAGCAAGTAAAGAGAAACCTAATGGAAAAAATGCACTAATAACTATACCTCTAAGAGAATAGATAGATATAGACATCTCACAAGAAAACACACATATCACAGGAACTTGTGGAAAAGATCAGAAATATAAAGACAAATCTGGTATGCATAAGATTGAAAGATTGATGAAAGGAGGATTCAAGAATACAATCATCAGATCACATATGTAAAGCCAGAAGGAATCTTAAAGGACATCTTGTCTAGTGCCTGTAGTTTACAGATTAGGAAACTGAGGACTATGGAAGTAAAATATTTTGCCTAGGGTCACAAGTGTGAGTAATGGTCATTAAACCCAGGTCCTCTGACTTGAGATTTATTTCCATTATACCAATCTCTGTCCTTATGGAATAACAACACAGAAACGATAGTGGGAAATATCTCTGAGGAGTGAGGTGGACTAGCCCTAATGAAAAAAAAACTACATAGTAATAGAAGAATAAGCAAAATAAACATTGGCAAAATTGGAAGATTTCAGACTTCCATAGAAGAAAGACACAGAGCTAAAGGAAGAAGCTCAGTAAGCTGCTCTGAGAACTACTAGTCACCTAGAAAGGACAAATAAATGAAGACTATGAATGCCATATCTTAAGATATCATACAGGGGTGGAGGCAAGATGGCAGAGTAGAAACAGCACGTCCAAAGCACTCTCCCCCCAGATCACCTCCAAACCATGCAAAAGGGGACTCTGAACAACTTCTGGAGCTCCAGCATCAACAGAACGACACAGAGAAGCTAACCTCCCGCTGAGGACAGCCCAGCAGCCCTGCAGGAAGGACCAGCGCAGTGGTCTGGGAACCGAGCCCAGGTCTGCCTGAGCCGTGGTTTTAACCCCAGGGCGGCCAGGACAGCAGCTAGTTGGAGGGACCCCAGAACACAAGCAGCTGTGGCAATTCCAGAATTATCAACACAGACATGCCTAGGACAAAGTGAGAGGTTAGTGCCCTATGGACTTTGGGACCAGTATTTGGGGAAAGCGTCAGCTTCCTCCATTGGAGGCTAGAAGCCACTGAGGAGACACATCATTTTGTATTTTTCAGTGGCAGCTCCAGCTCCTGGCCTGTGAACTGTAGGGAGATCCAGTGATCATTCTTGGGGGGTGATTGCTTTTGCTTTAACCTCCCTGGATCTGGATTGTGGTATGGGGTGGAGGTCATGGGGTGTATATCCAGCTTGCCAGAAATGGAAGTTGTCCCCCCACATATTTGAGACACAAGCTCCCCTGTCTGGTGGCAGAGTCCTACTGTGGCAATAAGCCCAAAAGTCAAGTAATTAAGTGGCAACATGCCAAGGCAAAGGAAACAAATTAAACAGAAAAATGCAACATTAGACTCTTATTTTGGGGGAAAAGAGGATCAAAGCATAGAATAGGAGGAGGGCTGTGAGGTCAGAACTGCTGCTCCAAAAGCCACAAAGGAAAATATGAGTGGCTTACAGGCCATAGAGGACTTAAGAAGGACTTTAAAAATCAAATAAGAGAAGTGGAGGAAAAATTGGGAAGAGAAATGAGAAGGAGGCAGGAAAACTATGAAATGAGGGTCAACAGCCTGATGGAGGAAAACAACACCTTAAAAAACAGACTAACTTAAATGGCAAAGGAGGCTCAAAAGGGCAATGAAGAGAAGAATGCCTTAAAAAGCCGAATTTGCCAGATGGAAAAAGAATCTCAAAAGCTCACTGAGGAGATTCATTCCTTCAGAGTTAGACTGGAGCAAATGGAAGCTAATGACTTTATGAGAAATCAAGATGCTGTTAAGCAGATCCAAACAAATGAAAGAATGGAAGGCAATGTGAAATATCTCATGGGAAAAACCACTGACCTGGAAAATAGATCCAGGAGAGAAAATTTAAATATTATTGGACTACCTGAAAGCCATGAACAAAGAAAGAACCTAGAAATCACCCTTCAAGAAACTCTCAAGGAAAATTGCCCTGATGTTTTAGATCCAGAGGGTAAAATAGAGGTTGAAAGAATGCACCGATCACTTCCTGAAAAAGACCCCAAAAAGAAAACTCCCAGGAATATTATAGCCAGGTTCCAGAATCCCCAGATCAAGGATAAAATACTACAAGCAGCCAGTAAGAAACAATTTCAATACTGTGGACACACAATCTGAATAGCCCAGGACCTGGCAGCTTCTACACTGAGGGATTGAAGGGCATGGAATATGATATTCCAGATGGCAAAAGAGCTGGGAATGAACTCAAGGGTCACCTACCCAGCAAAACTGAGTATTTTGTTTCAGGGGAAAATATGGTCACTTAGTGGAATAGAGGACTTTCAAGCATTCTTGAGGAAAAAACCAGAGTTGAACAGAAAATTTGACATCGAGACACAAGAAGCAAGAGATGCCTGAGAAGGTAATCAGGGAACAGAAATCAAAAGGAATTTATCAAAGTTAACTTATTTATATTCCTACATGGAAAAACAACAACCGTGACTGATGAAACCTCTCTCAGTATGAAAATAATGGAAGAAGGGTGTATGGACATTTGAATACATGTGTGAATGTGTATATATATATTTACATTTATACATGGATAGAGGGCATAGTTTGAATTTGTGGGGAAGGGATGATATTTAAGGGGTGAAATTATGAGGTGAGAGAGGAAAGTGGCAAGAGGAGAGGGGCAGAGACAGGGTAGGGTAAACCATTTCATGTAGAAGAAACAAGGGGAAGTGGCTGCAGGGGAGGGGAAGAATAGGAAGGCAAAAAGGCAAAACCACATTCTCATTGAATTTGGTTCAGGGAGAGAATGGCATACATACTAAATGGGATATCTCAACCTGCAGCAGAATAGGGGGAAGGGGGGTGAGAGGAGGGATGATGGATGGGAGGGCATCATGGGGGGAGGGAAGGTTGGAAGTACCCACTATAGAAGAGGGACGGGATCAAGTAGGGAATGGACCAGGTAGGGGGTGGGATGGGTGGGAAGGAATTATAAGCAGCCTTGTATAATATATCTACTATGGTAATGTTTTGCATAGCTAGACATGTACAACATATACTGAATTACTTATCTACCCAGAGGGAATGGGTGACAAGGGAGGAAGGGAATGGATCTGAAATTTGAGGTCTTAAAATTAAACGTTTCAAATATATATAAATGTTATTATTAATACTCTTCTGCTTGTAATTGGGAGATAAGATGTGCAGGCATTGGGGCACAGAGATTCACCTTGCTCTAATGGAAAAGTCAAAGGGGGTATGGGACAAAATATGGGAGAGAGCAGATTGGAGGAAGCGATATCTTGTGGGACTGCTATTATGGGAGGGTGGGTAGGGGAAAAACGGGGGAAAAACTGTACCTCAAAAGCTGGCAGAAATGAATGATGTAAAACAGAAGTTAATAAACATTTGTTCAAAAAAAAATAAAGATATCATACAAAAACTGCTCAGAAGTACTGGAGAATACAAATTGATAGAACCAACAGGATGCCTACAATGAGAAACCTGAAGTTTAATTTGCTCATAAATGTGGTCACTAAATTCTTGTACTTCAAGATAAAAGAGATAATGTCACAAGCAACATAAACTACATAAGATTTTTCAACAGAAAGATATTAAAGAAGAGAATATAATACAAAAGAACAAAACACGAAGGGAATCTTTTCAAATTACTTATTCTACAGAATTAAGCACACTCACTGCATTATTAGAAAAGATAGCTCTAAGGGCAGCTAGGTGGCGCAGTGAGTAGAGCGTCGGCCCTGGAGTCAGAAGGACCTGAGTTCAGATCCAGCCTCAGACACTTAACACACACACAAAACAAAAACCTAGCCATGTGACCTTGGGCAAGTTACTTAAGTACAATTGCCCTCCAAAAAAAAAAAAAAGAAAGGATAGCTCTTTAATAAAATTAAAATATACATTGTTTTCTGCTGAGAAATCCATAGCTGGTGAGAGATTTTGATATGCTTCTAAAGAAATGAGGGTAAATAAGGAGAAGAAAAGAAATGTTACAACAGAATTTAGAGGGGTGAACAAATTTAATGACCTTAGCTGTGAATATGAATAGAGTGAACTTATAAAATGAAGGAAGGTATAAGAATTGATTGGAAAACAAAAAACAAGAATTTGTTATTTACAACAAACACAAAAAAGATTCATTCGGAGTTAAAATACAGGATCTCAGAGCTAGAAGGGAATGTCAGGAGTTCATTTAATCCCACCTCCTCATTTGACAGATGAAGAAACTGAGACTCACAGAGGTCATAAATGAGCCTGAGATTTCAAATATGATATTTGAAGAAGAGATATGATGAATATGGAAATGTTTTGCATGACTGCACATAGATAATCTGCCTTATAATGAGGCGGAAGGGTATGAGGGAGGGAGAAAATTTAGACCTCAAAATTTTAAAAAATGTTAAAAATTGTATTTACATGTAATTGGGGAACATATTGAACATATATATTAAATAAGAAAAATTAAAAAGAAACATAGATATCTATTTTGTGGTTTATGGGAAATAAGCTTACTGAGCATACTTATTTTTTGGTCTTGTGTGGCACTTTTACAAAACTTGGGAACATGCCAGAACATATACAGTTTAAAAATAAATTAAGAAAGACCAACACATTAAACACATTAGATGCAACCATAAAACAATAGAATGCCAATTAATAAAAAATATGTTTAAAGTACTCAGATTTAAATGAAAGCTAGATAATGTAATTCTAAGAATAATTGATTAAAGAAAAAGGTATAGAAACAAATCATAGCATTAAAGAAAATTATAAGAGTATAGCATTACAGCAATATTTGTGGCATGCATGTGAAGTAGCCCTTAGAGAAAAATTTATATCTTTAAACATTTATGTCAACTGAAAAAAATTATGAAATCTCTGAATTAATTAAATAACTCTAACACAACAGTTGTTACAGTGACTGGTAAGGCAGTTTTCAAATTAATTCTTGCTTTTTAAAAGATTTCTTCTTTTTGTTTTCTGTTGGGATCATTAACTTTTCAATTTTTACTTATCAAATTATTAATTTGACAAATTAACAATTCCAAAACAAGACAGAAAGTAGAAACTTTAGAAGTTAGCTAATTTTAAAAATACTGTTGAGGTGACAAAGCCAAATGTTGGTTTTTTTAATGACCAATTTAAAAAGTACTAGCTAATTTGATTAGAGAGATAAGAAAACCAAATCAGTGATTTTTTTTAAATAAGAAAGCACCAATTTACAATGGATGGTAAAAAAATAAACATCATTTTAAAAAGTATAAGTCAAATTACATGCCAACAAAAACCAAAAAGAAATGGATGAATTGTTGCAAAAAGTTAAAACATTCAGATTACTGAAGTAGGAATGGAGAATTTAAACAATCAGCAAAGTGATCCAGTGGATAGAGAGCTCATCCTGGAGTCAGGAAGACTCATCTTCCCAAGTTCAAATCCAGCCTCAGGTGCTTATTAGCTCTGTGACCCTAGGAAAGTCACTTAACCCTGTTTGTCTCAATTTCCTAATCTGTAAAATGAGCTGGAGAAGGAAATGACAGGCCACTCTAGTATCTTTGCCAATAAACCTCCAAACAGGCTCACAAAGAGTCAGAAACAACTGAATCAAAACAACAACAAAACAAAGAGAAAGAATAAAAAATTGAACAAATCATAAATAAACTTCCAAACTGAAAAAACATCCAGAGGTTTACCAATGGATTTTATCACCTATATAAACAAAAATTAACCTCTCTGCTAAATTCTGGCCTTGGAGCCTGTAAGACTTAAGTGTAAATCCTTCCTCAGTCACCTACAGATTTTGTGACCCTGGTCTAACTCCTCAGTTGTAGTTTCCCAATCTGTAGAGTAGGGATAACAGCACTCAACTCACATATAAAACACAGAAAGGAAACTATTAGCTATTATCGCTAATAAATATGAATGAGATTTAAAATAGTAGTAAAGGGGGCAGCTGTGTGGTGCAGTGAATAGAGCACCAGCTCTGGAGTCAGAAGGACCTGAGTTCATAACTGGCCTCAGACACTTGACAAACTTGCTAGCCATGTGACCTTGGGCAAGTCACTTAACCCTAATTGCCCTACCTTTCCCCCTCCAAAGAGCAATAAATGAATGAATGAATGAATTAATAAATTAATAGTAAAGAAGCTAGACCTGCCATAATTATATTTAAATTTTGTACTGTATTGGGCTAGCTTTATATCAGGTATGCAAGGATGATTCAACATTGGGAAGATAATAAGCAGAATAAATCATGTAAACAACAAATATAATAAAAACATATGCTTGTATCAAATGAGAGAGAAAAAGTCATCAATGAAATATTACACTCATTTATGTGAACACCATGAAAATATTCTTTTGTTTTGTTTTGTTTTGTTTTTGGGAGGACAATTGGAGTTAAGTCACTTGGCCCAAGGTCACACAGCTAGTTTTTGTGTTAAGTGTCTGAGGTCGGATTTGAACTCAGGTCTTCCTGACTTCAGGGCCAGTGCTCTATTTACTGTGCCATCTAGCTGCCCTGATACTCTTTCTTAACATGATAAAAAAATCTATTTAAAACCAAGAGCCAGCATTATTTATATCATAAATACTAGAAGTTTCACATTAAGATCAGGAGGTTGCACAAGGGTTCTAATTGCCTCTACCATAAGAAGAGAAAGTACTAAAAATCCTAGCTAGGGCCCTTATGAAAGAATAGAAATTGAAGGAATAAGCATAGAGAAATGGTAATAAATGCTACAAATCCTCCTAAAGAAGGGAAAATTACCTCTTTCTGCAGAGGACATGATTGCTTAATTACAGAATCATGTAAATTAAATGAAAATATTTATTGAAAAGATAACTTCAGCAAAGAAGCAGTAAACAAAAAAGCCCATAAATACCATGAACTTTTAAAATATATTACTAATAAAAGCCAGGAAGAAGACATAGAGAAATTCTGTTTAAAATAACTCCAAAATGGGTAAAAGAATTGAGAGTTATTCTACTGAAATACACTCAGGACTTAACTAGAACTACAAAACCCTCTTTACAAAGATAAAAGAAGACAAATAATTGGAGAGATATTTATTGGCTTTGATTGGTCCAAACCACTATTATACAAATTATAAGATCAAAATTAATTTGTAGACTTAGTTCTATGCTTAAAGTATCAAGCGATTATAGAACAGGGAACAAGAATAATAAAGTTCAACTGGCAGCACAAAAAGCCAAGAATTTCAAAGAAAATTGTGGGAAAAAGAAAAGCAAGCAATAGGAATTAAAGAGGCCTAGAATTATCAGATCTCAAATTCTATCAGCAAAGCAGTAATCATGAAAATTATTTGGTATCAGCTAAAAGAACAGAAGAGTCAGTAAGTTGAATAGAAGAAACAAACAAGAAGTATAAGAAAATGATCGTAGTAAGTCACTTTCACAAACCCCAAACTACAATTGGAGGAAGGAAGCTGGATGGATAGATAGATAGATAGATAGATACGTAGATAGACAGAAAGACAGATAGAACAGACAGACAGGATAGATAGACAGGCAGGCAGGCAGACATCTCTTCTGTTTGTACATTATAGGCATGTCCATAAATATATATTTATATTTTTTTCACCCCCAAAACCTACTCAGTGAGCCTGGTAACAAATATTAAACGAGAAAAAAGGAACTTATTTGGCAAAGCTAATCAAAGCATCAACTATATCTCATAGTATATACAATATTCCGCACCCACAATGAAAGAAGAAATAGTGATGGACCACTTTCTCAACTTTTCTCCATGAACAAGATTGGTTTTTAAAATCACCCAGCATTCAGCTGTTTGTTGTTCTTTCCATTTGTAGTTACTTTTTATATCATTTACTGGGCTTTGTTTACATCATTCTGTGTCTTTAATGGACTTCTCTTAATTTTACATATCCATAATTTCTGAGGGGGCACTAAAATGATCTAACATTCACATGCCACAATTCGTATATGTATTTGTCAAGTAATGGGCCCAACAGCAGTAATTCAAAAGGAATGGGAGATGCACAGATTCAGAGACATCTCCTTCCAAAATGTTCATATTGACTATTTGTGCCTGATCTGTGATAGTCTTCCAAGCTCTTATTGGTTTGATCAGCAAGAGACAGACTGCACCATGACTTGGACATCGTGATATTATTTTGGTACTCTTAGATTATGAAGGACAATGATGTTGGTACTGCAAAACTGCTGTTATATATATGAGATCTTCTGTTCTACTTTTGACCTCCTTAGGCTACATATCAAGCACTCCAGATCTCTGACTTTGGCTCTGGATCTCAGGGCAAAGTATAGGGACATTTTAGTCAAGATACATAGAGGACTTAAGACAAACATCTAAGACAAAAAGTCATTCACCAATAGGTGAGTGGTCAAATGATAGCTATTTTTATTTTTAAATTTTTATTCTGAGCCTAAACATGACAAAAAACATTTCCACATACAAAGCAGAACACAAAAAGAGGATTATATATGAAAGAATGACTCTCCATTTCATATTCTTTAATTTTTTTAAAAAATGATTAATAAACTCTATACCTTACTTTCAAAACTCTCCTGCTTACAAAGCATAGACATAGGCCTTCTTGTTATCTTCTGCACATTAAAAAATTTCAGGAATCTAAAGTTCGGGGGCATTAATATTGCTACCCCTCTTCGTTGACAGGAAGGGGAAAAACATATAAAAATTAGCATAATCAAGCAGAATGATTCCACACAATGGTCATATCCAATAAGAGCCTCTGCATCCTGCACTCCTCTATCAGGAAAAGGTCACATGATTCATCATACTCATCACAGGGTATTTGAGACATGGTTAATCAATACTTTGACCAGAGTTTTAAAGAGTTTCTTAGGTATTTTTTCTTTAGGATGCCATTTTCCATGAATAAATTGTTTTCTTGTTTCATATCATTTCACTCTGGGTTAATTCACACTATTGAGGATTCTCTCAAATTGTCTTTTATCATTTCTTAAGTGAGGACAATGTTCCACTACATTCACAGAGCACGAATTTCTCCGGCCATTCCGCAATTGTCGAAGAGGCCATCTAAGACACTCTCACAGAATCCATTTTATCTTTTCTTTATTTACTCCCTTTTAGTCTCCTCATTGAGATGAAGAAGGTCACTTTTACGGGGTCAATTTACTACTTGGCATTATTCTTCCTCTTAACCCAACAATCTCTCAAAAACTTGTAGTTTAGCTTGGTGTATTTCTATACTAAATTCGTGTGTGTGTGTGTGTGTGTGTCTGTGTGTGTGACAGAGAGAGACAGAGAGAGAGAGAGACAGAGAGAGAGAGAGAGAGGGAGGGAGGGAGGGAGGGAGAGAGAGAGAGAGAGAACGAGAACTTAACCCTTTTAAAAAAAACTCAGGTTCCTCTGATGCCCCCTTTATTCTCCCCATCTTCAGGGAAAATTCTTGATTTTTTCCAATTGTGAAAAATAACAAGTTCCATCCTTTTCTTCCTCCTTTTCCTATTAACATATTCCTCCTTTTACTCTCTCTTTCTCTTTCTCAAACCTTCAGAACAGAACCATTCTACCCCAGGACTTCTGCTTTCCTATTTAATAACCTCAATACACTTTGAAGACATGAAGCTTCTGAAGGGACATATTTCTTCTCCTTCTGTTAAAATGTTAGCATGATATCATACAGCTCCATCCAACTGCTCAAATCAAAATTTCCTCTGGGTTCTAGTGTTTATATTTCAAAGTTCCTATTCATCTCTGTCCTTTTCATCAGGAATGCTTGAAAACCCTCTATTCCATTGAGAATTTTTTCCCTACAGGAATAAATTTAGTTTTGAAGGACAAATTATTGTTAGTTGTGAGGCTCTATCTTTTACCTTTCAGAATATTATAATCCAAGTTCTCCTTTTCTTTTAAGTAGAAACTGCCAGGTCTATTGTGATCCTGACTGTAGTTCCTTGATACTTGCATTACTTCTTTCAGGATACTTTCAGTTTTTGTTTTCTTCTTTCTGGATTTTGCCTATGACATTCTTGGGACATTCCTGTTGGGGTTCCTATCAAGAGGTGAATGGTGCATTCATTCTATCTTTACTTTGCCCTCTGGTTCATAGAGAATAGAGCAGTTTTCATTTACGATTCCTTGACATATAGTATTGGGGATCTTTTCTTCTTAATTGTGGTTTTCAGGGAGTCCAGTGGGTCTTAAATTATCTCTCTTTGACCTATTTTATAAGCCAGGTGCTATTGATGTCAGACATGTTACATTTTCTTGTATTTTTTTACTCTTGATTTTGTTATACTATTTCTTACTGTCTCATGGAGCTATCATTTCTGTTTAGATACTCAATTCTAAGGGAAACCATTCCTTGGGTAAGTTTTGTCGTTTCTTTTCTAAGCTATTCAATTTCTTTTTTTTTAGCTATTCAATTTCTAACCAGTTCTCTCCTCAAGAGCATTTATTTCATTGTTAATCCCTTGCTTCATTTCTTCTACATAGTCTTGTGGAAAATTCATATTTTCCCCTTTAAGTCTCTACTTGCAATTGGTATGGCATTAGAATTGCAATGATTTTTATACTGGTCAGTGTTTCCTTTGATTTATTCATATCTCCAGCTTTATTTCTTTCTTATTTTTATTTCTTTTTTGCTTTTTGGAGGGGAGAAGGTAGGGCAATTGAGGTAAAGTGACTTGCCTAAGGTTACATGGCTATTTTTTGTGTTAAGTGTCTGAGGACAGATTTTGAACTCAGGTATTCCTGACTCCAGGGCCGGTGCTCTGTTCACTGCACCACCTAGCCGCCCCATATCTCCAGCTTTATTTCTTAAATTGGGACTTTGAGTCAGAGCTAGGCTCTGACCCCAGCTGTACTTTTGGATGAGGTACCTATCCTTGCCTGGTCTCACCCTGAGTCTCCTAGATTCCCGTGCTAACCTCCACCTCCTAGGATTATTGTTCCCTTTCCCATTCTGATCTTTGAGATTCTGAGTACTGGAGCTGCAAGGATCTCTCTGAAGTCTCAGGACGGAACGTTTGAACCAGTGGGCCTGTTTCAGTCAGAGCAGTGCAGTATCACACTGAGAGATACCAGGTTGACCATGGAAACTACCCAGGTTTCCAAGAATGTCTTATGGGGACTTCTGAACACTCTAGGACTTTGTCAAGGGAGCTATTTTTACCACATCTAAACACAGAGACTTGACTGGCACATATGTCCCATCTCTAGTCACACTGGCTATAACTTTGTTTAAGGGACCCCCTTCCCTAGTGTCCTAAGGCTCCTGGCTAACTTTTAATTATCTTCTGGGATAGAAGACATCACTACTATAGGTTCTCATTAGTTCTCATTTTTCCAATTATTATTTAGTATGATTAGAACAACATTGTAACACATTCATCTTAACAAGAATTCTCAACAGTTGTTAAAGGAGGAAATACAAACTACCCACCATCATATGTAAAACACTTTAATTTCCTTAGAAATGCACACAGGGGGCGGCTAGGTGGTGCAATGAGTAGAGCACCGGCCCTGGAGTCAGAAGGACCTGAGTTCTGATGCGGCCTCAGATATTTAAGGCACACACAAACAAAAACCTAGCCGTGTGACCTTGGGCAAGTTACTTAACCCCAATTTCCCTCCAAAAAGAAAAAAAAAAGAAATGCACACTGAAACAACTGTGTGGTTTTAACTCAAATCCAGAAAATTGGAATTGATGACCAAACATGAGGGGTAGGTAAGCTAAACCATTCTTATTGAAACTTTGATTTGGCCCAATTATTTTAGAAAACAAGGCGAATAAAGTTACTAGACTGTTAATACCTTCTGACCCAATGATTTCTTCATTAAGCATATTTTGGGAGTAAAGAAAACAGAACCAAGGTAGTATGTACCAATACACACAATGATGTAAATGAAAATTAGACTATCTGATGTAGCAATGTCCAAATTTATATTAAATGTATTGACTAATCTAGAATCCAGAGAACCTGTGATGAAAATCCCTTTCCTATTATTGACAGAGGGGTTGTAGACCATGGGTGTGAAATGTCATACGTGCTGTCTGATGTTTCTGGGACAGCTTATTTTGATGAACTGGTTTGTTTTTTTTATTTGCTTTTTGGAGAGGAATTGGGGTTAAGTGACTTGCCCAAAGTCACACAGCTAGTAAGTGTGTCAAGTATCTGAGGACAGATTTGAACTGAGGTCCTCCTGAGTCCAGGGCCAGTGCTCTATTCATTATGCCACCTAGCAGCCACCACTGATGAACTGTTCTTTCTCTGTTACAAGGGAAGTGATGGGAGATGGGGAAGGAGGAATAGGAAAATCACCATGACATAAAAGTTGCAAAATTGTAGAAAAATGGACAACATATATGGACCTTTATGAAGAACAAAAATGAAAATAAAACAAAATGATATGAGCAATCAAAACCACTATAAAAATGAAGACCACTTAAGTAGCAGCATGACTCAGATCAAAGTTATTGGGCAATGTCAGTGATCTAGCAAGTGTCTAATGTTTCTGTTAACAAACATCAAATGACTGCAGTATCAGAGTATCAGATTGTGTTATTAGCTATGACAGTCTTTTATTTGCTTAACTATTTTTAAGATCTCTGCACTTTTACTGATTCAAATGAGAATAGATTAGCATTTTAGATGTGCTGAAAGAAAATGTTATCAAAAATTAAAACAAAAAGATTTCCACCAGGGTTCCTCCCTCTCTTAAAATACTGGTTATAACCATGTGACCTTGGGCAACTCACTTAATCCCAAATGCCCTGCTTTCCCCCATCCAAAAAAAAGGAAAAAAAATATGATTTAGTCTAATTTTTCCCAAAAAGGTGACAAACCTGTCCCCCGCACCAGGACTTGATTGGCCCAAGGGTCTAAGGTTCAAGCTGTATCTTCATTGAAGGAGCTTCCTCTTAGCCTCTGACCATGTTAATATGGCACCGTGGTCATTTATAGGCACAGAAAGGGCCCACCTATGTAAAGTTGGTGCCTTTCACACATGGCAGATGTCCCAAGACCATCTAAGTAACCACACCTAGCTTTGCTGATCATATGAAGGCAGTTAGGTAGTACATTAGCTAGAATTCTGGACCTGGAATCAGGAAAGCCTAAGTTCAAATCTTGTCTAAGATACTCACCACCTGTGTGACCCTAGACAAGTCACTTAAACTCACTGAACCTCAGTTTGTTTACCTATAAAATGGGATTAATATCACCTATATCGCAGGATACTTCTAAGAATCAAAGGGGATAATATCTCACATCATTACAAACTTGAATAGGGTCAGGAACAGCCTTAACAGAAGCCTGTTTGATGGCCCTCTCTAATTATGGTTGTTGTTGTTGTTGTGTTCTTCTTTTTTTTTTTTGCTTTTTGGAGGACAATTGGGGTTAAGTGACTTGCCCAAGGTCACATGGCTAGTTTTGGTGTTAAGTGTTTGAGGCCAGATTTGACCTCAGGTATGCCTGACTCCAGGGCCAGTGCCCTATTCACTGTGCCACCTTGCTGCCCCAATGGTCATTCTTATTAAGGAAGGTTTAGAGCAAGGAAATACATTGAGCATCAGGAAAGTCACTTTAGCAGTTAGGTGGGGGATGGAATGGAGAGGGGAGAGATTGGAAATAGAGAAATCAATTAGAATGCGAGGGTCATAGAGCAGGCTAAAGGTGATGAGGGTAGGAATTCGGGCATGGTTCTTTGAGAGGAGAAATAGGTATACAGGAGAGAGGCTTCCAAAAAAAGGAACCAACAGAACTAGGCAATTGATCGAGAAGAGTGCATTAACAAATGGGCAACTGAGGAAGGCTCATATGAGACACTTGAGAATAGTCTTGAAGGAAGCTAAGGGTTCCAAGAGGGAGTTATCAGGAAAAAGGGCAGGGCAAGGCAGGCATGGGGCACAAGGTTGGGAGTGGGGAGATGGGAGTTGGCCTTTGCAAAGACTTAGAAAATGTGGTGCGATGGAAATTTACAATTTACTAGATTTAAAATCAGAGGACCAGGGCTCAAATCCTGACTTTCTGGCTAACTACCTATATACCTTTAGGTAAATCATGGTACCTCTCTGGGTCTCATTCCCCTATAGCAAATTTGGTGGTTAGGACTAGATGAGCTCAAAAGTGCCTCTGTGTACCTATAACCTATGAATTCGGGAGCCAAGCCTTTTGGAAGAATCCAAGGTGTCACCACCACCTTATCCTTATCTTGAGCTGTCCTAGCTCTATCTCCACACTCTATCCAATGGCTTTCCCATCTCTCTAATAATAAATCTTTATTTCCCATCAGTCTCACTATAACTCTCTCAGAATATGGATTGGACTGCCACCAAGGATGTTTGGGCAGCTTGCCCTATGGCCTACAGGGTAGTGAGTTCTTGCAACGGGGGAAGTGAAGGGGAAAAAAAGGAGGAGGGAGACAAAACCTGCTGCTCCCCCTTTCTACCTTACAGCATCACCAATCTTTCCAAAGCCACCCCTTGGCACCTCCTTCTTGGCATCATAGGAACCCACTCAGCATTCTGGGCAGAAATTGCAGATAACTTACTTCTTATGCAAAATTTGCCCTTGACAAGACCTTTCCACTGAGGGAAATGAATAAAGAACACAAGTTGAGAGGGAAAGAGAATTTTAAAAGAGAGCCGGGGCAGTGGACCTTTAGGCCTCTGAGACTTGGCCACCTTCTTGGGCCGTGTTTGAATGCGTAAACTATTCCTTTTTTTCTCTGACATAAATCCCTAAGGGAAGAAATGTTGTCTTTTTCAATGTCTTTCACAGGACTGAGTATAGTGCCCATGTAATAAATAATGAATACCCTGATTTTTCAGGAGGGAGGACAAAGGAGTGAAGTAACTTGCTTTCTCTCCTTCCTTTGGATTAAAATCAGGAAAACCATTAGTAGTGAGCCCACAAGCTCTGTAGGAACCTTGAATGGCAGCCTGGGGAATGGGATGGGGTTATGTACCCAAAGAGGAAAGGTAAGACAAATGCTGTATTTATCTCATAGACAGGCATATGAGGTTTGCTTCATAGATCACAGGAATTCTTAACATGGATTCCATGAACTTGTTCTAAAAAATACTTTGATAACAGGATCTAAATATAGTTGATTTCCTTTTGTAACCCTATGTATTTTATGTAATACATCTAAAACATTATTCTGAGAAAAGGACCATAGACTTCACTAGACTGCCAAAGGAGTGCATGACAAAACAAAAAAGATTAAGAATTCCTGGCCTTCAAGCAGCAAGGTAGCACCCTAATGAAGAGAGCACTGGCCCTGGAGTGAGGAGGACCTGAGATCAAATTTGACCTCAAGACGCCTACTAGTTGAGTGACCCTGGGTAAGTCACTTAAAACCCGATTACTTTAAAAAAGAAAAAAAGAAAAAAAAGAACCCCTAGACTAGATGATCTCTAAGCCCCACACTTGGGCAGCTAAATGGTGTTGTGAATAGAGTACTATCCTTGGAGTCCAGGAGATCTGAGAACAAATCCAACTTTAGATACTTAATAGCAATGTGATCCTGGGCAAGATATTTAACCTCCCTCAGGCTCATTTTCTAAACCTGCTGAGTAGAGATAATAATACCATCAACTTCACAGGTTTGTTGTAAAAATCAAATGAGGGGCAGCTAGGTGGTGCTGCAGTGAATAGAGCACCAGCCCTAGAGTCTTGGGGACCTGAGTTCAAATTCAGCCTCAGACACATAACACTTACTAATTTTGTGACCTTGGGCAAGTCAATTGCCCTGCCTTACCCCTTCAAAAAAGAAAACAAAAGATCACATAAGAAGAATTTGTAAAGTGCTCTGCAAACCTCGAAGAGATATAGATGTTTCTATTATCATCAACATTGTGTTTGTGATCCTATGACTAGATGCTTCAAACAATTTTCACTTCTGACTTAAGTTGTACCTAGTCAAATTATTATTATTAGTCAACACTGTCTCCAGAATCTGTAGAGTTGTGATTCATGCAGCAGCATGAGTCTGTCAAGAATTAAACTTGCCAGGCACCCAAAAGCTAATGGAGAGAAATGTGGGGGGAGTTATGTGTGTGGAACATGCTTCCAGTGATGAGCTCCATGTAAGAAGCAGGGGCAAAGACATCGCCCAGGAAATGTGCCATCAGAAAAAGAAGTGGGCCAGCCCAAATACTCCACTGGTCCCTGAGGGATGTTGGCAGACAAGGAAGAAGGTAGGCCTTCAGCACATTGGACAGAGTCTTCATAAAAGATTCAGGGAAGGACAGAGGTAAGATGGCCTGTGATAGTGCCTGTGAAAGGAATGCCAGCGCCAATGAGCCATGAAGTGGTTAATGCATTTACTTGAGTAACAAGAGTGATGATTGCAATGGCAATTCCAATTTGATATAGCACTCCACAGTTTGTATCCCTATGAGAAAGAGGGTGTATGGGTTATCATTCTCATTTTAGACCAAAAGAATCTGTGGCACAGAGAGGTCAAATGATTTATCAAGGTTATACAGCAAGTGAGTAGTGCAGCCAGGAACTGAAGCCAATTCTTTGGCCTCCAATTCCAGTGCCCTTTCTATTATACCAGGCACTCTGAAGCCAGATGGTTTTTCTTTAATACAAGCAGAAACACTTCTTCTCAGGATAAATACTTAAGGGGATTTGGGAAGCACACACACATATCTCCATGGCTTCATTGGCTATGCTCATCTTCAAGTTGTTTCTTTTCAAAAATCCAAAAGAGATCATTTTGGAAAATGAATTCACAAACAAAAAAGAGTAAAAAATGAACTCACCTTCCTTACACACATGTTCTTAATAACTCAGTCTGGTTCTGAGCAGCTGTTCCTGGGCATGGAAAGCGTGTCTCAATGGTTCTCTTCAGCATTTGGGCCATATGCAAGACTAAAGACATCGACTGGATCTTTCCAAGACTGTTGGTGATGGTCCTTCCATGGGCCTTAGCATAACTGACCCCTGACCTTGGCCTTACTTTTAATGTTCTCCCCAAAGAATGAGCTATTTTCTGAGAAGAAAGTCCTGTCTGCTGATATCTAAAATAATTTCAAACACAAATGGCCTCATTGTGAGCAGAGTCCTGGACTTGGAGGTGTTGGTTTAGAACTGAGGCTTTGCTTTGCCAGGACTTAAGGCAAATCCTTCCAAACTCTTACACAATACTGACAAAACCAAAGAAAGCACACACTTCTTTCTTTCTTTCTTTTTTTTATCTTTTTGGAGGTGGGGAAGGCAGGGCAATTAGGGATAAGTGACATGCCCAAGGTCACATGGCTAGTAAGTGTTAAGTGTCTGAGGCAATTTGAACTCAGGTCCTCCTGACTCCAGGAACGGTGCTCCATCCACTGCAGCAACACCTAGCTGCTGTTTTTGTCTGGCAACAATGCCAGACTTTCTTTATAGGAGTTACATTGGAAGGATCCCTTCTGTGAGCCAAGAAAAACCTGTAAGAAAGGGTTGGGCTTTTTTTTAACTTTTAAAGATGGCTAAAATGTATATTCCTGCCCATTAGTACATTCGTCCTTTGGTTGAAGGGGATGCTCTAAGCTTGTTATCTACACACCAACAACAAAATCAAACACTGTGTAAAATTATTGTTTGCTAGCAGCATTCTGTGAGTTAACATGAAAGGTCATGAAAATGTCCAAATACCTGAGAGTTGAGGTGCTTTGTAACTGAACAGGAAGGGCGACAGATTTGGAGGGAGAAGACACAGCTTCTAATACTGACTCTACTATTTACTACCTATAAAGTCTTAGGCAAGTCACTTGATCTTTCTGTACCTCAGTTTCCCAATATATAAAATGAGAAGGTTGGACTAAATGGCCTCTGAGGTCCCTTCAAACTCCAGATCTATGAAAGTTTATGAATCTGGGCCAGTCACTTGAATTTTCTGGGTCTGTTTTCTCCTTTGAAAAAATGAAGGGGTTGGACTAGATGATCTCTGTTGGTCCCTTCACCTCTAAAGCCATGATTCCAGGATCTTACTATTGGGGCAAACACTAATTTTATTTCAAGAAATCTAGAGCTCCCAGCTATCTGGGAACAACTCTAGCTTCCCATGAATGTTTCCTTAAGGGTGCTGAGTTGGACGTGGCTGTGACACCTTTCCTTAGATATCTTATAGCCACAGTGAAAGAGTTATACATATTCCCCTCTGGTTTCTTTCTACTTTGGATCTTAAGGTTGCCCTGGCATTTCCAGGGGCCAGCTAAAGAACCGTCCCTGGAGTCATAAGGACCCAAATTCAAATCCAAATTCAGACACTTGACATTTAAAAGCTGTGTGACCCTGGGCAAGTCACTTACGCTTAATTGCCTCACCAAAAAAAAAAAAAAAAAAACGTTGTCTTTGCATTTTCCCCACTTGTCCCAGTTAGCATGGTCGGTTCCAATTAATATTCCTCATTCTGTTTAGGTTAGCTATGATTTGACTGCAAGTGCTTGTTCTCTTCCATTTGGTGATTCCAACTTCCCCTTGCTATTCTGATGTCCAGTTGACCAAGTCATCAACCTACTAAATTGCAGCAGGATCTCAATGGGAAGTTATTCTGTGACCACTATTAAAATGGAGCCAGACTTACCAACATCAGTGTTCTGATATGAAACATCACTTATAAGTTCATGGATTTTGAAGAAGGAAGGAACCTCAGAGGAGGAAACTAAAGCCAGAAAAAGTTAAGTGACTCGTCCAAAGTGGTATAAGTAGCAATTATAAGGGTCAGAATTTGAACACAGGTTTTATTATGTTTTTTAAAACTCCAATGATTCTATTGTACCACTGGTGGTTATCCTTTATTCTCAAAAAGGACCAAAATGACATCACCATGTTAAGTCAAGTTTCAATGTGTCTGCTGTGGCTGATCAGACCAATATGATATCAGAACCCTCTACCACAGGTCACGCACAAATAGTCTATGTGAACATTTGGGGGTGGATTCAGTACCATAATGTATCTCTAGAGTGTATACATGAGCCTGTCATAGTGAAATGAATTATTAGGAAATTTCACCAAACATATAGATATTTGATTATATTGAGACTGGCACTGCATTCACAATTCACTAGCCTGGCATTATTCTCAAATGGTTGATCTGGGTTAGGGCTAGTCCTTTCTCCTTAACCATTTTGTAAACTCCTTGAAGGTGGTAACTATGTAGTGGAATTCTCTTATATACCTTAGGGTGCTTAATTCAGTGCTGAAAATTGGATTATAAGATTTAGAGCTAGAAGAAATTATTATCCATGCATAGTTGACATTAAAAGACTATTCAGCGTTGGATTAAAGTATTTGTTTTGCTAGTGACTGTCCAGTACAAAGAATAATCAGTACCTTATTTACACCACCTATGTAACAGATGGTCCACCCCATCATAATGAACTATGACAGTGGGTACCTCTAATTGGGCCACTCCTATTCTTATGACTCAATTAAAAGTTCTGGAGTTGAGTCATTGGTGAATATAGGGGCAACATGTGACCCAGGAGTCTCAAATGCCTCCAGAGTATTCCTGCTAGCAACGGGCATGATGAAGAACACCTTCTCCCCTAGCCTTACTCAATGACAATCCCAGGGCACCTTGCTAAGAGATGATATTAACATCACAAAATAACAAAATACAGCCCTATTCTAGGCATCACATCATCTTTGCTGAAGATATTATCTCTACAAACCATCCTATTTCTGCTCTCTAATGGAACATTTCCCCTGGTCTTGTATTTGCTGAGCTGCTCTCTGCTAGCATATACTGGTTTTCAAGCCTCTTCTGGGCTCTGTGCTGCGTTCTACTACCATCTGTTGAGATGTAGAAATCAGTCAGTCTCTTCTTTGCAAGGGATGGGATGGGGCTAAGGCTCTTTTAGTGTATCACAGAATGAGGGATTAGACTGAACCAAGCAGCCAACAAAGCTATTCTTTTGATGGCCTTTTCCCCAGTTGTGACTTGGAGTCAGACAATTTTTTAAAATTACAACTAAATCCCTGAATATCAGTCTGTATCCTTAATTTGGAGGACTCTATCCAACTAAAATCCCACAGAAGCTGTGTGGAGGTTAAGGGATCCCTTCACTTCCCATAATGCACCAAGATTAGGCATCCAAATAAATCCCAAGGCAAGCAAAAAAGTGTGAGAGAACAGTGGTGAGACTCTTGGCATCCTTCCTTCTTCCACATTTCTGTCTTCACAATAAATGTCTACCAGCAACAAGACATCCAAATTCTGTACTATGTTCTGTCCAACAGGAACCTTCCCTGTCTCTCTATGATGTCAGATAAAGCCTAATGTGAAAATCATGAAAATGGGCCCTGGGGTTCCAGATGGGCAAGATACAGCACAAATCAGGTTAAAAGTAACTGACATTTTGAAAGTGCATTACACTGTTGGAAAGCACTTCTGCATATGTGTGTATAATTGTTTTTTCTTCATCTGATTGTTCTAAAAGCCCTGGGATATAAATACTATTATTATCACCATTTTATAGGTGAGGAAACTGAGGCACTCAAAGGTAATGTGACTTGCCCAGGATCACAAAGCTAGTAAGTGTCTAAGGATACCTGATTAAAGGTCCACCTAGCTGCCTACACATGTATGAATAATTAAGGCAGGTTATTCAAGATGAAAAGTAATCCCTTTTTCTTCCCCTTATGCTTCTGGATAAAATTCTGCTAATGTTCAGATGTGACTGGGGACATATTAAAGTGTAGATATCTTCACTCTCTCGAAAGAAATGGATTAAACCATGTGAGGTCAAGGAAAGCTGTAGATTAAGCTTCCAAGAGCTTACCAAAGAATAGTAATTACTGATGCTTCTCTGGGACTGTTTGTGATGGTTATTCGGCATGGTCAAGCTGTTCATTCTCCCCAAAAAGCTGATCTTGCTAAGTAACCACAGAAGCCAAGCATCTGCTTCTCCCTCTGCCCCTCCCCCATTTAATTATTCAAGTCAAGATTTGATAGTTGTTCATATGGCTAGCCTCTCTCAGCCACATGACTCTATTCCTATCATTCCACTATAACAAGTTTATCCTCCCTTTTCAATGAAATGAATGTAAATCAGTGTTATTACTGCCTTTGCTATTTGCACTCTCCTTAAAGTTAGTAAATGATAAAAGTCGGAGCACATCTGATCTGGGAAACTGAAAAAGAATCATCTATTCAAGTTTTGAAGTACAGTATTTCATATATAAGAGCTACATAGCAATGAAATTAAACACTCCTGCCCAGGACAGAAAAGAGGGGAAAAGATAAGTGGCAATATTGCATTTTAACCTGGGCAGGGGAATGGGAGAATGGTATTCAGGTCAGAAGAGACTAGCTGTGTTTTTCCAGCACTGCAAAATTTCCCCACCAATCAATAAATGTTTCTAGCATGTCTACTAAGTGCTAGGCACTGTGCTGGACAGTGGGGACACAAAACCAAAAATGAAATAAGCCTTGACCTCAAGATGCTTATATTCCATTGAGGGAAGTGACATTAATCAGTCAACAAGCATTTATTAATTAGTACCTGCTTTGTGGCACAAATTGCTAAATGCTGAAAATACAAAGACAAAAGTAGAATACTACTTACCCTCAAGGAGCTTACACTGCAGGATGACCATCCTCTGTCCACCCCAATACCACCCCTTGCCTCACTAGGCTTCCCTCCAGTATCTTCACTCTGTTCCCCACCCTGCTTTCACCTCACTCCAATGTTTGATCTTTATGAAATATTCTCCATGATACCTGAACCTGAGATGAACGGAATGATTCCTGAGTTCACTGACTTCCATGGACAAATCAGAAAACATTGCTACTCTTTGTATAGCAGATGAAGAGATGACCTCAAGAGTTAGAAAGGCCAAGGGACAGCTAGGTAGTACAGTGAATAGAGGACCAGCCCTGGTGTGAGGAGCACCTGAGTTCAAATACAACCTCAGACACTTAACACTTACTAGCTGTGTAACCTTGGGCAAGTCACTTAACCTCAATTGCCCTGCCTTCCCCAATGAAAAAACAAAAACAAGAAAGAGTTAGAAAGGCCTAACTTCAAGGCTTGCCTTTGACATATGCTGTGTGACCCTGGGCAAGGCAACTAAGCCCCTCCATGCCCACTCTGAGACAATAAATAGTAGAATATTTGATGAACTGTACAGCCAGAGGGAGTTTTCTCATCATTGAGAAAACTTTCTGAGTGAGAAAACTTTCTAAACCAAAGAAACCGCAGGTATAGTGATACAAACAAACAAAAGATAATGCTGGAACCTATAGGTCTTGGAGTAGAATCTTGATGGGCTCCAAGGACAGTTAAATCTATAAGATACAGACTCAAGTAGAATAGAAATAAGCTATCTATTCTCCTGTCAGGTACTTCCAGAGCAACTACTCATCACTTAACTTTTCAAAGATCAATAGAAAAAGGGAATTAAATCATATCAAGTACAATATGTTCTGGCCTTGAAAACTTCCGAGTAACAATGAGGAAGGTATTAAACACAGTTCCAAGTATGGGAAGCAGATGGGGCAGATAACTTTCTTTTGTGACAGGAGAGAAAAGTCCCTTGTCATCCAGGTGTCACAGCAAAATGGGCGGCCATTGGCGAAACCTGGGCCTGGGACCACAGGCAGAATGAAACTGGCTGGGGCCAAGGGCAGTAAAGGATGATGGCCCTTATAAAACCATTAATATACCAGTACATTGTCCTCCTGACTTCAGGGCCAGTGCTCTATTCATGGCACCACCTAGCTGCCCCTTGGCTTTTCTAACCTTTGAGACCAGTTCTTCATCCATTATACCAGTAGTAGCAATGTTTTTTTATTTGTCAATGGAAGTCAGTGAACTCGGGAATAATTCTATTCATCTCAGCTTCAGGTATAATGGAGACTTATTTCATAGGAGTCAAAAACTGGATTAAGGTGAGAACAGGGTGGGGAACAGAGAGAAGGTACTAGAAGGATGCAAGGTGAGGCAAGGGGTGGCATTGGGGTGGACAGAGGATGGTCGGCCTGCATTAGAGCCTCTCTTCCCATTTGCTCTGTGACAAGGCAACTCTGCTCCCTTCCCTGTCCCAAGGCTCCCCTTCCCCCTTCTCCCACCTACGGGTGTACAGGTCTGGGAAATATGAAGCAAAGCAACATTTTTCCTTGGTGATCACACTTCAGCCACACCTTCTGCTCCATTGTTTGAAGGGTGGAGAAATAAGCTCCAAAATCTCTGCTTAAGGGGGGGTGGGCAACACAGCTATCTTCTTATTTCCCACCGGGCTACATTTATGTGGACATCTTTGGAGAGCTCCACTACAGCCCTGGGCTGGGCCCCTTCTCCTCCCACACTCTCAGCTTCATTCTATGTTTAGTCTTTCTCCCATTAGATGGTAAGCTGCCTGAGGGCAGGACTGTCTTTTGAATTTGGATCCAGAGCATTTAGCCCAGGGCTTGGTATGGTAAATCTTAGGTACTTCATAAAAATTTAGTGACTGACTGACTGACAGACAAAGTAGGACCAGGCCCTCAGAAGTCAAAAACCCTTGGGAGAAATTCCCACTAGCTTATAACCCTAAGGTCAAGTAAGAGCTGACAGTTGACATGGATAATTCTAATTCTTTTCTGAGCATGCACAGTGCTACCTGTAAAAGAACCAATGTCTACAGGTGGGATATAACACATACAATTATTTTCTACAATGCCAAAGGAATTCATTGCTTCATCTACCATGATCAACAGCACAGTGAATTCTGCCCTCTCCCAAGCTGCTTTTAGGTTCATAAGATGGTAGCTCTAGAGAAACTGTCTAGAACAGTTCCTCTCAGTTCACAGAGAGGGAAACTGAGGCATTCTCCAAATCCAAAGCTTTTTCCATCCTTTCACACTCTCCAACTCCTACCCCTAGCATAAATCCCCTTTACAAGTGGATATCCACATAATGCTTAGATACTTCCTAAAAGACACAACTCAATTCACCTCACTCCAACCAGGTCAGCCCATTCCACTGGTGGAGAGATCAAAGTCATTAGGAATTTCCTTCTTAAATGAAGGTAGAATTAGTTCCCTATTAATATTGGTCCAGTACTCCCAACCTTGCCTTCTGGGGTCATCAAGAACAAGACCGGCCTTAATTTTCTATCAACAACCATAAGAATGAAAAAGCAGTGAATGTTAAGGGATATGCCTTCATCTTTCCCAGGAATCTTTAAAATTTCTGCTTGCAGAGGGCAGCAGTAGCAGCATTTACTCTGATGTCCTTCTTCGATGGTACCACAAGACAGACAGATCATTGCAGGCTCTCAGTAAGGAGCAATGAAAGCATTTCGTCTGCTCTGTGCATGAATCACCTCGGGAGTTCACACACTGTCACTTGGGCTATCTCCACATGACATGAATCCATGGATTTTTAAGGCCAGGCCTGAGATTTCATCAATGTAGGGGAGTTACAATATGGAATCTTTCTCCATGAAAGCCACTTGTCTGTAATTTATTGTCTGAATGAGTTGCCTTGAGTAGAGTTTTCAAACTTGAAGCCACCTGGTCTCAAAACTCCAGTGTTGGGGGGACCCAGATTAAAATAAAATGTCAAACAAAATATACAAAAATACAATGGAAGACAGATAATGCTAATTTGCTCTTACTATAGCTTACAGGGATCTGTTTCTATTTGCTCTTGACCCTGTTTATCTAGAGTACTAAGGGGTTAAGTAACATGCCCAGGGTCACACAGTTCATGTGGGTCAGAGATGAGACTAGAGCTCAGTCTTCCAGACGCCAAGGTGCCATTCACTGCACTCTATATCACTGAAGCCACAATTCTGAAAAAAGAACCCAGAGGATTTTTTGTTTAGTTTAGTTTTGTTTTTTGAGGCAATCAGTTAAGTGATTTGCCCAATAGCATACAGCTAGGAAGTAGCTGAGGCTGGATTCTAACTCAGGTCTTCCTGACTCCAGTGCTGGTTGTTCTAATCCAGAGGATTTTCTAAAAACAATGGATTTACTGATTGCATTTAGAAGGATTTTATTTACAGGAAATTCACTTAGGAGGCAAATTTTATGCAACACATTCTGTTTATGAAATGAAGGACACCAAAAAAAATTTTAAAAACAAAACTATAAGACTCTAGGCCAAAAGAATGAGATCTAAATTGGGGGAATTTGCAGACAAAGAGAGGACTCTTTAAAAGGCCATCCTTTTCAACCCCTTCACTTTTACAAACAGAGAAAAAGAGGCTCACTGTTGGAACATGAAACTCACCTTAAGACACAAGTGTAGAACCCGCTGTCTTGGGCCTCAACTGAATGAAACCAGATGGAGTCTTCTTCCTTGCTCATTCGGACCTCAGAGAAGATGATGGGCTCTTCCAGGTCCCCTTTGTTCTTGTACCAGATGAGCCTGAGGCCCATGCTCTGGGCTGTGCTGTAGTTGGTTCGAATATAACTGTAGAACAGGGCACACTTCACTCTGACCGGCTCTCCTACCAGGGCCATGTACGTCTTGAGATCCACTGACCAGTCGATGCAGCCATCCACTGAAAATGAAAGCAGAGTAAAAGATGTGTGAGAGGCAGGGAGGGCAAAGGAAAAATCTTCCCTGGTGATATGAGGAAGGAAAACACATGTGGATCCCAGCCTAGGCACATTCAGCTCCATCATGCTCATTAAACTTCTGCTTTGGGGCAGCACCATTGTTAGGGAAGTTATCTGAGAATTAGAAATCAGGGATCAAGTCCTAGCTGTGACCCTGATTGTTCTATGCCACACCAGATAAGTTACTCAACCTCTCTAGACAAAACATGGGAGAATGGAAAGACAGATTTGGAGTCAAGTCCTGAGCTCAAATCTTTGCCCTACCACTATCGCACTCCACATGGTGTTGGGTTAAGTCTCTTACAGAATGACAGAACCAAAGGGACTTGGTAGTCCAATGGGTACTTACGCTCATTCCTATGCCCTGTGCAAGGTTGGGGTAAGAGCTACCTAGACGTGTATCCTAAGCCTAAACCTGAAAGGGACCTCATAGATCATCAGATACAAACCCTCATTTGAAAGAGGGGAAAACTGAGGAGCAGGGAAGGGAAGTGACTTATCCGAAATCACAAGGTAATAAGCTTCAATGCTAGAATTTACCCTCAAAGTCAGTAACTTTTTCTTAATTTTTTGAAATATTTATTTCAGTTTTTTTAAATTTTGGACTATAGGTATGATTTACAATGTATATAATATATTGGCATAGGAGCATATGTATAAGCTTTATAAATATATATATATGTGTATACATATAAACATTATATAGGTATAGATATACACACATATGTATGTATGCATATTGAGAGTGTATGGTCAAGTTTGTTTTAATGACAAGTGTACTGTCCAAACAGTTTTGCAGTCACTAATTTATTAAGCTCCAGCTAGCATCTAGGAAAGTTGCAAACCACATTAAATATTACCATAGGTTTCGGGACATGTACTTAGAAAATGTGAAAAAGATATTATCGTTTAAAAGAAGTCAAATGCAGGATATATTTTAGACACAATAAGTTTCCTTTTTTAACAAACCACATTATATACAAAACATTGGTAACATTTAAAAAATTCAATACAACACCGTATGATTCAACCAAGTTATTTTTGTGTTTGAATATGGCCTAGTGAAGACCCTTCATTTTTCTATGAAGAATTTTCTCTGCACTTTTCTGGACTTTTCCATGGTTTCCAAAGTGATCATTCCTCTTGGTAGTTCAGGTTTGCTGTTTTCTGTATCCAGTGTGTTTTCTGTTTGACATTTTATAATCTGCAGAAGGGTTCCATAGCCCATATTATATTGATAAGCAAGAGTAAAACTTAATGGAAGGAGGAAGGGGAGGAAGGGGTCAGCTTGCTTTTTTTTTTAATTGCTCCAGCTGTGAGACCAATGGCACCAAAGCCAAAAAATGTCCCAAAATATTTGAGGAATTCTCTTGTCCAAGCAATCTGCATGGCCATCTGCCTTTCTCTCATTTCATTTTGTATCGTTAATTGCCTTTCCAACTGAAGTCTAGCATTTGTGAGCATAAATTCCTGCTGCTGTTTCATGTTTTCATTCATATGTTTTGACAAAAGAAATCCCATTCTGATAGGGGACAGGAGGCTCCCAGATACTGCTGTCCTTGTTCCTAGAAGGTGGCTAGGATACTGGAGGGAATAAGGATGAGTTTTGGAGGTGGCCTTGAGTCAGGTGGGCCCTGCCTAGGTTCCAGTGCCTTTTCCAAACATAATTGCCAAACCTTACAGTTCAATTAATTCAATTCCCTAAATGACAAGCTGGGAAAACTGAGGCCCAGGAAGGAAAAGGGACTTGAATAAGGAAAAAGATAGCAGAGTCTGATCTCAACATAGTCCTTACTTCTCTTTCATCAAATTCTGACTAAATGTTTCCCTTAGTGAACTTACTGTTGACTTTTGGAACATTTATTATTTGGCATTTCACCAAACATTGCTCTTTCCCCTTCCACTGGAACAAATAATTTGTAAGAGATTTGTCCGTTGTACCTTTGAGACAAAATTATTTGGTATCTTTATGAATAAAGCTCAAATAACACAATACAAAAAATGGAATTAAAAAAAAAAGAAATCTTGGTTTCATTACATTTTGTTCTTACATCTCTCTCATTCCCAAACACATTCTGTCTGCTCCCATTATACAATGAGCCATTCCTCATCACAAAGGTTAAACAATGGGGGAGGGGATGAAAAAGATGCCCAGTAAAGGCAACCAGCATATCACATCAGTTCTAGGAAATGCTTGTTCGACATGGGTTTGTTTGGCATTCAGGATAATTCGAATATCTGTCACTGAATTATATCAGTCACATACAACAATAACTTAAGTAGACATTTCAGTGTCTACAATTAGCTCTATGATCCAGACTCTACAAATGTATTTTCTTTTAAAGCTTGCCTGAGCAGCCCAATTCCCATGTGGAGTCAGTTTCTTTGTTCCTTTTTCTTAAATTCTATTCAACTGGCTCCTCTGTTCTCTCATCTAAGGCAGCAGAGAGGGGCTTCTCAGCTACAGAGTAGTAAACAGGTAGCTATATAACAGCAATGCAGAGAAAAATGGGGAAAAAAACAGAATTTCTAAACAGCAGCTGCTTTGATTTTTTTTCTTCTCCCAAGAATCAAAAAGCAAGGTTATTGCACATAATATCTCAAGAAATTTGGTGGCATCTGTACTGCTGAAATGTGGCTACTCGAGAGTAGGGGGCAATGACAATAGAATGTCTTATAAACGGGGGGTGTGCCTTGAAAGATGTTGGATGGTCTCTCTTACCAAAGATATCACCTCTAACCCACTAGCCTGCTGCCCCAGGGGAAGAATATTCCTCATAATATACACATTCCTACTATTATAGAGGGTTTCTGTCTTCAACTTCATATGTTAATTTACCCAAGATGGAAATTATTGGTGTTTCAGGGACTATAGGAAGCCAGGTATACTTATGATACATGCTTGCTGGATCTGTGAATAAGTATATGTTATTACTGAATTGTTTCAGTTCTATCTGGCTCTCTGTGCCCCCATTTGGGGTTTTCTTGGCAAAGATACTGGTTTGCCATTTCCTTCTCCAGCTCATTTTACAAATGAGGAACTGAGGCAAACAAGATAAAGTGACATTCCCTGTGTCACACAGCTAGTAACTGTCTGAGGCAGCATTTGAATGCAAGTCCTCCTAGCTCTAGGGCTGGCACTCTTTCTACTGTACTGCCTAGCTACCAGTTAGTCTAACTACACTGAAAAAACAACTCAAAATTATGAAAAAACAAACAACCAAATCATTCATACCATTTTACCCAAATATTCCACTGCTGGCAAAAATACCAAGGAAGTCATAGATAGAAAGAAAACATAACAGAAAAATGATCGTAACAGACCTTTTGTGGCAGCAAAGATCTGGAAACAAAGTAGGGCGTCCATGAAGGAGGGAATGGCTGAACACTGTAGTGATGGATGATATGAAATATTACTACACTATAGTAGACTGAAAGCCACTCTCCAAATCAGAAAAGGCTGGGCTCAAGTGCTGCTTCCGACAAATGCTGACTGTATGACCCTGGAGAAGTCAACCTTGCCCTCCCCCAGGCAGGTGCTAAAAGAAAATGAATTGAGCAACCTGACTTGCTAACAGATACCAGCCAAGGTGTACCATGGGTGATGATTTGCATTGGCAGGGTATGTTACCCTCACTAGGAGTCCCCTCCACTAATGAAATCATGAGTATTGAGCAAAAAGAAAAAGAAAAGATGAAGAATTCAGAGTATGTCAGCTTGAACTGATCCAGGGTTAAGTAAAGTTTTTTTTTAATGCACAGCAGCTATGTGGGGAGGGGAGTACCACTACCGAGTGATATAACTATAGAAAATAGGGGGGATACATTAAAGTATCAAAAAAAGTACAAAGGCAAGACTGAGAAAGAGGTGAGATGCAATTAGAGGGAGGGGCAACTATCTAGTATTAGAGAAGGAGGAGGAAAAGGAAAAGGGGAAAAAAGGGAAGCAGGGTAAGATGAGGAAGAGGAAGGGGATAATGAAGAGGAAGAATATGAAGAGGAGGAGGAAGAAGAAGAGAAGGAAAGGGAAGGGAAAGAGGAGGAAGAAGAAAGATACCCAGCAAGAGTGAAGATATGAGCTGCCTCAGTCACACATGTTCCCTCTATGCTTTGTTACTATTGTACTCCAAGTTTGCGCCCACTCTTCCCATCGATGCTGTACTCGTGGGAATGTTCTTACCATGCCATCTTAGTAAATGGCTTAGGAATTCAGTTTGACTAGAACATGGAAAGTATGAAGAAAAAGTAATGTGTAGGAAACCTGGACTGTGAAGTGTTTTAAATACTAAATAAGGGAAATTATATTTTATTCTACAGGCAATAATGAGTCATGGAAAGTTCCTGAGCAGCAGATTCTCCCGGTTAGATTTGTATTTTAGAAAATTCACTTTGACAGGTTCAAGAAGAACTGATATGAAGAGGGAAAGACACTTGAAGCAGGGAGTCCCATTGTAGGGGGTGTATTCAAATAGTCCAGGTAAGAGACAATGAGGGTCTGAACTTGGTAGTGGTCACGTGAGTGGAGAGAATGGGGAAGGGTGCAAAAGCTATCACAGATGCAGAAGCTGTAAGTCCTGGCAACAAAGTAGGTATGAGGAAACAACTTTTCTTTCTTTGGAAGTTATCCTTCCTCTATTGAGCAGAGTGTTCTTGTGTATAGCAGTGGAGGTCTTTGCAAGGATGACTGTCTGCATCCTGATTCATTTCCTTAGGTTGCTTGAAAGGTCAGGGAGTTATTCTGCTGTTGGTCTGTCTACTTAGCAGAACCTGTCACTATCTACTGTAAACAATCAGACTGAAGAACAGGAAGTCACTGCTTCAAAACCAGCCTTTCTATTTTAATCATTTTCATTCCAATTCTCAAAACAAGTGTGTCCTTAGGATACATGATCTGTGGATGCAAGAAAGAATGAGTTCTGAAGGTTACAGGGGGGAAAATGCCTCTTTTTATCATTTATTTTCCCATGAGGAGAATCCCCCAGAATTTTTAAAAACGCATAGACTCCTGGAAAGTCCCCCAGGGTAAAAGACCGGAAGCTGCCACTGATTGTAGGACCTGAGGAAAGCCACTTAATGTTGCTCCTCTCTTTCTCAGCTGTCTCATCCAAAAAATGGGGATAATACTGAAGGCATTGTGGGAGGTCATACACAGTGAAACAATGTTCATGGAGCTGGAAATCAGTTCAGTCATTCTGGAAAACAATTTGAAATTAGGTAAGAAAAGTCAGCAAACCATTACTATCTTATGACCTAGAAATATCGCTACTGAACCCACATGCCAAGGACTTCCTCAGAAGCAGCTTTCTTGCTGCTGCTTTCCAGCTCCTCTGAATTTGCCATCTTCCCCCACAGGAAAGCAAGTTCCTTGAAGGCAGGAACTGTCTGGCTCACGTGTATTTGTACCTCCGGTGATTAGTACGGAATCTGGTACATGGTCAGTGCTTAATAAATGATTTACCTTGGGAATGACTTAGCTACTGTCAACAATACAATGATCCAAGACACATCTGAAGGACATATGATCAAAAATGTCATCCATCCCCAGAGAAAGAACTGGTGGTGTCTGAATACAGATCGAAGCATACTTCTTAAAATTTCTGTATTTTTCTTGGTATTTCCTCTTTTTGGTCTGTGCTTTCTTTTATAACATGGCAAATATGGAAATATGTTTTACATGATTACACATGTAAGACCTATATTAAATTTCTTGCTTTCTTGAGGGGGTAGAAAAGAAAGGAGGTAGAAAATCTGGAACTCAGATTTTTAAAAAGGTTGAAATTGCTTTTACATGTAATTGGAGAAAAGATAATAAATAAATATTTTAAAATAATAAATAAATGATTTATCTCTATCAAAGTCAGAGGAAAAGGTTTTAATAAGAGCTACCAAGAAGTATTTGAATGGGGGGCAGACCCCCAGCACTATCTATTTAAGGTTTATGAAAAGCATAAATACTAGTCAGGGGTAGTGATCCTGTGGGCCCCAGTCCACATGTGTCCCTCTAGGTGCTCAAGGGCTACCGTTTGCCTAAATCCAAACTTCACAGAACAAAGCCCGTTAATAAAAGGATTTGTTCTGTAAAACTTGGACTTGGAATCTAATGGAGGAAACAACACACAAGCAACTACGTAAAAACAAAAAAAAATTAGGATCAACTGGCCATATCAATAGAAGAAGGTAATAGAGTCACAACAGAGGCACTGAGAGACGTTGGGAAAGGCTTCCTGTAGAAGGTAAGACTTTAGCTGGGACTTTGAGGAAGTCAGGAGGCAGAGATGAGGAGGGAGAGCATTCCAGGCATGGAAAAGAGGAGGTGAAAATGCCCAGAGTAGGGACATGAAGGAAGAGGAAGGAGGTCAATGTGACTGGATCACAGAGTACTTGGGGAGTAAGGTATAAGAAAACTGGAAAGGCAGGGAAGAGAGACAGAAAGTTCTTCTGTTCCCAAGCTGAGCCCTACACTTCCCATTACTGGAGAGTGAACCATTCATCTTTCCCGGGACCTGGCCAAGGCCACCAAGAACCATTGCCTTCTGTGCAGAGGCACTCAGGGTCACTCAACTTGATCTTATATTTAATGGGGTAGAGAACTGGGATCAGAGGAGACCAGAGAATAGAGTGGCAATATAGCACTGCTAAGGAGTTAAGCTGCTATTCTGTATTATGGGTATAAAGATGTCTCATCCAATCCAGTAGAAAACTGGGAAAAGGAAACCATAACTTTACTAATGGTCATCAAGTTCTCTTTACAAGATTCTCTTTCTTCAGGAACTAAGTTAGGGGACAGCACAATAAGAATTTGGGCAGCTAGGTAGGGTAGTGGATAGAACGCTAAAGACTTCTCTTCCTGAGTTCAAATCTGGCCTCACATACATACTGAGCTGTGTGATCCTAGGCAACTCTTTTCACTGTTTGCCTCAGTTTCCTTATCTGTAAAATGAGCTGGAGAAGGAAATAGCAAACCACTCCAGTATCTGCCAAAGAAACTCCAAATGAGGTCACAAAGAGTGAGACATGACTGAAAATGACTGAACAAGCACCATGAAAATTGTGCTCAGTTCACTGTCATGCTCTAGAGAGGGTACAGTCATTTTTCTTTCCTATCAGAGGATCAAAAAATTAGCACTGGAAGTGACCATAAGGTCATCTGGCCCTCATTTTACAAATGATGAACTGAGGACCAGAGAGATTAAGGGACTTTCCCACATGCACCCAGATAGCAAGTGACAGAACCAGTATTTGAAATTGGTCTGAATCCAAAGCTAGCATTCTTTCTTTTTTACATCACTGTTTTCACCCAAATTCACTCGTCCTCCACAAAAGGAATCAGAGCACAGATTCAGTCCAAACCAGAGCTGAAAAGGAACCGTCATCACAATACACTGGACAAGCGGCTATCAAGTCTCTGCATGATGGTCTCAGATGATGACCATGCTCATCAGCCTGACATTCAAGGCCCTCTCTGTTCTGGCCCTACTCTAACAATCAATATTATTTTCCACCTTCCTCCACCTTGGTGTTGTCAGACTCAAATAGAAACAGATGCCTGTGGTATTGTATTGTGACTTAGAAAACGATAAATTAACATTATCTACAGTGTAGTATATTTTAATCTATTTTCTTAAATATTTCTCAATTACATTTTAATTTAGGCCCAGAAGCATTCCTTGGAGAGCAACCTCTGTTGTTCCTGAACTTTCCATTCAGGGCAGACACTATCCTGGTAAGACTGCTCACATGATTCCCTAAACCTGCAAAGTCCCCATCTTACACCTTTACCTATTCACATATTAATCATATCTTCTCCAGTCTCTTCCTCCTCCATGAATGTGCAAGTTCATTCATTCATTCAATAAGAATTCATTAACCACCTACTATATGCTAGGCACTAGAGATACAAAGAGAAAAATAAAAAATGTCACAGCCCTCAGGGAGCTAACATTCTGTCAGAGGAGATTTACAAATAAAAGTAAACCTTAAATATCCCAGATCTAAGTGCTAAACAATATGGTAGGGGCAAAGAGATGCTAACAAATGGAGGGGAGGGAGGTGGAAGGAAAGGCCTTGTTTAAGAAATGGTACTGAAGCCAAGCCTTGAAGGAAGTCAGAGATTCTAAGACCTAGAGGTAAGGAGGAAGATCATTTTAGGTCAGTCTGTATAAAGATTTAGAGATGGGACATAGAATGTGACATACAGGGAACAGTAAGGTTAGATAACTTTTCTGTTGCTTTATTATCCCCCCCTTGGCACCTAGGAGACAAGACACACATTCCTCAGTGTTACTGAGAGTATAGGTATATATGATAACATCATGTAAACAAAATTAACAGAATCCGGCATTGGCTAACTTATATTCTGGTTGGGGGCTAATTTCTTGGTTTTTCTAGCCTTATTTAAAAACCTTTCCAAAATATGTGAAAGTATCTTTTCTTCATTTATAAGTAGAAACTGGTGACCATGATGAGCGAATATTTCTTTAATAGCTGAGGCTTCAGGGTCATCACTGTGAATACCAGTAACAGTCTGGTATGAGGGAGACAATGCAGGGTAGGGGAATGAGCAGCGGTCTGGAGACAAGGACTTGTTTTTAGTACTGGCTCTGTTACTCACTAAATATAATCTGGGGCAAGTTCTTCCCCTCTCAATTTCTCCATCTGTTCAATGACGCAGTTGGATTAAATGATCTCTAACACTCCCCTGAGCTCTGAAATTTTGGAATACCAGGTTCATTCCCCACGACTAGACATGGAGAAGGTGTAGAAAGTTGGGCTGAATGCATTGAGCCAAATGCTGGTTAATCACTTGTGACAGATATTATAGAGACTGAAGCTAACGTGTAGGGGGCCAAGATAGACCAATTGGCTTCTTTATCTCTTTCGAGGTTTTAAAAATCTATATAAAGTGGCTAGACATTCGCCTGGAAGTTTTGTGGTTTTTAGCGGCAGAGTAGCAAAAAAAGATCCCAGTTAATTGAAGGTTCTCATTAACTGAGTTCTGGTTGAATGAGGTGGAATCCTAGAGTATTCATACACTCAGTTCAAGTTCTGATTTCAGAGTCTAGACTCTAGACATAGGAAAATTTGCATACAGCCATTAATTTCTTCACCAACTTTTATTTTTCTGCAATGAGTTGATGTGCAAAATTAAGCTTGATAGAACCTAGGCATGGGGTGGGGAACTTGTGGCCTCAAGGCCACATGGAGCCTTCTAGGTCCTCAGGTATAGACCGTTGACTGAATCCAAACTTCCCAGAACAAATTTAGGTTTAGAGCATGTGTTTGGATTCAGCCCACAGGTCACACGAGAGAAACTAGAGGGCCACATGTGGTCTTGAGGCCATAAGGTTCCCACCCCTGATAGGGTGAGTACAGACATGAGAAAGCACTGAGGTACGGGAATGGGGGTAGGATGGGAAAACATAGCGGGGAATGCAGGATAAGAACAGGTAGGGAAAAATAACCAACTGTAATTCAGGCAAAAGCATGGCTTTAAACACTTAGATAAATGGGCCTTGAGTGGAAGACCCAAGGCTGTTGCAGGCAATATGCAGGCATTCACCCAAATCGTTCAATAAACATGTGGTCATCTCTATGTCAAATTAATCTCAGTGTGGCCAAGAATATATAGACTTGAAGGTAAGTGGCAATTAGGGCGAACTCCTCTCTTGCAGATATCTTCTTTATCTAGCCATATGCAAGGTTAGCAAACCAGGCAACCACCCAAAGCTTCCCTGTATCAGAGAACAGAGTAGCAGAGAGCATGAGTTCAGGCTGTCAGTTGGCATGCCTGGGATGGCAGGTACAGGTATTCATTTTCTTTTCTTTTAAACTTTGAAAAGTCTATTTTTGCCAGTGTCCTTATTAGCCTATGTGAAGACATTCCATGACAGGGCTGAGACAGGGAGCACATGTGCTCATTCTTGTCCTCTGTGGCAATGTGCCAATTACTCGGGACAGAGAAGAACAATTAAATGTGTTGACATATAATAACACGAGAACTATTTTACTTGCAAACAACTTTTCATATAGAATATATCCCCTTTTTTGATTCAGTGATATATTCTTTTAAAGACTTGGCATTCAGTTACCGAGATTTTGATGTATACTCTTTAATTCTTCATCATGAAACACATTCTTAAGTGTGATCTTTATCAGGTGAGTTCCCAGGCCACTGGAGTATATTATTCCCCATCTCTGAAGTAAATTTTTCATACCATGCACTGACTGGTGCAAAGACATATTGCGGTCTTCCATTTCTATTTGGGAATTTCTATAAAGGTGGAATAATTCTGTTTCTCAATATATCAATAAGTTTATCAGAATTCATTATTCCCTCAATAGGGACAAGCCTTCTGAGTCCACTGGAAGTAAGGAAAAACAGAAACGTAAAGTAATTCCTCTGAGATTTTTTTTTTTGGGGGGGGGGGCATGGATATTTTACAGTACGATATACTTAGATCCTAGAGTCTCACACAGACATGTTCTGACAGCAGCTTTGGGGGAGCCTTTAATGAAAAGGTGAGTTTCATCAGTAAAAATAGCCTTTAGCTCATCTTTAGCGCCCCAGTACAATGCCTGGCAGGTGGTAGACATTAAACAAATACTTATTGATTTTTATCTTGCACGTGAAAAGTTTTTTTTTTCTTCTTAACAGCAATTTTCCTCCACATGATCTTGCTATTCTTTCAAATTCAAGAAGTCTACATAGTATGGTAGTAGAATCAGAAGGAACCACTCTAGCGAAGGTCTTTGATTGTTTTCTGACAATTCATGATGCTGTTTTGCAGGAATGGTTTCTGAGATTCTGATGGTGTTTTTCATTTTTGACTACTTTTTCCTTTGTATTTTGTTGCAACTGATCCTATTTCATTGTGAGAGTGAATGATCCTTAAAATACTTGACATCCCTAAGAGCTACACAGGTGTTGCAATATCTCCAACAGTTACTGAAGTGTACTCTTTAAGAAATACAACTTATGCATTTTGTGGGGGGGAGTAAAATCCATTCTTAGAAACCAGAGGATACACACACACACACACACACACACACACACACACACACATACCCCACAAATGAGAACAGTGCAATATGTGAATGACAGAAAACATCCAGAACTCATCTGACATAGAACTAATTAAAGGTGGGAGACTATCTCTTTCAGCTTTCATCTTGTCAAGGTCAGATGCTTTGAGTCAGGTTAGTGTCAGTAAAAGCACATATATAACCTAACTGTTTTCATAAAATGAAGCCAAATCAAAAGTATTGTTTGTCCTAAGTGATTCATCACTGTCATATTTGAGAGTTCCTTTCTTAAAGGGTAGAGGTGATGCTATACGCTTTCCCCATGGCCGGTAGGAGTAGAGCCTGTCACTACTTTTGGCCATGGCCAAGACCACTGGAGAGGTAGACTAGGTCATCTATTCACTTCTCAGCTACTTGCTCACATCTCACCAAACTATAAATACCACTACTAAATCTGCATCCCAGAGAGATAATAGAAAAAGGGAAAAGAACCTACAAATACAAAAACATGTATAGCAGCTCTTTTAGTGGCAGCAAAGAATTGGAAATTGAGGGGATACCCATAGATTGCAGAATGGCTGAAAAGGTTGTAGTATAGGAAGGTAATGGAATACTATTGTGCTATAACAAATGATGAGCAAGCAGATTTCAAAAAACCTGGAAAGACTTATATGAACTGATGCTGAGTGAAGTGAGCAGAACCAGTAGAGCATTGTACACGGTTATAGTAACATTGTGAAATGATTAACTATGATAGACTTGGCTCTTCTCAGCAATAGAATGATCCAAGACAATTTTAAAAGACTCATGCATGATGGAAAATGCCACCCACATTCAGAGAAGGAACAATGTAGTCTGAATGCATATTGAAACATACTATTTTCACTTTTGTGTGTGTCTATTTTCCTTTTGTTCTCTTTCTTCTCTTACAACATGACTAATTGTGGAAATATGTTTACATGATTACACATGTGTAACCTATAGCAGACTGCTTGGCATCGTGGGAAGGAGGGAAAGGAGGGAGGGAGGAAAAATTTGGAACTCAAAATCTTATAAAAATTAGTGTTGAAAACAATCTTTACATGCAAGAGAAAAAATTAAAATACTATTTACAAATAAATCAAAGCAGTCACTTTTGGCATCCTTAGAAGCAAGCAAAGAATGTGGGGGGGGCAGGGAACAGCTAGAGTGATTCTATAAGAAACATGCCTTGAAAAATCAAACTGGTAAACTGAAGAGGAAAAAAAAACACCCTCCTTTCCTGCAATTGCAGGTCATAAAGCTTAGTTACATGACTGGGAAAATCTTCACAGGCAAACTCAAAGTATGACTACTCAGGAAATTGGGATTTGGGACAGGGAGAGAGATTTCATTTGACAAAGTTGGGGTGGTACATGCTGCTTAGGGATCTGGTCTGGCAGTCAGGAAAATTCTTTCCCATCTCCTTTACCCACAAAAATGGGTGCAACTTATCATCTTAGGTGTATATTTTACTTAGACTGTCAGTCAACTAGGACTTAATTCAGTGCCTATTACATTCCAGGTCCTATGCCTTAACACTGACTTGCCCAAGGTAACTCAGTCAGCATGTATCAGAGGCAGATTTGAGTTTCCCTGATTCTTCTTTACTTTTTGCTTTTTGGAGGGGGGACAGTAGGGCAATTGGGGTTGACTTGCCCAAGGTCACATGGCTAGTTTCTGTGTTAAGTGTCTGAGGCCGCGTTTGACTCAGGCCCTCCTGATGCCAGGGCCAGTGCTCTATCTATGCCACCTACCCGACCCTTCCCTGACTCTTAAAAAGGATCTCTATCCATTGTCCTACTCATGCTCCTGTAACTGTATTTGCATGGCATTCCCATTGCTTCCAAAAAAAGACCTGGGCATCCTAATGCTAGCTTCCAAAGCCATTTGATTCCAAAAAACATAACTGTGCCTTCAGGGTTGTAGGTTCAGATGGTGGCAGTAGGAAATTCTTTCAAATTCAGCGCAGTTTCCCATCAGTCTTGGAAGAATGCTGTCTGAGTATTGGCATGTGTGGGGAGAAAGTACAGCTGCCCTTCCCCTGCCCCGTCCTGGGGTATTGGCATTCCAGTGCAAAGCTCTGGTCACCCTAGGCTGTTTATGGGTCTGGTCTAACATTGTATTTTCCAAATTATAAAAAAGACATAAAATCAAATAGAAGGGTGGATCCTTCCTGTCTTTATCTTTCTCCTAGGAAGCATGATTAAGAGTGCCTCCTCTCATATTAAAAGGTAGTGTGGCATAATGGATAGGGTAGTGTCAGCTCCTCCTGACTCCATATGGGCAGCCAGGTACTGTTACAGTGGAGACAGTGCTAGCTGGGCCTGGAATCAAGAATACCCAAATTCAAATCAAATCTGGCTCAGATACTTCCTAGCTGTGTGACCCTGGGCAAGTCACTTCACCCTGTTTCCCTCAGTTTCCTCATCTGTAAAACGAGTTAGAGAAGGAAATGGCAAACTACCCTAGGATCTTGGCCAAGAAATCCCCAAAAGGGGGTCACAAAGAATTGGACACAACTAAACAACAATAATCTAGAGTTTGGAACTCTATGCAAAGTGCTACCTAGATGCCCAGTAAAAATTATACATACATACATACATATAATGAAAGGGTTAGACTTGATGGTCTCTGAGGGCCCTTCCAGCTCTAAATGTATGATTCTTTAATCCTATATAAGTCTATATTGGAAAATCTAGGTCAGCAAGGCAAAGATTATGGGAAATAGAAATGTCTTTGCTGAGCTGTCAGTCACTATAGTACATGAATTCTTATATTAATCTGGAATTTGTGAATAGTCATATAACATTGGTGAGTTGATATTGGTTCCACCTTTGGGGCAGTGCACCTGCCATCTATCCTGTAGGGTCCTCTCTCTAATTAGGATACAAGAATTCAGTCTGGAATGGGCTCAATTCTGAGGGAAGCTGACTTCCAAAGGGGAAGGGGAGGTGGGTAGGCTTCTTTTTTCTCATCCTCTTTGGCTTATTAAATTTTCCCACCTTGGTGACCTGGGGATGATTTGCATAAAGTTTAGGTCATGGCTTATATTTAGGTCTTAGGAGAAAACTGTAGAAAAAGTACTTAATATACAATAAGAATCAGGTATTTATTTCAAACACACAAAATGTGATAATGGGCTTATAAGACTCAAATACTGATAGATAGTAACTTAACTTCTTAACTACTGTTAGACTCTCTTCAAGATGATACACAAACCACCTCAAAACCATTTTAGGGGCTTTTAAGTTGTGTACTGTGAAAATTGATCCACATCTTAAAGAGCATGTAGGCCTTCTCTTCTCATTGCCAGGCAGCTCTAAGCCTAGAACTTACAATAGCACATCATTTATACCCTATGCACTCCCTCTCAAGAGCGACCCTCATTCGCTGATGATCAAGAAAGAACCAACACAAAGGAGTCTGCTCAAACCTGGGTTTGGTTTTGCCGAGGCAGGACACGTTTTGGGGGGACCATGTGCTCACAGTAAGCTGGTGGCCACAGGGGGGATTTTGGAAGCTGCCCAAAACAGTCTTGGATACAATCTGGAGTTAGAAGGGAAAAGAACCATGGGGCTGAGGGTGGATGGAAAGCGGGACATACAATTCCTTGTTAGAGACCTACTGAGTCATAAAACTCTTCCTTTTCACAGAGCAAAAAGAATACTTTTCATTATGGCAAAATGTCAGCCCTTCAGTGTAGTCACACATGGCTAAGGGCAAGTTACTAAATGGTGGGATGGGATAAGGGAAGGCAGCTCTGAGAACGTGGGATGGTCCTCATAACACTCAAAACTGTCACTCCATTTTCCTAAAAGTGTCAAAAGGAGTAGCTCTCCAAGACCAAGTAGGCTTTCAACACTGCTCAACCCAATACACACAGAAACAAAGACAGACAGAAAGACAGACAGACAGACAGACACACACACACACACACACACACATACACACACACACACCTCCATTTGTGAAGACTTCAACTTTTGGAATGGAAAATGTTTTCACCCAATGATTGCTACCAAACAGCTGGAGATTCCAGAGAAGCTGAGAGTGCTGCCAGTATGGCACATGGGGGCAAGGCCCCAAGAAAAGCCTGGCTGCCTTCTCCTAAAATAGAAACATTCCCACACGGAATGAGAAGTAGAGAATTCAGGGAATTGACTCGAGCCTGAAATATCCAGAGAGTGGAGGACAAAGTGGGGGGGGATGTGGAGTGGGAGGTAGGGTTCTGCCTGAATTGGCTGGACAGTTGCTTTTCTTCTCTATTTCCCAGACTCCCAGGGTCTCAGAGCTATAAGGAACCTCAGAGGACAAACTGTCCAACCAAGATAAGGATGACAACCTACCCTAAGGCATTCCAGACAAGCAGACATCTGCCTCCCAGTTTACAAGGCATTCACAGTCTTCTAACACTATGTGTGTCTGTATGTGTATATATAGTTTGTAAGTTCTTTCTCACATCTAGCCTAAATTTAGCTAATGGTAACTTCTACCCATTTGTTTTGATTCTGCCCTCTTGGGCCAAATAAGTCAAATCTACTTTTCTACCTTCTCTATGACAGCCTTTAGAATATTGGAAGAAATTATCATGTGTATTCATATCCAGACTGAACATAACCAATTCCCCCAAAGAATCACTGTATGGGTCCATCACCTTTCACATGTTAAAAACGCTGACACTGACAGTCCAAACAGGCTCTTTAGTCTGTTTAGGGAAGAAGGGGTATGTGTGGGTGGGTGGGTTGGGGAGGATGGGTTGAGTATACTTTTTTTTTAAACAAAGGCTCAATTGCTCCCTTGGGCAATTATTATATTGGGATTCTAGTCTCCTACTTGCTAGTTACTTTGAACATCCTGGTTAGCCTGACTCCCATGTTTCTGTGGCAATGTCAGAAGCAGCTGTGTCTCCTCAAGAATCAAACTTTGCGTAGGAACTCCTAAGAGTCAGAAATAGCAGGAACCTTAGAAATAAGCTGGCCTAAGCACTTTGGGGGCAATTAGGTGTCACAGTGGATAGAACACTGGGCCTGGAGTCAAGAAGGCCTGAATTCAAATAAAACCTCAGACAATTCCAAGATGTGTGACTCTGGGCAAGTCACTTCACCCTGTTTGCCTCAGTTCCTCATTTGTCAAATGAGCTGGAGAAGAAAATGGCAAACCACTCCATTATCTTTGCAAAGAATGACACCAATGAGGTGAAAAAGAGTTAGACACTGGCGGGGGGCGGCTATGTGGCGCAGTAAGTAGAGCACCAGCCCTGGAGTCAGAAGGACCTGAGTTTGGATCCAGCCTCAGACACTTAACACAAACAAAAAAATCCTAGCCCTGTGACTTTGGGCAAGTTACTTAACCCCAATTGCCCTCCAAAAAAAGAGTTAGGAATGAAAAACGATTAAATAACAACAACCTATATATAAGCATATCATATATATGAAGAAATACACTCACAGAGCGAAAGAAGACTTGTCCAAGGTCATACCAGTCATAAATATCAAAGTCAGAACTTGAACAGAGGTCACATGACTCTAGATATAATGTGCCCCTGCCCAGTATCTTCACAATTTTAATCCTGACCTCTGTATTTAGGCTGCCTACATGCATCAGCCTTGCTCAGCTATGTCTCTTTCCTTGGAAGAAAATCATGAACCAGTTATCAGTCTTTCATTAGATAAAATGTATATGGAACACATGCTAGGATCAAGGAACTCTGGTTATTAGGAAAACAACCATCACCACCACCAAAAACCACAATAACAAAAACACAAGCCTAACTCTGAAGGACTTTACATTTGATGGAACAGATAGTCTATTATTAGTATTAGGTAGTTTCTTCTTCTGGCCATTAGGAGGCATTGCAGGGGACAGAGTGCCAGGTCTACATAAGAAAGACCTAAGTTCAAATCCAGCATCAGAAACTTAATGAGCTGTGTGACGCTGTGGGCAAGTCACTTAACCTGTTTGCCTCAGTTCCCTCATCTGTAAAATGAACTAGGCAAGGAAATGGCAAAACACTCCAGTATCTTTAACAAGAAAACCCTAAATGGCATCATGAAGAGACAGATATTATTGAAAAGCATAAAGCTTATCTGTGATATCATCACTCTCATTACTGCAGGTATATTCGGGCATCCAAAACTCTTTTGTCTCCTAGCTTGAGGTTTGCATTATATTACCAAAAAAGTAAAGAGAAACTCTCAATAGTGGGGGCTGATTCATTAAGTTGTCTCTGTATCCACAAGAGATCATCTGTGCAATAGCCTTAATTTAACCATACTCTAGACCAAGGGTGGGGAACCTGCCACCTCCAGGTCACATGTGGCTCTCTAGGCCCTCAAGGGCGTCCCTTGGACTGAATCCAAACTTCACAGAACAAATGCCCTTAATCAAGATATTTGTTCTGTAAAACTCGGACTCAGTTTAAAGGCTGCACGTGAGGAGCTACTAGACATGGAAGATGAAGGTTCAAACATAGGTAACTGTAATCTAATAAGCCTTTCTCTTATGGTTCACTCGAAAGGATACTGGATTGCAGGCAAAGGGCATGGGCTCAAATCCAGGTGTGCCACTTACTACTTCTGTGACATTAGAAAGCTCACTTCCCCTGCATGAGCACTCCTCTCCCTGGGCCTCAGTTTCCTCCTCTGTAAAAGGAGGGGATTGGACTCAATGTCCTAGGTGTCTTCCAGCTCTGGCTGCAGGATCCTCAAAAAGGTTCAGGGAAAGGCAGTTAGAGCCATCAATGTTAATGAGCAGCAATATGGTTCCAGGGGAGCTTCCTGTCAGCTCCAGGCTAGTGAGGGCCCAGATCAGGCAAGGTTTTTCCTGGGCCGCCAAGAGCCCACCAGATGCATTCTTTACTGCTGCCAATGAAAACACTTCCTTCTTCTCATAGCCAATAGGGGAATCATCAGCACTCATGAGGTCCAGCTGCTGTGTTCAGAGCTCATGCAACACAGCCAGTGTTCTCTCCTCAAGATGGCAGCAGCCCCTCGGGTGGCTCCATTCCCCCCTCATTTTTGAGCTCACACCTGAGAAGGGATGGGGCCTTCCAAGGCTGCTGAGCAAGTGTTCCTCTTCTCTCAGTGTGCTCTCCCCATTCTGCCACAAAAAAACTCGTCATCTAAGAAGGCAATTCACCATGCTGTTTTTCAAAGCCATGTGACAGGCCTTGGTGGGCACTAGACACCTATCCCAGAGCTAAAGAAATGAGCTCAGGCTGGAAGATTCCATTCCGGAAGCTACTCCCAGAGAAATGCGATGCTTTTCCATTCTACAGCAAAGGGGAAACTAAGGGCTTTGGAAAGGCAACCTGTTTGGGGCGGTGGTGTTTTATGTTGTTTCTTTGTAGGGCCCAAGAGAAACCAACTTTATATGGCCCTTGATTTTATGACCAATGTCAACTGGGACCTTGGGAAACGCCTATTCTAATCCTCTCACTTTTCACAGGAAGAAACAGTCCCAGAGGGAATTCATGGGTACATTCCATTGATCTTAAACTGGAAGGGGCATCAGAGGCCATCTAGTCAAATCCCCTCATTTTATAGATGAGGAAACTGAGACTCAAGTTATGTAATTAGCCCAAGATTACATAGCAAGTTTCAAAAGTGGGGTTAGAGCCCAGGTCTTATGATTTTTTTTTTTTTGCTTTTTGTAGTGGGGAAGGCAGGGCAATTGGGTTAAGTGACTTGCTCAAGGTCTCACAGCTAGTTTTATTTTAAGTGTCTGAAGCCACATTTGAACTCAGTTCCTACTGACTCCAGGGCTGGTGCTCTATTCACTACGCAACCTAGCTGCCCCAGGTTTTATGATTTTAAAGCCAGAAGTCTTTCTACTTCAATAGGCAATCTCTCCAGTGACAGGGAACTCATTATCTCCCAAGCCAGCCCATTACACTTCAAGAAAGTTCTAATTGTTTAGAGGTTTTGCCTTTCATGAAGCATAATTGTGTCTCTCTGCAACTTTCATGTATTTGATTCAAATTTTTCCATCTGATTTTCTTTCCAGGCTTTAGCCCTTCAAATAATTGAAGCCAAGCTTCATCTCACCAGTGACCAAGAAAGAATCTTTGAAGGCATCTAGACTTGGGGGAGAGGGAGCATTTGTTCATGTCTCTCTCTCTCTCTCTCTCTCTCTCTCTCTCTCTCTCTCTCTCTCTCTCTCTCATATTGAAAAACAGTTGTTTTGTTTTACTGTTAGTTAAAGTCAACACAGGGTTAATAAAGTTGCAAGAGTTTTATTATCATGGAAAACCGGTTTATTGTTCCATTATTTTATTTCCAAAGATGTTTTTTTATATTTTAATTTATATTTTATATTGAAATATAAAAATAAGCCATTAAAACTACCACTAAAACTGTTTTTATTTTTAGAATGTACCAGGAACTTGTGAATTTGTAAAAGAAAAATTGGACTGAGAAAATGCAAAAATTATAATTGTAAATTGAAGGAAACAAATGCAGAATCAAAGTGAATAAGAGAAAAGCCGACAAGCATCAAACCAAATAAAAGATCTTGACAAAATCATGTATTTTCCCCAAATAACAAAAAGACAATCATCTCCCAATGGGAAAAAGGGAAGGGGGGGAGGATAGGGCAGGAGGAAACTGGAATTGTTACATTAGGCTAGAGTAAACCCAAGTAGAAAGTCAGAACACATTTGACCCAATTTGGCCGCAAATAGTGATTGGCTTACATATTACAAATCTGGAAATTCAGGATTCAGATGAGCAAAATGTTGTTTAAAGTTACTAGATAAATTTCAGGAACTGAACAGCTTCCTAAATGGTATAAATATTTCCTTCTGGTCTTCTGGATCATTTACCATCCAGTATTGTCAGAACTCACAGTACTTCTTGGGTAAATACCCAAGTCTGCATGGAATAAGCCAGAACCCAGGTCAATGCCCTTGAATTTTTAGAAAAGAAAACAGAACTGATGTCACCTCTCTGGCCTTTTCATCTTTGGGATCCTTCTTAGTGTTAAAATTTCTGTGAAAAATGGGTGACAGTCTGGGTGATTTTGGATAAACAATGATAAGCCATTAGAATGTTTTCATGTTGCAGATGAAGTCAGAATGGTGATAGTTATCTTCAAGTATCTGAAGGGTTTGAAGAACAGGGATGAAATATGTTCTACTTGGCTGCAGAAGGCAGGGCTTAGAGCATGGAGGGGGGTGCATCACAAAGAGGCTCATGTCAATTTCCCTGAAGAGAAAATTTCCAAAGATTTAGCGTTTTCCAGACAGGAAACATAGAAGGTATGTTCTCCCTCACTGGACAAGCTCTCTTCAAGCAGAGACTAGATGGTCATTTGTCAGGGTTGCCAGGGAGGACATTTTTGATCAACAGTCTTTGGGGTCCCTCCCACCTTAAGAGTCCATGACTTTAATTTTAATTTGTACCCAAAGCACTGCTATTAAAGTCACACTGGAAAGAAGTAAACCATCACTTTGTTCAAAGACAAAACCAAAAACTGGGGAATTGCTTTCAGATATTGTTAAACGCTATGGAGAAAGAGAAATGAGTAATATTGGAAACAGAGTTTCATTTCTGATTCATTTCAAAAGTCAATCAATACAACTTTAAGAAGCACCTAATGTATGCCAATCACTGTGTGAATCACTGAAGATCTCAGTTCGAATCTGGCCTTTGCCATCCTCTGGCAGGTTCCTTATGTTCACTGGGTCTCAGTTTACTCATCCTTTAAGTGAGAGGGTTGGTATAAGGTCTATTCCAGCTCTTAATCTATAATTCTTGTTATGCCCAAAGATTAAAAAGGGGAAGGGATCAAGCATTTATTAGGTACCTACTATGTTTCAGGCTCAAATATTAACAAGTATTATTATCTCATTTGATCAGGGTGGGAATAAGAAAAATTCAGGAGGAAAACAATGTTTTGAGAAGCAGTTTGATAGAGTGTTGATTGTTGAGTTTAAAAATCCTGGGTTCAATCCCTGCTTCTGGGGTATACTGGCTGTGTGACACTGACAAATTACTTACTTTATCAGTGCAGTAAGCAACTCTAGAACCCCCTGCACAGCCAGACAGTTGATCCCATCGATGGGGGAATGCTGCTAGGCAATGTGGTAAAATGGAAATTGTATTCTTTTTGTGATGCTAACTTACTGAAAGAAGCTGAGCAAGTCACTTTACCTCTCTGGGCCTCCGTTTTATCATCTGTAAAATGTAGGGGTTAGACTCAAACAGGATCTCTTGACTTTTTGTGTCATCAACCATTTGGACAGTTTGGTAATGTCCATAAAGCCCTTCCCAGAATCATGTTTTTAAATGAATAAAATACATAGAAAGATAAAAGGAACTAGTTATACTGAAATGGTTACCTATCAACCCATTTGTCTTTTTCTCACTCTCTACTGCAGATCCATCTATCTATACTATCTACATATACATATTTGTCAAAAATAGTTCATGTATATCATCAGGTTAAGAATCCCCAGCATAACAAGGTATATCAGGTCTCTTGCAGTTCTAGATCTAAGATCTTATTATGTGTGAACTTGAACAAGTCCATTCCCCTCCCTGGGTCTCAGGTTCCTCTTCTACAATATGAAGGAGTCGAACTAAATGGCCACAGCCATCCCTTCCAGCTTTAGAGTCATGATTTCATGAATCTATAACTGAGGCCTAGAGAGGGAAACTGATTTGTCCAAGGTCACCCACAGGATCATATATGTAACAATAATATATATATACATATATATATATACACACACACACACAGATAGATATGTACACATATACATATGCATTGGGGGGCGACACAGAGAAGAGGAGGAGGGTAAAGGGGGAGAGAGAGATAGAGACAGAGAAAGACAAAGAGAGACTGACAGAGAGGGAGGGAGGGAGGGGGAGAGAGAGAGAGAGAGAGAGAGAGAGAGAGAGAGAGAGAGAGAGAGAGAGAGAGAGATTGCAATTGAGAGATAAGCAGAGACGGGTAAAGGGGGAGAGAAAGACAGACAAAGAGGAGTGAGAGACAGAGAGAAAGAGACTAGGAGAGGGAGAGAATTGATGAGAACATAGAAGCAAATAGCTGAATTTCAGGCAATAAGTCACTTTAGGGTTGGGTATACAAGGGTAAACCCTTGGATATACATTCCATCAAGGGCAGGGCAAGACCAACGAGCCTCCACTGTGGAATGCATAGCATTTACTTGTACAAAAAGGGCCTCTGCTGTGTGATACAGTAACATAAGTAGTCAGTTAGTCAATAAACATTTATTAAGCACCTATTAGGTGCCAGGCACTCTGCTAAGTGCTGGATACAGCCTAGAAAGTAACCTATATTGGATAAGAGGCCTCTTGTGAACATAAGTCAAAGTGTTAACAGCTTAATTCCTGGGCACCACAGTACCCACTGCCACATGACTATTTCTCTATTAGTCACTTAGTGCTCCAAGATTACCCGAGTACTCTGCTCTCTAGGTTAAACATTCCAAATTCCTTCAACCAATCATTGCATGGCCTACTTTCAAGTCCCCCTAAGCATTCTCACTGCCTTCCTCTGAGCACATTTTAGCTTACAACCCCTCCTAAAATGTGGCAATAAGAACCAAGCACAAAATTAACATGAGATGTGTACACAGCAGAGGACTGTGAGAATATCACCTCCTTTTTACTGCATGAAATGCTTCTATTACTACAATATGCCATTTTATGGACATTTCAGGGAGCCACAGCAAACTGCTGAATCACATTTAGCCCATTAAAGCCCCCAGGTCTTTTGCACATGGCATATTGTCTAGCCACATTTAATATGTCATTTCCTGAGTAGTTGATTTCTTGAATCCAAGGGGGAAGTCTTTTACATTTAGTCTTCTTTAATGAACAGCAGCTAGGGGGTGCTGCAGTGGATACAGCTCTAGACCTAAAGCCAGGAAGACTTATCGTTCTGAGTTCAAATTTGACCTTGGACACCTATTAGTTGTGTGACCCAAGACAAGTCAATTCACCCTGTTTGCCTCAGTTTCCTCATCTGTAAAATGTCCTAGAGAAGGAAATGGCAAAACATCCAAGTGTCTCTGCCAAGAAAACCACAAATGGGGTCACAAAGAGTCAGACGAGAGTGAAAAACAACTGAACAACAACAATTAAGAAGAGAATAGTTTTGGTAGATGAGAGGTGGCATGCTATAGTGAAGGACTAATACATTAAGAGTCAAAAGATCTGGGTTCAAGCTCTACTCCACAGGCCATGTGACAGAACCCCTACATGCCTCAGTTTCCATACCTGTAAAATGAGGATAATACTGTTAATACATACTTCTTTTTAATATATTCTTTTCCTTTTTGCAAGGGGGAGGGCAGGGCAGTTGGGGTTAAGTGACTTGCCCAAGGTCACATGGCTAGTATTTTTTGTGTTCAGTGTCTGCGGCTGGATTTGAACTCAGGTCCTCCTGACTCTAGGGCCGGGGCTGTATTCACTGCACCACCTAGCCACCCCTTAATACCTACTTCTTAGTAATGCTGTGAAGTTGAGACTTAGGAAATTGAAGTTGTAACACAAAAGGGGAACTAGCTTATAAATTACTGTGCTCCTAAATTGGGGAACATTTATAATGCAAATTATATTTTCCAATTTCTAACAATCTGAGATTTTTCTTATTTAAAATAAACCAAGTAGCCTTGGGAAAGCAGATGCATTTTAACATGCACCATCATAATTTATGAGCAATTACTGCAGCACATGTACACAGTATCCATGTAATTCGTCTTTCTGCTCGCTGCCAAATAAATAATTTTGCATCTTGAACCTGCCTGTAATAATTTGGCTATGGAACCATCATCCTGAGCAATTTACACCATGCAATTGCTGCACCCATTCATCTGCCTGGTTACCTAGAATTCAATTGTAAAATCGACTAAGTGAGAAAAAATAACCATGACTCTGTTGGCATATTTTTCCTAGTAGGTCAGAGACTCCTGCAGTGAATGGATATAATAGTGAACAATCAGAAGGAATAGTGTCTTCCAAAGAGGAGCTATAGGTTGCAGAATCACAGCATTTCTGAGCTCTAAAGATCTCCAGAGATCACTTAATTCCACCTTTACTGGAAGCCGAAATTCCCTAAAATATGTCTGTAAGACTCAACTTGAACACCTGTAGGCAAGGGGCAACTTTGCTTACTCACAGGCCATTCCACTTTTAAATAGCCCCTAAATAAGCCTATACTCTCATGGCAACTGATTATTTTGAGCTTTGGTTCATTCTAGAGTCCATCTTCAAAATCAAACTATAACACTTCCTTCTCACAACTGGGAGAGCCAATTGAAAGGAATTAGCCATCTTGGAATGAAACAGAAAGGCTACCCAAATGGACTTGTGACTTCACATTCAGTCATCGCAAAAAAATTATTTATACTTCTTCATGCTTTTTAATTTTACACTCAAGAAAATGATTCTTGATTTTTTTGAGGGTAGAAGGGAAGGGAGGGCAGGGCATCACTGCTGCTGTGACTTGAAAGCAACTGCATTTGAAGTCATAGAATCTAGTTTGAAATGCTTACTCTTCTATCTATGTGACCTTGGGCAAGTTGCTTGATCATTCTGTGCCTCACTTTCCTCATATATAAACTGAGGGCAAAGTCCTTTCTGACTCTAAAATGTCCAGGCATAAATAAGTTATTTTCATAGGATCAGAGAGGGAAAACTCAAGCACATCTAGTTCAATCATTTCATATTTCCAGTCAGAAATCTGAGGCCCAGAAAGTATAAATTACTTCTCCAGATACACAGGTAGCAAGTATCAGAACTAGGACTTTATTCCAGACCTTCTGATTTGAAATCAAAGGCTTTTTCCACTCCACCACTCTAACAGGATTTGGCATCTGAATGGATATGGGGAGAAAGTCAGATAAATGGAAGAATCAAAGATGAACCAGAGGTTTCTAGTTTGGGTCACAGAATAGATGAAAGAATAGGTTATTAACAAAAATAGGGAAATCACAAAGAGGACCTAGTTATAAAAGAAACATGATGCATTCTGGTAAACAATTTTTAACTATGTCCAATGAGTATAAAACCAGACAAATATCATTTGATCCAGCAATACCACTACTAGGTCTATATTCCAAAGAGATAAAAAGGGGAAAAGGACCTATTATACAAAAAATATTTATAGCAGCTCTTTTTGAGGTGACAAAGAATTGGAAATCAAAGGAAAGTCCATTGATTGGAGAATGGTTGAACAAGTTGTGGTGAATGAATGTAATGGAATACTATTGTGCTATAAAAAAGACAAGCAGGTGAATTTCAGAAAAACCTGGGAAGACTTACATGAACTGATACAAAGTGAAATGAAGAAAACCTAAAGAACATTGTACACACTTACAGCAACACTTTACAATGATCAACTGTGAATGACTTAGCTGTTCTCAGCAATACAATAATCTAAAACAGTTCCAAAGGACTCATAAATGCTTTTTATATCCAGAGAAAGATCTGGTGAAATTGGAATGCAGATTGAAGCATATTATTTTTTCACTTTATTTTTAATGTTTTTTTTCTCTTTGAGTCTGTGTCTTCTTTTACAACATGAATAATATAGTAATATACTTTGCATGATTGAACATGTATAACTCACATCAAAATACTTACCATCTCAAGGAGGGGGGAGGCAAAGAGGGGAAGGAAAAGATTTAGAACTCAAAATTTTAAAAAATCAATGTTAAAAATTGTCTTGGGGCAGCTAGGTGGTGCAGTGAATAGAGGACTGGCCCTGGAGTCAGGAAGACCTGAGTTCAAATCTGACCTCAGACACTTAACACAAAAACTAGCCATGTAATCTTGGGCAAGTCACTTAACCCCAACTGTCCTCCAAAAAGAGCAAAAAAATTGTCTTTACTTGTAATTGAGGAAAAATTAAATATTATCATAAAAAATTAAACTGACCCTGTTTGGGAGTTATTTGAATTGAATTAATAATTGAACTCATGGGCTTAGATAAAATAATCAAAAGATAAGTTCAAGAGTACAAAATGAGAGATGAAAGCACAAGATGGGGAAGTAGGACTTTTCATAGGATCATAGCAACTGGAAGGGATCTAAGAGGCCATCAAATCCAATCTGCCCATTTTACAGAGAAGGAAATTGAGGTGCATACAGATTAAGGGGCTTGCCCAAGGTCATCCACAGGATCCTAGCTCTTAAGGTAGAAGAAACCTCAGAGGCCATCTAGTCCAAATCCTCCATTTTACAAAGGAGGAAACTGAGGACAAGGGAGGTGAAATAACTTAACCGAGGTCATGCAGAAAATCATATGTTGGGGTAGCTAGGTGACGCAGCAAACAGAGCACCTGCCCTGGAGTCAGAAGGACTTGAGTTCAAATCCAGATTCAGACACTTAACACTTACTAGCTGTGTGGCCTTGGGCAAGTCAGTTAACCCCAATTGCCCTGCATTACCCCCTCCAAAACAAAAAAGATAGACAGATAGAGAGAATCATACGTCTAGAACTAATATGGACCTTAGGGACTATGAAGTCCAACTCCCTCATTTTAAGCATGAGGAAATTAAGGTCCAGGTACCAAAGTTTGCCACATGGCAACATTTTGGTTAGCAGGCAATTTTTTTAGTTGTTTTAGTATTATTGTTTTCCATTCCAGACAAACTGCTTTTGCACATTACTACTGTACTCCATCAGGTTCCTGAAACTCCCTGTCAAAACTTGTGTTACCACAGGGAGCCTACCAAGGGTAATGAAGGAAAACATTGTGGGATGTTTCTCATTTGGGCAGATGAAGCATCTGAAATTTTCAATAAGACTGGTTTAGAATTTTAAAGCAATTCCAAAAATCTACCAGGTCTCTTAGATTGGGGGGGAAGGTAGGGGGAGATTACATAAGGTCCAATCAAAATGGGACAAATCTTTGACAATGGTGTTCACTGCCTTCCAGATTCTGTGTCTATTTCCCAACTTGGTGGTGGCCCTCCCGAGGTATGAGTGTCTTCAGCCTATCTCCCTATGAATGTGGAAAGAGTTGGAAATCATTGAGCTAGTTTTCAGAACTCAATGAGGAAGACTAAACTTTTCTAAAATAGCTGTGGGTCCTCCCCTATTCTCCAGGAGCCCATATAACATCAACAATAACCATGGCAGTGAGCTCATTTGATAGCCACGGATGCCGTTGCTATGGAAAGGGTAACATAAACGTGGAGTCCTGGCTTAAGTACTTACTTGAATACTTGAGTGACTTACATCACTATATCTCAGTGAAGTTCTATATAAAATGAAGATTCTATTACCTGAACTGCATACTCATTGTTTTGGTGTAAGGATCAAAAAAACTATTTATAATGGATTTTGGTGCTGTATGGAGCTAGATAAAGATCAGTGGTAAGGTGTACTCAATAAATGACCAAATGAGAGAGAGAATGAATGAATTCATGAAAGTAAGAGGTGCAATTCAACAAAAGCACACCTTGAAAGACAGAAGGTGGTAATGAAAATATCAAGGAGTTTCTGAAATAAAGTAAATAAAATAGTAAAGCAACTGGCAGGAACGTTGCTAGAATGACTTTGAAACGCACTTGGTTAGAGCCCATCTAGACTAATCTGCAAATGGCCCGGTTTCTACAGAAGCTCGAAAATGTAGGCTGTTCTAAATGAATTACTGAGCACAATAAGGCACCTCATTTAATTTGATTAAGGAATTTAGTAAACAACAAAAGAAGTAATTGTTGCTATGCAGTTGTTCCTTAAAATAATGCTCTATCTAATAATAAAAATGTTCCCTGTTATTTTTATGGGCCATAAGGACATTCATTCCCTGAACTGTGAATGTGGTGGTAGTTAACCAACTGGAAATCCTCTTTTCCAAGATGAACTGGATGTGTTTGCAGTCAGCAGCACATACCTGAGAAACCCTCCTTACAGGGACCAACTTTGAAGACAATAATTAGGTTCACTCCGTAAAAGGTGGTATACTGTTAACCTTGGATTTTTGTCACCAACCTTATTTTCCATTCTCATAATCTTACCTGTCTGCCAATCAGGGAAACCCTAGTCATGGCAGCTTTAGCTTTAGGTAGATTCTCTCTGCTGTCTGGGTCATACATTCAGAACACTTCAACAACTAAGCTTTGCAAATTGTCCCTAAGACTCCCAATTTACTGGCAGGCCATGAGTCCCATGGAAAGAGAAGATGGGGATGAGTTCACGTGATAGAGCTAGAAGAAACCTCAGAGGATACCTTGTACAATCCACTCCTTTTACAGAGAGGAAAACTGAGGCCCAGGTTTGGGAAGAGACTTGTCCAAGGACACATGATGCAAGATCATAGGTCTTGAGCTAGAAGGGACCTTGGAGGGTCTCTAGCCCTCGTTGGAAAGAGGAAGAAAATAAGGCCTTAGGGAAAGTGACATGTCCAATATCCCACAGGGAATAAGCATCAGAAATAGCTCGATCTCCAACAGCCCTGCTATAAGAAGCAGGAAACAAGTGAAAGTGAAAGAAAAATCAACCTGAACATCTGCAGCCTTGGAAGAGTTTATTAGAGATTCAAACATACAGTGACTGGTTCTTACAATAAATTTAAAAATACCAACAACATTAATTCTAATCAAATAAAGCCATGAGAACAGTAGGGCAGGGCTTTATTTTCTGCTTCAGACATCAGTAATGGCCCATTTTCAGACAATGGCTCATGAGGAGATAGACAAGCTTCAAATGGGTTGGTTCCTTCCACAGTAGAAGGAAAAAGAAAGGACTTGGCAGGCCAAAGGAAAAAAAAAGATAGGCGTGACTAGGTGGCACAGTGAATAGAGCACCAGCCCTGGAGCCAGGAGGATCTGAGTTCAAATCTGGCCTCAGATACTTAACACAAAAACTAGAGATGTGACCTTGGGCAAGTCACTCATCCCCAATTGCCCTGCCCTTCCCTCTACAAAGAAAAACCAAAAAAAAAAAAAAAAACAACCAAGATGGCAAAGCCAAATAGACTATGAAACATACATTCCAAATTTGTGAAAAAGAGAGAGTCAATAGGGAAACCTTATAGATAAAGTGGATAGCTTGAAGACAATTTGGCCCAGAGGAGTTTCTAAGGGTATAACTGAGGCCAAGGTGGCCAGTGGCAATCAACGGGAGGGAGACAGATGTTCTGGGAAAGGCCCCTTGAGGTGATCAAATGGGAACCGGTGGTTAAGATCAAGCTGAAAGCTATTGGCTATTGAGACACCAAAGAAAAAAAGAAATCTCAAGAAAAGAAAAATGGTGGTTCAAATATACAGCTTGGGAATGAGAAAGAAGCAGCTTCTATCAGCCATTTTATTGCAGGGTCCCCTCTGAAGGTACCAGTTGTTTGAGTCTACATACCATGCCCACAGCCCTCTGTAGTATAGAGACAAAGATGAAGGAAGGCTAAAATCAGACTCTTTAAAATCTTCAGTAATTAGCTCAATTCTTTTATGAGAGGATTGGAGGGGAGGTGGAGTAGAGCTTTGGAAAACAAAAACAAAATCCAAAAAACAAGGGACTAAATTCTTCTTCCAGAGAGCTAGCCCAGAGATGAAAGATGCCATTTCTCTTCTATGTGGTGGGCTGGTAAAAGAAAGACTGCAGTGTCCAGCTTCAGCTTGACAGATTAATAAATGCAATTGGGGTCATTTGCATATTCAAGGAATTATTATGATTTTGTGGCAAATATTTAGAGTTTGGTGGCTTTGAAAAGAATTTCTCCTAAGCATTTTTGTTAGATCTGACATAATCCGAAACCACACAGTGTCAAAGTGTGAATTGCTGAAATTCTCAAAGGCTGCCAACAAATCTCACTCTAAGCTCTTTTTAAGACCCATTTGATGCCAGATAATTGAAAATAGCCATTGGCTGTGATGTGTTAATTTTATGCAAGGAAAAGAATTTGGTAGCAGGGATCTTACAATATAAAATCACAGATTGAAAGGGAAAAGGATAATGGAACCCAATCTCCTCATTTGTACCCCTGAGGCCAAGAAAGGTGACTAACCCAAGGTCACACAGCTAGTTAGTGTTAGAGGAGGGATTCAGAGCCAGATTTTCCTACTTCTAACACTGCTTTGTATCTTACAACAAGAAGCTCTTCCTCTAGCCAGTCACTTGGATGAAAACAGTATGCCATGATTTGTCTAGATGACAGCTTGCCTTGAGGTGAGTCACATTTTGTTTTGTCATTCAGAAGGCAAATTAAAACCTGATATTCCATGCAAAGGAACCCCCAAAAGATGAGATCTCAGGTCACCTGCCCCTTGAACAGAGCCTTAGGGACAACAGAATGTGAGACAGCATCAGACTGATCTAGAGATAAAGGCCCCAAATGGGAATAATGGGGGGGGGGGTTCATTCATTTTTAAAGCTCCAATTACACTTGGTAGCACCATTTTTGTTTGCTTTTGGTCCCTTAAATGAATTGTAAATAGAAATCATGTTTGGGGACTACACGCTTCACGTTTTCTAAACTAATGTTCATCCAACAGTTTCCAATATTTCATCTGCCAAAACCAAGGGGGTTTCAATGGAATGGCATGGCCCCTGGTGCTGAAAATGAAAATGAACAACACAGTTCAGACAGAACTCCTGAAATCCAAGGGAAATGGAAGGGGATTGAAATGAATAAAAGTGAAAGCTTTCCCTTCAAGAAAACATCCTGGAGAGGAAAATAAAAATGGCCAGGAATAGCTGGAGGGAGAATCCCAATTCATGTGTACCAATAATTGGGGGTAGGAATGAGGATGGGAGAAGAGGGTACTGCATTCTAGCCAGGTGTCTGCTCTGGAAATTTTTTGGCGGGGCATGGAAATATGTCACAACCCCTGCTGAGTAATTGCTAACTCCCTCTTCCAAAAGACTGAGACCACCAAAACCCTTCATTCCACTGTATGTCACCTGGGCTTTTAAGATACCCAACAATGGCCCTGTCACTTACTAGGTGGGTAAGCTTGTACAATTTATGTCCCCTTCCTGTGCCTCAGTTTCCTCCTCTGTAAAATAAGGGGGGTAGGGCTAGATGGTCTCTGAGATACTTTCCAGCTCTAGATCTGTTACAACCATCCTACAAGACTAAAGTACTTTGCATTTCAACACTACTATGTAAATGTGAATTCTCATTAAAGTATTTGTCTTTGAGAAAAGGACAGCAGGGAGGAAATAAGAAGCAAATTTCCAAGTTTCTGATGACCAATCAATTCATTTGGAAAACTTTAGTGCTACACTATTTCATGTGACCTTGGGAAGCAGACCACCGAACAACAAGAATGTCTGCTCATTCCGAGCTAAGAACAAATGACAGTCCTGAAACCAGGCAGACAGAGGAAAAGAATTTACATTCCAACCTACAAAAAGGCAGAGGGATGGAGACAGGGCTGAGGATGGGGTGGGTGGCATCCCATCATTCTTCAACTGAAGCAAAAGAATGTCAAAGCACTTAACCCAATTTCATATAATGATTATCATGGCCAAGTTTATGGAAAACCCAATATTTGGGGTCAAGTAATAAAGTCAAGAGAAATCCAAATAGGAAAACATTGACATGGACCTGTTTTCTTAAAAACAAACCAAAATACAATAACAAAAAGATCTTTTTAAAATGTCTTTTAGCCTGTAAAAAGACTCAGGATTTACTTCAAGGAAGTCTATTTTCTGTTGTTGCAAAGCTGGAAGGCTTTGAACAATTACCTGCCACTACCTTTTGTCACTGTGTAACATATGGGACCTGGTCTTGATGGCTACACAGGTCCTTCATGGCTCTCATTCCTAGGAATGATCAATGGCATCCTTTCAGAGGTGGTACCCAGCAGGGAACACCCCACTGTGGGTTTGTGATGACAGGCCCTGAGGGACTATGCTATATCCAAATAGCTCCCATTAAAGATGATAGCACTGAGCCAGGGTAAATCTAAGGCCAAGCAGACCAAATCATCTGAGGAGAGGCTCAGGGAATAGACAAGGTATTGACCATTGTCATGGAAGGTCTTTGTTTCCTAGTCTGTACTCTTGGATGAGATTAAGGTCACAATGGAGGGCGGGGGAGAGGGTACCATGGCTAAAATGTAAAAATATTTCAAGGACACATGAGGATGAACATATTAATTTGAAATAAAATGAAAGAATTCTGGTACACAAAAAGTTGGGGTTTTTTCCCCTCAACACACAGAGCCATAGACTCATTGAATCTGACTTGGAAGGAATTTCATTGGTTACCTAGACCCAGAACCTTTCTGATGCAGGAATTCTCTCTATGATTTCCCTAAATGATCATCTCTCCACTACCAGGATACTGCCATTGATGAGGAACTTCCTTCTTTACAAAGGAAATTCATTCAATTGCTGCTGAATTCTAGTTGTTACAAAGTTCTCCATGTTAAGCTGAAAATCATCTCCCTTTGAACCTCCAGCCACATTGTAACACATTCCCTTCCTTCTTTCCTGCCACCCACAATGAGACTGTGCTCAGCATACACTCCACTCAGAATAATTGGCAGAATTCATATTTCTAAGTCACTAGCTAACTCTGTCGAGTCAATATATAGAATGTTGGATGGGCTAGCTTTCATATGAAAAAAATGATATTTCAGAAAGCTGTCTACTTTGATTCATTTCTCCAGCAGCAGAAATGGATTGCACGAGTTAGCTACACTATTTTCCTTCGGCAACCAGGCAGGCATTGCCAGATAGCCGGCTTCAGTCTTAGTGTGAAGACCTACAGTGACAGGGAGCCCACTAGCTCGTTCAAAGCAGTCCATTGCATATATGAAGGTCCAAGTCTCTTAAAGGCCAACTGAACATTTATTTTCTTGGTTCAAAGGATTACAGATTTTGAGTTAGAAGAGATTTGAATGGTCATCTGGTCTCATTCCAGGATTTCACAGCGAGGTTAAGGGATCTGTCCAAGGTAATACCAATGATACATTACTTGTCTGATTTTATACAAATGGTAAATGGCAGATCTGTGAATTAAATTCAGGTAGTCTAACTCTAATTCCAGTATGCCACCCCCCAACCCCACTGCATCATCTCAACTATTTTCGTAGCCTGTTTTGATTAGAATTCATCTAACTCTGTAAACACTCTCTCTCTCTCTCTCTCTCTCTCTCTCTAGAGAGAGAGAGAGAGAGAGAGAGAGAGACAGAGAGACAGAGAGACAGAGAGAGACAGAGAGAGAGACAGAGAGAGACAGAGAGAGACAGAGAGACAGAGACAGAGACAGAGACAGAGAGAGAGAGACAGAGAGACAGAGACAGAGAGATAGAGAGAGACAGAGACAGAGAGAGTGAGAGAGAATTGATCTTTAGAGCTTTAAAATAGCTTTTTCTGATCATTTTCTCCATCCAAACATAACTTTATTCTTATCCTCTCTCTCTCTCCTTCCTTCTCCCCTCTCCAGAAGTCTTTTCAAAACGGCCTTCATGTTATTTATCAGGTTAGAGTAAGCCATTTTAACAAACTCACATTCTTTCTACCACAGCACACTCACAACCTTCCCATAATGACATGTGACCTTCTAAAGACCACCAGGTTTCCAAGCATAACCAAGTTTCACCTTGTGTGGCAGAATTGAAGGATACTCATGTATCATTTAAATAGATGCCCTCCTGGGACCAAGCATTAAAGAGCCTCTCACAATGTAGCCCAGATCCAAACAGATGGACAGACCCTGGCTTTACAGTTACAACATTCGGTGGGATTTCCTTTTGCCAATTGGAACATCTCAGAGGAAAAGAGCCTTTACACTGGACACATCTGTGCTCAGAGGCCCCCTGCCTTTAAAATGACTTTTCTGAGTGTTATTGGAAACAACAACATTAAGATAATGGCGAGCATGACAGTGAGACAGTCACAGGGGAGGGGAAATAAATGAAATCAATTAGTATCATAAATACAGGCTCCCGTTTCCTGTGTCTTTCATGTCAAACCACAAAATAAATCCAAGAGTTTGGGCTCTGGCACTAAGCAATGTACTTGCTCTTATCCATACTCTCAAAAATCCAAGGGGAGGGGCGAGAAAAATAAGCAACGCCTGAAATATAAATTAATTTCAAAATGTATTAAGCACTTCACTATTCACCAAGTGCTTGGGATCCAAATAGAAAAGCAAAGATAGCACCTGAGCTCAAGGAACTTATATTCTAACAAGGAGGAGACAACACACACACAAGGGGAGAAACCCACACCACTTTGATTCTGAGAATTTTGCAATGGCTCTCTCTCTTATTCAAAGCCTACCAGCAAGCAGTTCAAATACAAAAGCAAAATTCCCTACAGTCTAACAAAACTTTCATACAAGGGCATAAATAACTAATTTGGAAAAAGTAGCATAAAGAGGCCCATTTGATAGAAAAGTGTTCCTAGTCTTGGCTTAAGAAAACAAAAAAAAGAGGGGCCATCACCAGCAGCTACACAGAAGAGATGGTTTGGAGGTCAGCTGTCACTCTGTTTGACTCAGTCCCTAAGCAGATCCCTGAGCAGATGGAAAGGGGCAGTTTGACATGATGCTCTGACTTAATTATAGCATTACCAGGCTAGCATATGGACTTTGTACGTACTGTACAGGAGAATCTCTAGTTGGTTTATTTGCACATAAATCCTGTGATGGGCTTCATTTGGTTTTACGTTACCTTCAATATTTATATTTCACTTTAATGGAATAATTTTTAGCTACGGATTAATAGGTCAGGTTGTTCTGCCAATTATAACCTGTGCTCTGGAAGCCCATGTAGAAAAGACACTGAATAGGGATGTATGTCTTGGTCATGGTTCCTTAATTTAGAATTATGCTACACAACTCTCCGCTTTCCAGTTGGCTTTTTAAATCAAGTAAAGAAGGTTTAAAGGCTAGTATTGGAAAAGGTAGCCAAAGTCCCAGTAGATTTTCTGCTTCCCGGTATCTGACTGGCATGCCAGGAAGGGAGAACATACAGGGAAAGAAGCCCCCTCCCAACAGGCACCTCACTTGGCTAAGAAATGTATAAACTTACACCCCAACCCAGGGAAGACACTGGCCTAATTCATTTCTAAAAGAGGCAGAAAGCCCTGGGATTGTACTGCAAATTTGTCACATACAACTCCACGTGGATGCAGCATGCATCACTAGAAAATGATTTAAAACTCCTGCAGATACCTGGGAGTAGAGTCTACTGGCTAAATTGGGGTGACAGTGCACAGAAAGCAGGTGGTGAAATATTGCCCAGAGAAATCAGCCCTTGACTTGGTCAATGCTAGAATTTAGACCCACAAGCCAACAATACATCAGTTGCAGTGATTTAACTAGATTCCCCAAAGAGCTATGCAAGGCTGGAGGTGGCAAGTGGGTAGGCTCATTGGATTCTCATGCATCTGCTTCTGCTCCCAAGTAATCTTAATCCCCTAATCTTTGCTCAAAGGCAGACTGAATTAAAAGTCCAATAAATACTGAGGGCAAAAGACAAATGGGATACGCTCTTGTTCAAGAAAGTTTAAAGATGATTTCATTTATCTGAAAGCACTAGGAGCCTTCCAATGAGAAGGTAATTCTTCTTCTAATTGCACACAGACCTAAGTCTCCTTCAAGATCCTGATCTCCTACTCTGAACTATAGCTTCACTGAGAGCTGAGTGTGAAGCCAGTCTTTCTAGCTGTGTGATCGGGAATAGCCTTCTTAACCAATTTGGCTTCATTTTGTCATCTCTAAAACGTGTTAAGGGGGAGACTAGGTGGTGCAGGGAATAGAGCTTTGGCCCTGGAGTCAGGAGGACCTGAGTTCAAATCCAGCCTCAGACACTTAACACTTAATAGTCATGTGAGTTTGGGCAAGTAACTTAACCACAATTGTCCTGCCTTCCCCCCTCCCCCCCCCAGAAAGCAAAAAAAATAAATAAAGACCAGGATCTCTTACTTTGCACTATAGCTTCACTGGGAACTGAGTGTGAAACCAGTCTTTCTAGCTGTGTGATTAGGAGTAGCTTTCTTAGCCAATATGGGCTAATTTTAACATCTCTAAAAGGGGGTATGATACACTTCTACTAGTTTCCTTATAGGGCAATTGTGAGGAAAGAGCTCTGTAGACCTTAAAAGTGCTTTATAGGGGCGGATAGGTGGCAAAGTGAGTAGAGTACTGGCCCTGGAGTCAGAAGGACCTGAGTTCTGTTCTGGCCTCAGACACTTAATGCACACACAAACAAAAATCCTAGCCGTGTGACCGTGGGCAAGTTACTTAACCCCAATTGCCCTCCAAAAAAGTGCTTTATAAACTGCGAATTATAACAACCAAGGTTGGCCCCAAATAAGAGATAGGAGACCCCCCCATCTTGTTTCATTGCAGATGTGGATATGGTTAAGGAACACTGCATATAATGTTAGAAGTTTTTAAAAATGCTGGGTCTATTCTGTGTTTTCCCCACCCTCTTCCCTTCTTTATTCTGTTTTATCGGAGGGGGAGGAAGAAAAGATAGAATGGGAAATAGAAGTGATTTTTTTTAACAAAAAGCTATTGATATATTTTTAAAATACATATTTTACTCATGTGAGTCATTGCTGCTTTCATGTTTTGCTTTGGTTTGATTTCTGTTGAGGGTGGGTTAGAATCAGCAAAGGCCTTCAGTGTTTCCTTCCTACAAATAGCTTTGTAGCTCTTCATTCATTTATTCAGCCAACAGAAAGCTCTCAACTGAAGATTCCAAAATGATGACAAAGGCAGCTCTGTGTAGAAACCATTGGGTCGGGTGACTCAAGAAAGAGAAGGCAAATCTCCGGAAAATGAAGGCCTTTTTTGAATTGTCTGGGTAACTTCTCTGCAGGTGTCAGTGAACTAAGGTTTTCTCAGAAGAACATTCGTCAGCAAGAATAAATAAGCCAAGAGGTACCCTGGCCCAGGTAGGGGTCCTTTGGTCAGCGCATCTGAGATGAAAGAGACAATACTTTGTTTTTTTTTTTTTAACACAAGCTGTGATTTCTTTCATTCTCACAAAAATGTATGCTTCTGAGATGGAGACATAGCCTTAGTATAATGGGGTGACCAATTTTCAACAGCCCAGGCTGGTCCACAAGTCAAGGGATCCATGATTTGGTCCCAATTCTCTCACTGTGTCTACTCTATGACCTTGGGGCAAGTCTCTTTTTCCCTCTTGGGGCTTCAGAGCCACTGTAGTATTGCTATTCAGTGGGTCTATAATGCCACCAAAATGGACTTTCTCAAAAAAATGCAAACACTCCAATTCAGTCAACTCTTAAGTCTCTGCATGGTCATCACCCTAAACTGCAGGTGGGCTATATATATATTTTAATATTTAGCTAATGAAGCAATTTTTAAGCCCTTTCTCCTCCTCTCTCCCCATAGGCAGAGCCTCAGGGATTTCTATGAGGCACAGCATAAAAATCAGTCTGCTGTTGGGAAAAAAATCATCCTATCCACAGACCTAGTCACCATCCATTTACTCAGCTACTTCCACTTAGCTCTCCAACTATTATCCATCCTCTATCCACCTACCTACCATCTATACACCTATCTGCAGTCTACCCACTCATGCATTCTTCCACTCATTCATCCATCCATTTACTTTCTCATTCATCCACATACACAATAGCAATGTTAATAATAATTATTATCCTTTAAATAGACCTTTAAGATTTTTAAAATCTTGGGGCAGCTAAGTGGAAAAACTAAGAGAGCACTGGCCCTGGAGTCAGGAGGACCTGAATTGAAATCTGGCCTCAAACACTTAAACAGTTACTAGTTGTGTGACCTTGGGCAAGTCACTTAACCCCAATTGCCCTGAATTCGCCCCTCCAAAAAAAAAGGATTTATAAAATCTCATTTTATACTTTTGACAACAACCATGGCAGGTAGAGGCTGTTAATAATCTTCATTTTACACATTAAGAAATGAAAGGTTCAGCAACTTGCCCAAGGACACAAAGCTAGTAAAAATGTTTAAGACCAGATTTGAACTCAGGTCATCCTGATTCAAAGTCTAGTTCACAACCTGCTGTGTCACTTAACTGCCCCATTTACCCATCAGTGTATTTGGCACTTCCTACATGCTCAGAGTTGGAAAGACAGGAGAGGATAAAGGTCATATGAGTAAAGACTCATGGAATCTAGTTGGCCAAAAGCAAAACCAATCATAATTCCTTCTAGCCAACTCTAAAAGTCTGTTATGCCACAAATAGCATTGGCCTGAGTTGAACAAAGGCAAATTCTGTTGGACCCTAAGTAAACCTAGATTCAAAATAATGGCTTCCTACGTTTATAATGAAGCAGGGTTAGAGAATAATTTTTCTGAAAATAATCTGGCATTTTAGTGGACCACAAGCTCAAGGGATGTGACATGGTGGCCAAAAAGAGGAATGAGATCTTGGGCAGTATTCAGAAAACATGTGACTTTCAGGAATAAGGAGGTAATAGTCCTGTTGCCTGCCTTTGCTAGACCACATCAGCAGTTCTGTGCTCAGTTCTGGATAACATGTGTTAGAAATAGCAATGATAGATTGGAGAGCATATAGAGCCTGGAGGGCAGGGTGGCAAAGGGCAGACAGGGGGCAGGATGGCAAGGGGCCTGGGGTCTGTGACCTACGAGGATCAGCTAGAGGAGCTGAGATCATTTAACCTGCAGAACAGAAGACTCTTGAGGACATGAGAGCAGTCTGCAAGGATGTGAAGGGCTATCTTTTTGGCCCCTGAGGGCAGAACCAGGAGCAGAGGGAGGAAGTAGCAAAGAGGCCAACTAAAGCTTGAAATCAGCAGGAACTTCCTGCACTTTAGAACAGTTCCAGAGTGGGATGGGAGTCTTAAGTGGTGGTAGGTGCCCCCATCTTGAAGCAAAGGCTGGATGGCTGTTTGCCATGAAAACTATCAAAGATGTTTTTTAAGGTACTGACTGGATTAGATAAACACTGAGGTCCTTCCCAATTCAGAGGTTCTCTGATTCTGTAAACCTCAAACAATGTTGGAGTTTCTGCTCCTCCAATAATCCACAGCAATGGTACCTCTCATTGGCATATTTAAAGAAGAAATAATTTGCCTGTGGTAGGATGCAAAATACAGAGAATCTCTCCTCAGACTTGAAATCATAAATATTGACCTTGATATTTGTTTTAATGGCTATGGGTTCCATTGTGTCCAACTCTTCCTGACCCCGTTTGGGATTTTCTTGGCAGAGATCTTGGAGTGGTTTGCCATTTCCTTCTCTAGCGCATTTTACAGATGAGGAAACTGAGGCAAACAGGGTGAAGTGACTTGTCCAGGGCAGGAAGTGTCTGAGGCCAGATTTGAACACAGGAAGATGAGCATGCCTGATTCTAAGCCTGGTGCTGCCCAGTTCAGTAGTATTGGTCAAGTGGATAATCCTTCCAATCTATACCTAGTCATTCCTACCAATCCTTTAATAACCTTGCCCATGTACTTCTATACATAGTCTACTTAATACATTGACGACTGCTTTAAAAACTTGTCTCGTGACATGGCCAATGGAACATGGGAGCTGCCTATCAGTGACCTTCCTCCTCTTAGTATATGGCCAGGCCACTTGCTTTCCTCCATCAGACATCTTTTGTTTAACATCCTTTACATTTCTCTTCTGGGGGCATCACAGTGCACAGGAAGACCTGTCCCCTATGTGACTAATCCAGAGAAAGTCATTTAACCTCTATTTGCCTCTATTTCCTCATCTATAAAGTAGGGATAATAATAGCACCCTCTTCCCAGGTTTGTTGTAAGGGTCATATGAGATAATGTTTGTCAAATACTTAGCCCAGAGCCCGACATATAGTAGGTGCTTAATAAATGCTTGATCCCTTACTTCCATTACCCTTTTCTTGCATTATTTCTCATTGGTAATATAATGGCTTCTCCCCACACCCAATATGACCCTCTCCACTTTCTGATGATGACCCAAAAACTCTAAGTCTTTAGAGATGGTGAGATTCGAGTCCTTGCTACCCTTCAGCATTGTAGGAAGAATAGTGAGCTTAAAAAGACAGGGCTTTATGTCTGAGGGAAGCCCTATGCAATTTTTCAAAGGTCATCTCCAGTCTACTGTCTTCTTCCCACTCAATCCTCCACCCAACCCACCATCCATTCATTGCTGACATCCAGGTAATTTGTTACCAATCTTTGTGGTCTTGTCTTAATGATTAGTAGCACTGCATTTGAAGGAAAGTAGGGACATACTCGGCCCCAGCATAGCACCTTCTATTAGCTGGCCAGTATTAAGGCAACTAGGGTAAATGAGGTAAGGACCTCCTTTGGTATTAGTGGAGCGGTCCCAGGAATCATGCTATGGGGAAATAGGCCAGGCAGAATGGGAAGGCTCAGAGTATTCTATGATGAGCCAGAGGGAATAAAAGGTCACTGGTCATCATTTTTTTTTTCATTTTTTCAATCTAAGGAACATTTATTTCTGCTCTAACATCTCTCAAATTGATTTTTAAATTTTTTGTCATTTAACAAAAATGTTACCTCTCTCACCACCCTCAAAAACAGAAAAAGAGAATAGAAAACCCTGGTAACAAATATGCCTAGTGAAGCAAACCAAATCCCATCATTAGTCATATCCGTCCTTGAGTCAGTCTTTTAACTATGGTCATAAGAGAGCAGCCTCAGACACTAAGAGGTTAAGTACCTTGTCCGGGGTCACACAGCCAATATGAGTGAGAGGCAAGACTTTAACCTAAGTCCTCCTGACTCTGAGGAGTCCTCTCTACGCCATACTCCCAGCAGTGCGCAGACATAAGTCCTGTGGTCAATGAAAAATTCAAGTGATGCCATCCCTATACACATAAAGTTATATCCCTTCTGTCACACTGTATAAGTTCCAAGCATTTTGTATATTACTGCATTTGAAATTCACAATAACGTTGTGAGACAGTTTAGAAAATTTTCATCATTCCCCGTTTAAAGAGGAAGAAATTTAGGTTCAAAGAAGGGACTTCTGGAGCTGGTAATAATTACTAGAGTCAAGGCTCAAACCCAGATTCCAACAAGCAGGGGTTCTTAACCTGGAGTGCTCTAAATTTGTTTTTTGTTAACATTTTCATAGCTATATTTCTTTTGGGGGGTTGAGGGGAGAAGGCAAGGTAATTGGGGTTAAGTGACTTGCCCAAGGTCACACACCTAGTAAATAGGTCAAGTTTGCACCACCTAGCTGCCCCAATAGCTAAATTTCAATAGAATTGATTTTCTACATAGCCCTGTATATTTTATTTTATGTATTTAAAAACATAACTCTGAGAAGGGGGCCACAAGCTTGAACAGGGTTGCAAAATGGTCCATTACACAATGATCATTAAGAATCCTTGATGAAGGGGTGGCTACATGGTACAGTGAAAAGAGCACTGGCCCTGGAGTCAGGAGGACCTGAGTTCAAATCCAGCCTCAGATACTTAACATAAAACTAGCCATGTGACCTTGGGCAAGTTGCTTAACCCCAATTGCCCTGCCCTCCCCCCTCCAAAAAAAAAAAAAAACAGAAAAAAAAGAATGCTTGCTGCAAGTTCAGCTGAACAATCTGTTAGTTACAAAGATTCCCTGGTATAAAGTTAATAATGCCCTCCCCATCCTCCCATAGGGATGGAACCAGGGAAAAAGAGCACAATGGCTGCCCCAAGTATACTCAAAGAGCCCCCACAGTTCCTAAGGTGACAAAAGTAGGAGGAAGAAGTAAGCAAGGGACCTTGCGAAGTGTTCTGGTGTAATGAACACAAATACACACACAGAGGAAGTCATATGTTGACAGAGCACCACCATTCAAGTCCTAGCTGGAATGGTTAACAGCTGTACAACATTAACTTTGAATCAGAGTGGATCCAGGGCCCCAGGAAAAGCTGTACCCTGAACACAACATGGACACACCAAGTTAGCTTTGAGGAATATCATTTCTTCAGGGTGGAGAGAAGTATAGCCATGGACTCAGAAGAAGCATTGACACTTGGAACCCAGCAAAGAGCACCATGTCAGGGGATTCCACAAAGGGGGATAAGGGTTTCCATTACCAGGGGCCAGGAATAAACTTAAGCCTACTTTCCTCTGGACTCTATCTACTTTGTGGGGCAGCATGTCTTAGTTTAGTTTGATAGGGGGTACAGAATCAGATCAACTGTTCTTAGTATATGGTTAAGCTTGGTAAATTATCTTGTAAAAATATATTAATGGGCTAATTAGTAATCAATGGGCACCATCAATTAGCAAATGTCTAAACAAACTGGTATATTCATGTAAAGGAATATTACTGTTCTATGAGAAATGATGTGTTTGACTAATACAGAAGAGAATGGAACGATCTATGTGGAATGATGCAGTGAATTTGGCAAAGCCAAGAAACCAATAATAAAAGGATTATAGCAATGTAACGGGAAAAAGTATCCATATACAAAAGAAATCTGAAGGGGAATATTGCAAAAATTATTAATAACAAGCATGGCTCAAAGGAAGAGTTATGAGAGGCTGCTCCCAAGCCATCCCTCCACAAAGGTAGCAAGCCCACATGTGCCGCACAGGTTTTGGGACTTTTTCAATGCAGTGATCAGTGTTACTTATTTTTCCCTCTTTTTTTTCCTACTTTAAAAGATATTCCTCTTCTCCTCTCTGGGAGGGGAACGGGGTAATATTGGGGAGATGTAAAAAGCAAAAGACATTAATAAAACTTAAATAAGCCCAGAGAGGTAGAGTGACTTAACTGAGGTCACACAGGGATTAAGCAGAGGCAGATCTGAATCCAGGCTCCCTGACATCAAATCTGCCCTCTTTCTGCTTTACCATGAAACAACTGAATAATTACACTGTTCACATCTCTATAGCACTCTAATGTTTGAAAAGCACTACACATAGATTACTTCATTTGTGTCACACAAAAGGACAGGCAGGTGGATTATACCAATTCTACAGATGAGGAAACTGGGGCTTGGAGAGGTAAGGTGACTTGCCCATTTTCATGTAGCCCATATAGTCTCAGAGATAGGACTATGACTTGGTTCTTCCTGACTCCAAATCCAACACCGTATCCACTATGTCATGTTATCACTTTCACAGTGGTTAACAGCCATTTCCTTTCAAATAAAACATAATCAATTCCTTCATTTCTTCTTCCTTCCTCCCCTCTCTCCTTCATTCCTTCTTCCTTCCTGCCCTCCCTCTTTCATCCCTTCTTCCTTCCCTCTCTCTTTCATTCTTTCTTCCTTCCCTCTCTCCTTTATTCCTTCTCCCTCCTTCCTTCCCTCTCTCCTTCATTCCTTTTTCCTTCCTTCCCTTGTTCCTGCCTATCCTCCCTCCTTCATTCCTCCTTCTTTCTTCCTTCCCTCCCTCCATCCATTCCTTTTTCCCTTCCATCCTTGTTTGTCTCCTTCCATCCCTCCATCCCTTTCTTCTTTACTTCCATTCTTTCTTCTTTCCCTCTTTCCTTCCTTTGCTTCTTCTATCATTCAGTGCTTGGAAGGGCAGCCAGGGCATACCAAACAGGGAGTCAGATTCAGAGTCAGAAAGATCTGGATCTAACCATGCCCTTGGACATGCACTAGCTGTGTAACTTTGGTAAAGGTGCTCATTGATTTTTATGATTAGACACACTGGTAGAGGGACTTTCTTCGGTGAATATTCATCATACCCAGTCTCTGTCCCTATTCAGGGTTTCTGTCTAGTGCTTCCTGATTCTTTTCCTGAAGAAAGCATTCATGATATAGAGGCAAACAGTTACTAAGAAGTATACAAGCCTTTGGCCTCTTTTGTATCATTTTCCAGAGCCATATTTTCCATCACCTTTCCTCCCACCTTCACCTCTTATGCTCATATTTGCAATGAAGTCACTGAGTATCCAGGAATGTGTATGTGCTTATGTCTGTGTGTTTTTAATTTGGAAGGTCTTACTGAGTTCTTTGTAGAATTTCCCCACCTTTGAGGAATCTGTAACAGACTGGCATAAATTACAAATATTACCATCTTGTTTTTATATAATAATAATTATTACTTTTGCTCATATTCATCATGAATAGTACGACACTATATGATCAAGTTTCCAGTGAGATTCTTTTTCTCATTGCCTTTGGGCTCATGATCAAATGAATTCCACTGACCTCTTTATGTACCACCTTGCATTCAGAAATGCAACTTCCTTACAATCTCTGGTTTCATTCAAATCTAGTGTGTCAGTATCTGATTTAATTCACTTGAGAAGGATCTCACACTTTGGGTACCAGCAGTTTCTGTTTATCAATGATCTAAAAACTGTGGGATTCTTCACATCTCCTGGCCCCTTTTACCACCATTCTGCCAAGACCTAGAGAAGAAAAATCATGGGGGCCATGAGAACAGTCTTCAGATATCTGAAGGGATGTCTGTCTCATGGAAGAAGGATTAGTTGTGTTCTGCTTAGCCTCAGTGACAAGAGCTGGACAGAAAGATTAGAAATTAGTGGGAAGCAGACTCAAGCTCAAAGTCAGGAAAACCTCCTACATAATGGGAACTGTCCAAGGGGGATAACAGGTAACAGGAGAGCAGTGAGTCCCCCATTCCTGGAGGTCTTTAAACAGAATCCAGGGAGGCTCGATTTGAATTCCACTAGATATCCTTTGCTTTGTTCCCCAGTCCTTTCCTGTGTATGTATATTCATAGAGTGACTAGCATACAGTAAGGGATTAATAAATGCCTTTTTCCAGAGTGACCACCTTCAAGGGAAGCGGGACCTGACTCCCATTACATATCCATTGCTTTGTTACCCAGTCCTTCAGTGTGTGCATATTCGTAAAGTGACTAGCACACAGTAAGTGCTTAATATGCCTTTTTCCTTCATTTGCTCATGGAAGATAGGTTATTTATAGCAAGCCCAGTAGAAAATTCTCAATGTGCACTTCACAGAGGCTTTCCTCCTAGAGGGGATTTGCAGGGGGTATGCTGGAACAAGCACCTATAGATTTCTGAGAGTTAACTCTTTAACTTTTCGGTGTGAGCATTTATACCTTGGAAATCCACAAATACCACAAGTTAGGGATTACTTTATTGTATTGTTAACTGTATGCACTTATCAAACTGATAGAGAATAACTTAATAATGTAAATTAAAGCTAAAAGTGTTATGTGTCCACGGTTTTGGTTTTCTTTTGCCAGATTTAAGTCAGTGGGTTCAAAATAAAAAAACAAAAAAAAGTAGTTAGCCCAAAGTAGGTTAATACAGGAGCAGCTAGGTGGCACTGCAGTGGAGAGAGTGCTAGTTCGGAAGTCAGGAAGACTCATCTTCCCGAGTTCAAATTTGGCCACAGACACTTGTTAGCTGTGTGACCCTGGGCAAGTCATATTGCCATATTTGCCTCACGTTCCTCATCTATAAAATCATCCAGAGATGGAAATAACCAACCACTTCAGTATCTTTGACGGAAACCCCAAATGGGGTCATAAAGACACAACTGAACAACAACAACAAAAGGTTAACATAACCTTTGCCTTTCCAATGATCCTTCTATCTTGACTAGCCAAATAGATAAGACAGAGGACAAGAAAATGTTTAGGCACCCCAGGTTGGAAATAGTGGTCTGATAGAAAGGACATATAGAAATATGGCAACATTCTCATCACTATGATGGCATAAAGGAAATTTTTCCCTCTCTCCTTCTACCAGTGGTCTCATTATATCATCAACCTAAGGCCCCCTCCCTAGTTAGCACCCCAAGCTCACATTGCGCATTTCAACAGGCATTTAATAAATATGTAAGACAATCCCAACCCCATTTTCCTCTCAGTGATTGACCTCTTCCTCTATATGCCCTACTCCCTCAGGGCCCTGATCAACCATCTAACAGCTTATGTGATAAATATATCCATGTTCGTTCCTAAAATGAAAAGGGTGCCAAGCTTGCCAAAGGAAAACCTAGATTCAGGTTCCCACGGTAACACTTTCAGGCTGTGTGACTTTAAGTAAGTTACCTTTCAACTGTGTCATTTTCCCTCTCTGTAGGACGAAGATAATCCCTATTGCTTCTCCCTTATGGGGTTGCTATGAGGAAATCAATCAATACACGTTTATTAGTCACTTACTATGTCCCACTCACTTTTCTAGGTGCTAGCAATTTAAAGACAAAAGCATCATGGTCCCTGGCAACAAGCACCTTACAATCTAACAGGGGAAAACAACACCAATCAATGAATCAGTATTTATTATTAAGTGCCTACTATGTGCCAAGGGTTATTAGATGCTGGGGATACAAATGAAAACAAGGAATTCACATGGGAGGGGGAATCAATATAAATGTGTAAGCATTCATTGAGCACCTACTGTGTGTCAGGCACTGGCTACATGATAAGGATACAAAAACAAAAGTATCCAGTCACAGGATCATAGAACTGGAAGTGACCTTAGAGGTCAATTGAGTACAACCCTCCAAGGAACTCACATTCTATGGGCTAACAACATACAACATATAAGAATATATAAAATAACATCAAGGTAACAGGGGAGTATTAATGGGCTAGAGGTAGGAGCAAGAGAAAGGAACCTATATAGTAAATGGCTTTGTTAAACAGTAAGTCCTATAAAAATGTGAGTTATTTTTAAAGCATCTAGGAATCACTTTACCCTGCATCTGAGCTCCAGGAGGTCAGGAGCACTATTTGTCACTCTCCCCACCCTCTGTAACTTCAGTATGATTTCTATATGCTGCTGCTTTACAGACAGCCTGCATGAAGCCATCCATCTCTCCCTTCCCCCTCCCTCTACTCTATCAGGAAGCCCTGACTCTCTATAGAGCACCTAGGATCTGGCTCATGATCCTGGAGGCATATAGCCTGCCTACTGTGATCTCTGGTCACTCAAGGAAGTCCTTCCTTCCACAGCCTCCCCCACTCTTGCCCAGCTCCAAACACCAGTTTGTGGCAGGCATCTCTGGGACATATCTGGATGTAATATGGACTCTGGGCAGGTTAGACAGCATCCTGAATGCATTAGTCTAGGCTAGAGAATTTGTCTTCCTTGGGACCAATGAAAGGAGAGGGCACAGGTCTACAGCTGCAGAACTGACATGAGAAGATTCATAAGATACTCCCTGGCTATTTTTCCTCACCACAAATGGAAAATTGGAGTAAAAGAGCCTTTCAGAAAGCTCTCAGAAAACAGATACTACATGGGCCAAACAGGCAACTATGTTAGGGGAAAAAAAACTAAAGGAGAGCTATAATTGATTTTTGAGGGAGAAAACATCAGGCTCCCTCATATGCGTGCATATTGATTCAGGTGAGATGGAGTTATTAAAGGGAGAGAGGTGGAAGGAAGGAGTGGTTGGGAGGTGCTGATCTAAAGAGCCAACTGTAACCATCAGCTGTAACCATCCCTGCTATGGTCACTACGGACCATCCCCTAAGGAGTATCCTATAGCAGCCTAGTGTCCACCTGGGAGGAGAAATGAGATTGTCAACGGAGAAAGGAAGTTAAGGCAAGATCTGAATGGAGAGGCAGAGGTCAAGAGGCAAAGCTAGTCCCAAGGGTGTGATCCCAGAACAGTCTGACTATGGAGGGGGCTGCCAGAGCATAGATACTACAAGAAGTGAATTATTACTAGTAAGGTAGCCTGGAAGCCAGTGAGTAAAGTTGCACAGTATCAGTGTGGGCTAGGGGGTGAGTGGATAGAAGAATCCAAAATGCCAGCAGGCAATCAGGAAAAATGAGACTGGCTAGCTGGCAGAACTGGAGGAGATGGAGCTGGGACAGAATGAGAATCAGATACAAAATTAAGCCATCTTTCTAGCTGAGACAGTTCATTGGCCTGGGTTCAGACTGCGTTCTTTCCTTTCCTCTCCTAGAAGGGAACTGAACCCTGTGTGAAGGGTGAGGGAAGTCACGGAGTAAAGTTAGCTAAGGCATACATGGACAACAAAGGTCATTGCCCAAATTTAGGGAATATAAGTTACATCAGACCTCAAATGGGCCCTACCCTCTGCAAGGCCCTACCTCTAAAATTAGATGAGAGCAGAACACAAATGAACCTACTTGGAACAAACCCAGAATACAAAGATTAGAGCTTACAAAAAAAGAGGTCAATAAACCAAAGGTTTTGTGGTTCTGCAAAGGATTGTGAGTTGGGACACTCAAAACAGGGAGCTGTCCTAGGGCAATTTCATTTGTTTACTCTTTTTATATGAATCGAATTTTCCAGGGCATGTGTATTAAATAAGGTCTCCCATAGGTAGGAGTATATAGTTAAAGGTAGCATTTTACAGAGAAGAAAACTGAGAAAGCAAGGGACTTGTTCATGGTCACACAGATTAGAAGAACAGAGATTACAACTCTATTACCTAACAAAGCACCTTGTGCTTTGGGTTTAATAAAAGTTTACTTTCTCTGCCTTCTTTTTCTTAAACAACCAAAATCTCTTTTTTAAGCATATCTCTAAGGACTTCTATAATACTCAAAAACCTTTTTATTGGAAGGTCATGTGTTCCCCTTCTGTCTTTCCCTCCCCATCTCCTCTGTATATGTGACAGCTAGGTGGCACTGCAATGGACTGTACTTTATGTACTTCATGCACTGGGTATGAAGTCAAGATTCATCTTCCTGAGTTCAAATATGGGCTCAGATACTATGTGATCCTGGGCTAGTCACTTTGCCCTGTTGGCTTCAGTTTGTTCCTCTGTAAAATTAGTTGGAGAAGGAAAAAGCAAACCACTTCAGGATCCTTACCAAAAAAAAAACACCCAAATGTTGTCATGAAGAGTCAGATGTGACTAAAATGTGGGAGGAAGGTGAGGAGTGGACTCCTGATTACATTAGTTCGAGGAACTCTGTCACAGAAATTCCTTCGACCAATGCAGATTGGACATCTAATTTGCCATTTGCCTGGGGGCACAGGGACACTTATCTTGTCAAAGCTCACAGAACCAGTATGAGTCAGAGGCCAGACTAGAACCCAGGCTTTCCTGACTCTAAGATCTCCTCTCTATCAACTATACGAAAACGTCTTCTCATACTTCATCCATGTAGTATAACTAATCCTGAGTTCTCTTAACCTTTCCTCATAGGGCCTTAATAATTTCACTCAGTCCTCTTTACAAAATCTCCAGTTTCCTGTCTTCTTTCTACCATTCCACTGATTTGTATGAGTGGTACTTGAGGGAAATATAGAAAGCCAGCTTTTGGGGAAAAGGACAACACTAGCAATAATTACAAAACAATCCTTCATTTCTCTCCTGGTTTGCTTGGCCATCCAAAGACCAACCAAAGCACTCACTCTGGGAGATGAAAGCCAAGGTAACAGCAGAAGGAGCCCAATGAGCAAACAACTGGCATTTTTACGGAAAGCCTGAGATTTGCAAAATACTTAACATATATTTTTGCGTTTGGTCCTGATAATAGCCCTATTTATACTTATTATCTATATGTTACAAAACTGAGGCTAAGAACAAGTTTAAGAAGCTTGCAAAGGGTCACACAGTTTATGGCAAAGGCTAAATCAAAATCAGAGGCTTCCCAATTACAAATGCAGTACGTTCTCCACTCTGCCATATAATGTCTCCAATCTTGTTGACAGGCAGTGCAAGTATGTCTGTCTGAGGCCCTGGCCCTAAAGCCATAGACAATCCTTCTCAGTACATCTCCTTTACTGACCTGGAATTTGTGTCCCACCTCATGGCCCTTGGGAAGGATCCTTGGACTGACCTTGCTTTTCTTTCTAACTTTATGAGAACTATTTAGGGTTCAGTTTGTCCTCTTAGCACCTTATAATAGACTCCTCTATTTGATCACCTTTTTACTTAGTCTGTATGAGCTTTGGTGACTAAGCAGGCCTCTGAGAGCATTACTTAATGCTTGTCTTTATCTCACTGGCATTTTACCATTAATTTATGCTAATATTGATAAGTTAACTGAATTGTCCCAGTGGAAGGAATGCCCATTCGAGGCACTGCCTACACTTGAAAACATCTGCCTGCTTCTCCTTCCCAGGTATCTCCACCTGGAAGATGGGCACTGGTTAATTATAGAGATAAGGGAGAAAGCCATTTTTCCAGAGATATTTGTTTCATTATATCAAAGATTCATTGCTAGAAGAGACCTTAGGGGCCAAGCAAGCCCAATTCATTTATTTTACATTAGAGGAAACAGAGGCCAAGCAAAGAGAAATGGTTGAGCCAAGATCAGACATAAGAGCTAGAAGGGACCTCAGAGGCCATCTGGTCTGACTCCTTCATTTTACACAAGATATAACTGAGGCTCTGGAAAGTTAAGGGACTTGTCCAAGGTCACAAGGTAATAAGCATCAGAGTCCAGATTTGAAGCCTGAATTCAGAGCCAGTGCATTCTCTTATGCCTCCCAGAACACTAGGGGTCATTAACATTTATGTGGGACCTTGGAGTGGAGAACAGCGAAACAAATTGAGATTCATAAACATAATGGAAATTACGATTTGAAAAGAACTGACAAATAATGACAATTTAGAGATTTATATAAACTGATGGCACATAAAGTAAAGAACCTGGAATAGGATCTATGCAACAACTATAGCAATGAAAAGAGAAAGAACAAGAACATGAAGGTGAATGTTAAATGATCGCAATGATAAATGGCACCCAGAAGGTTCATCCATTGACACATCTTGTCCCATACTTGCCATTGTTGAAAGATTCCTACAGAATTCTGATGTTCTATAAGTGTATCCATATTAGCACTGATCAGTGTCAAAATGCCAGTGAAATAAAGAGAAGAATTAAGCAGGGCTCTAAGAAGCAATGACAAAATTTACCACCTTCCTTTCCTTGCAAAGGTGGTGAACTAGGTATGTGGAATACTTCATAGACTGTCAGCCTCTGCTGATGTCTGCATTAGTTCCTCCAACTATTTTCTCTGCATCTTTCTATTCCACTTTTAGTTATAAGGTATGGCTCAAGGATTAGGGGAGGGAAAATTGATATCTTCAGAATTGAAGATGATCTTAAAACAAAATGAGCCAATACTTTTTTAAAATCATAGATACAAAACTGATTGAGAAACTTATATGCTTAGTTGTGTATGGAGAATGGAGTCAGCAAGGCATGAGGAGGCACAGAACTGTAAAAAGACACTTCTACCTCTGAGACCACACCAACATCAGGCACTGATCCTTGCACTTGCAGGACGCTGACTAGACTTGAGGCCCACTTTGACATTGACAATTTTCACATGAAGTGTTGTGCCCTAACATGATATTCTGCCAATCATTCATTCCAGTCACATCCAAAGAACACAGAACAAAGTCTAATTGAAAAACAGACAACTTCCCAAATCAAAGCTGACTCTGACCCAAATCAGGAGGGGAATAAACAGTAATTCATTCTGGCACCTTAATTAATTATCACATAGATTGCTTATTGATTTTCTTGTATTCACTCTGATGCTTTATGAAGCAACCTATTTCATACAAAGTGCTGATCGAATGGGAAAGACGAGTGGATTCAAAAGTATCTCAATATTTGGGCCGGCAATCTTAGAGGTTTTCTTATGGGTAACTGTATACCACACTGAAGCCCTGGAATGCTAGAAATCAAGGTGTCCAAGTTGATGTCTGTATCAGGTAGCCCCCAAACATGACCAGGGGACTTGTGTTAGACACATTTAAGGAAATCGCCTCTAAGTCCCTGCCAGGAACCTAGGATGAAAGTCTCTATTGGAAAAGATTGGTGGGTAGGACGAGGAAGGCTTTGCACAAAAGCAGGGATGCCAGTAAGGAAGGGAGGCAAGGAAGTATAAGATTCCCTGTGAATGGAGCAAAACAAGGAATAAAAACTAACCTGATCAAGGAAAGGAAGGATCAAAGTAAAGAGATGGAGAAAGAATGAGGAAGGAGGGAAGAAGGGAAAGAGGAGTGGTCAGTGGGGTAGGGAACATGTTGGAGGAGATATTAAGGTGGGAAATGTGAGGAAGTGCTAAAAATCAAAATTCATAAATATCTGGCTAAAATAAGGGTACTGGTGACTTAGTGACCCAGATGGGGTCCAGGGCTAGTCGGCATCATTCATACTAGAATGTCTCCCTTTTGACTTTATCGAAGTAAAAGCATCATGTTTCAAAACCATTCTGAGAGAAAGTAAGGGGAGGAGGCACCGGGCAGAAGCATTTCCAAAGCCTTTGCTACCCACATTCAGCAGATACAAAAAGCTTTTAAGAGGATAGCCCCGAATGCAGGATTGTCTAAGAGCTCATCTAAGACCTGAGTATAGAGAGTTCTTGAACGGATTCTGTTCAAACCAGGAGCGAATGTTAGAATACCACCTATCACTCATAAAAGCTGGTTTAAGGCATGGTAAAAAATTACAGGGGGAGAAGAAAAGGGAAAAAGCCACTCAGAATTCAGAGAATAGTAAGACAAGGTATTCTAATTCAGGGGAAAGTAACATGAGGGGCCAGCTCAACTGAAGTGAAATGTTTCTGAATCTGACCTTGAAACACTCAAGCCTAAAGTTATAGCTTGACATGTGTACCCAAACTCTCAGCTCCTTCCTTTGTGTTGACTGATTTTTCTAACAGGGTCTGATCTGCTGTGGATAAAGCTAACTGGAACAGTTCAAGATGCTCCAGGATGTAGTTCCCAAGGCTCTGAGAGTGCCTTGGCCAAGCCCATGGGATGATTCTGGCACTTACATATGTAAAGGCTCCTCCCTCTGAGCTGCCATTGAGTCATGAAGTCATAGTGATTGATAAGAAGCAGGGGCTAGGAGGGTATCTGATTGCTATGCCAGGTACCCAAAAGGACCATGATAGGGTTCAGAGAGTAGCTCAAAAAGGTCAAGTATATATGTGTCCGACATGGGCTTTGAAGCCCTTTCTACTATAACACAACTTCCCCTACCCTCCACTTCATCAGGGTGAGATAGATTTCCCAATGGAGTACATGATCACATTTGAGGCAATAGCCTAATAAATCATCCTCCAGGGGCCAAAAACCAATGACTGTGGTCAAAGAAAGGGAATGTTTTTCTAGAGCAGGATTTCTTTTTTTTTTTTAAGCAATTGGGGTTAAGTAACTTGCTCAAGGTTACACGGCTAGTCATTATTTATGCGTGGGTGCTCATTTTCTGAGGCCGGATCTGATCTCGGGTCATCCCAACTCCGAGGCCGGCGCTCTTGCTCACTGCGCCACCTAGCCGCCCCTTTAGGGCAATTGGGGTTAAGTAACTCGCCCAAGGTCACACGGCTAGGTTTTTGTTTGTGTGGGTTAAGTGTCTGAGGCCATAGAGCAGGATTTCTTAATCTGGTGTATATGAACTCCAAAAAAAAAAAAATTATTTTGCTAAATACATTTCAACATAATTGGTTGCCTTTATAATCCTATGTATTTTATGCTGAGAAGGGATCTATAGGCTTTACTAGATGGTCAAAGAGGAAGGTATGTTGCATGGTGGATAAAATACTGGGGCTATAAGGAAGACCTGAATTCAAATTCAGCCTCAGACACAAAAATAACTTCATGACCCTGAGCAAGATGCTTAACCTCTGTTTTCCTCAGTTTAAAAATGGAGATAGGGGTGGCTAGGTGGCGCAGTTAATAGACCACCAACCCTGGAGTCCGGAGGACCTGAATTCAAATCTGGCCTCAGACACATAACAACAAAATTAGCCATGTGACCTTGGGCAAGTCACTTAAACCCAATTGCCCTCTAAAAAGCAAAAAAGGGAGACAATAACAGCACCTACCTTGCAAGGTTAGTAAGGATCAGCAAAAATAATATTTGTCAAGCACTTAGCTTAGGGCCTAGCACATTATAGCTACTATTATAAATGTTTATTCCCCTTCTCTACCTTGAAAGATAGTGGTCTAAGAGACAAAAAGTAGGGATACCCTAGTCTAGAAGATACTAGATCTCCGAGAATTCAGAGGACCACTGTCTATAACACAAAGTCCTTAGAGACCACCTGGAATTGGATTTAAATAAAGTGGGAAGCTGGAACGCAAGGATCTCAAGGATCTCATCTGTTGCTTCCCAGGTCAAGGTTCTTTACACTATGCCAAAGCTAAAAGTGTAGAGATTGTGATAGAAAAGGAAAAGAAATGCCTATAAGCAAGGATCTTCATCTCATGTACAACACCGTACAAGCCATATCTGTCCAAGTATTTGAGCAAAAGGGAGCACAAACTTGGGAAGCCTGCTGAAAAGGGACAGCCTTTAAAGGCAAAAAACTGAACAGAAAGATGGGATATCCACAGGGCCATTTACCTCTGTGGCTCCCCTGACCTTAGTTCACATCCTTATGAAGCTATAACAGTATTTCTGTTATGGAACTGGATCAACTCTTATAGGTTGTGAGGTTGGAGCCAAGAGCTTGGGGGTCCCCAAATAGAAGCAGGTCAAGGAGTCTTTGGAGAGTAGGTTTTCAGAAGACTCAGTACTAACAAAACAACTTAGCTGGAAACATGATGTCACACAGAATTTGGGGCCACAAAAATTGAATGGCACTGCCCAGAGGGGTCAGTGGGGACCTTGAAAAAGGCTCATCCAGAGTCACTGAAACTAAAGTAAAGCTGCGATGATAAAGTCTTTAGGAGCGTTGTACTTAAGAACAGACACCCACCCCCCCATTGGAAAGTTCTAGAAAAAAATGCATTAGGTCATTTGGTAGAGGAGAGTGAATCAGAAAGGAGGTGTGGCTCTCTCTTCCCAAATTCTGAAAGTATTATATTACATAGGATTTAGACAAGCCTACCCACACATGAACCCCATGTATGGAGTTGAGCAATTTGCAGAAAGGACAGCATGAAAGCAAGGTACACTGGGAGAGATATTAGCAAGTATAACCCTAAACAGAAACTTGAGTGGATCCTGTGCTGGATATGGGCCTAAAACAAGAAAACTTTGGGTAGATCTTGGTCCTGGGGGAATCAGAAATACCTTGTAGTCATCTCTGGCACTCCTACAAAGTTACTGGGGTCAAGTGGCACGTGGAGTAATCCTATCAGATTGGATTTAAACAGTATAATAATTTTTCCCAAAGAGTAGAATAAATGATTTTTTCCACAGCAGGGCTGAGACAGATTTGGAGTCAGAAGACCTTAGGGTCATTTAGAGTGACTATATTGGGTAGTGAAGTATCCAAGAAGAAGTCGCCACCACACTTAGGCTCAGTGCCATAATCTACAAAATGGAGGTAGCAATAATTATACTCCCTTCCTACCTTCCATGTGAGCTAGGAGGAAAGACTCTAAGGACACACGGCACTTAGAACTCCTAAATCCTTCCCATAAGACTCACATTAAGTGAGAGTAACTCTATGTGGTCTGGGATGGGGAATACATTAAGACGGTATCAAATCTCAGAGTTAGAAAAGACATCAGAGGCCATCCATTCTAACCAAAACCCATACAAGTACCCAAACAACAGCATACCCAATGACTGATCATCCAGCATCTTCCTGAAGAACTTCAACAAAAGGAACCCTAATTCCCAAGGCTGATCATTATACTTGTGGACAGCTCTGATTATTAGAAAGTGCTCACATATACTGAGCCTAAATTTGACTCAAGTATCATTCTGGTGTTATTATCATTTACAATGTTAGTTACTGGTTATATGTTGTTCTCTTTTTGTATATAGCTTTAATCCCATAATTGCAAATCGCTCTGTAGATGAATTCACAGCTCCACCAACAATGTATAAGTGTGCTTGTTTTCCCACAAATGCTCCAACATCTGTGGGAAAACAAAATTTCCAAATTTTATCACCCTTGCTACTTTGTGAGGTTTGAGGTAAAACCTCAAAGTTTTTTTTATTATCATATTATTAGTGATTTGGAACAATATTTCACATGGTTATTAATTACCTGTAATTCTTTTGAAAACATTTTTTCATATCCTTACATCAGTCATCTTTCAGGTAATAAGTCTTATATTTTTATTTCCATGAGACGCTGTAAGAGATAACTGATGTAAAATTTTTTCTCACTTGATAGCATCTCTTCTTGGTGTGCCTACATTAATTTTGATTATCAGAACACTTAATTGTATGTAAGTGAAACTGATTACTTTACATTTTATAAGTATCCTTATCCTTTAGTTAGCCTCTATTTTAATTAAATGATACAGCTTTTTATGTTATGGAGGGTATCTATTTTGGGCACAAAAATTAGGTGCATTTATAATAGCATTTAAAAGAATGCCCTTTGGGCTGCACCCCAGGCAACTGCCAAAATCAATTCCTCATAATCCCTCCTCTCATATCCCATAAGTCATATCCCCTTTTATAGGCTGAAGGCTCATCAGTGGTCAAAATCAGAAGCCAGATGAGCTCTAATCTAAGAACCCCTTCACCTCAAAACCCTATCCTACAATAACCCTTTTCTCTATTCCTTTCTTGCTCCCTAAGCCTGCTTCCACAGGCCTCTACAAACAAAAGGTACATAATAAAAGCTTGTCACTTAACAAGAAAATATATAAGCAAAATAAAAAAGAAAATATATGACCAAGTAACATATAGCCCTAGCTTTCTGTTGAAAAAGCTTACAGAAGGGGAAAAGACCTCATTCAGGTACATCCCTTCTCCTCTCCCTTACCCAAGGAGAAAGAACAGACAGCAAGGGCAAACCATAGCTTGAAAGAACAACAAAGCTTCTCTACCTGACAGAAAATCCATGGTAGCATAGTGGTATTCTCAATTGAAAATAGCAAAGTGGGAAGGAGTTCTAGGTGTAGAGGGGAAAATAATAAGCTCTACTGTGGTCATGTTGTTAGGGATGCCTACTGGCATCTGGTGGGAGATGTCCAATAGGCAGTTAGAAATGCAGAGCTGGAGCTCAAAAGAGAATTGTAGGCTGTATAGGTAGATTTGTGAGTCATCTGCATAAAAATGATAGATGAAGCTATGAGAGAAAAAGAAATATATATGTATACATATATGGAGAGAAAGGAAGGGAAGGGGAGGAAAGGGGAAAGGAGGATGCCTAGGACAAAATCCCAGGGTACTCTCTTGAATGGGAGCGCGATATCTATAATGGTTGTGGAAACAACACCAAGACAGAGTGGTCAGATGGGTAGGAGAACCACAAGGGGGCACTGTTGTGAAAACCCATGGAATACTGAGAGTATACCGGATGGTCAATTGTTTCAGATACTGTGGAAAGGTCAAGAATGATGAAAATTACAAATAAAGCTATTGTTGGTGACCTTGCCAAGATAAATTTCAGTAGATTAGTATGGTCAGAAGCCAGACTATACTAAGATGTGGATAAGATGTGGGTAAATAGAGTCAAGGAGGCTGGAAGGAATTTTATAGAGCTGTGGCAGGAGAGAGGGAAGATGCATAGGACGATTCTATTAGGGGTGGAAAGGTAAAGTACAGGATTTTGATGAATGGGAGAGATCTGGACATCTTTATAAGCAACAGGGAAGGAAAGAAATGAAATTCAGAAAGCAAAGGATAAGTGCAAGAGAAATCCCATGGAATAAATGGAAGGAAATGGGATCAAGGGCAGAAAAAGAGGGCTTGGCCATGGGAAGAGGGGGCACCACCTCCTCAAAAACTGGAGCAAAGAATGAACAATAAATACTTATCCAATTGTGGCAGAATGGTTTGGAGTTGCCATTTCTTTAAGTCCAGAGTAAGTCTTGGTGGGTTGACTCTCAGGTAATTTATGCATCTTATATTTCTTTCAAATACAAAGTTTCCTCTTTTCTCTTTCAGTTTTTTTTTTTTTTTGTTGTTAGTTCCATATAGAAATGCTGATGATTGGGATGCATTTGTTTGCATCCTACTACTTTACAGACTGGATTAGTCACACCCATTAGTTTCTTCAATGATTCACCAAGGCTGTCTAAGCAAACTATTTTGTCATCTACAAATGGGGATAATTTTATCTCATCTTTTCTGATGTTTATTTAATGGAGGCTTAAAGACTTTTCAAGCTTTCTTGGCCACATATACATAATAAAGGCAAAAAGAAGATAAAGACCAGTTTTTTCCCTACTTTTCCTCCCAGCCCATTCAATCCACATGGGAAAGCAGAAGGTGTTTTAGAGTTGAGGAATCTGGGGTCTCAGGACCCCAAGAGCCCTGGCAGTTTGGGGGGAGTGGGGATTGGCAGTTCTAAAACAGAGGACTATTAGTTATAGCTTAAATAACAAAGACCAACAGAGATGAATAGGAAAGGATCTTTCTAAGCTATGGTGGAGGGGGGGGGAGAGGGTACCACAGTGAGAAACCAAAATCCCTGCTCAGCAGGAAGATATCAGTGGCCCTAAAAGGCCACCATTGTTTACCATAGTGCAAGGCTCACAATAGCTCTAAAAATGTTTGTTGCCTTGACTGGACTATCTGTGAATCATGGCCACATATGTTTTCTACACATATGTCCTTCCATACATAGATCCTGGCCACACATACTCCCCAATGCTTGTACTTTTCCATGTATGTTACTTACATGTATTCAATCTTCCTGCTGATAATTTGGAAATACATAGGAGAAATGTTTTTGGGAGAAATGTTTTTTATATTATTTTATTAAATGTCTTTGCTTGGAACTGTGCTCTCTGACTAACTAATAAAGGTAAACACACCAGTGTGGGTTGTGATCTATGGTTTTCAGTGATTTATAAAGTATCTAAAATCCAGTATCTAAAGCTGGGACCTGCAAAAGACCTTAGCTTAAAAAGGCCACTGTCGACCATTGCATCCTGGGCCATCTCCTGACCCATATCTTGCCATTAGACTCTGAGGACTCTCGAGAAGAGAGTGAGGTTAATAACTTTACATAGCTGGGCCTTACTTGAATCCAAGTCACTTACAAGGCAAGACATCATGCTTCTATTGTTATTGGTCCTCTTCTAGAACAAAGGATGGGCAACAACAAACAAAACTCAGTATAGCTCTCTAAGTTGGGAGAGGTACCCCTAGATATTATATTAATTGGGATTCATTCAGAATCCCCATCTTAGATGTGATATCCCTAATATTTAGGAGGACCTCTTGAGAAAGAATTATTAGTTCTGTCCCCTGATTTCTGGCTGGGTTTTCTGATGTATTTCTTTATGTGTCAGATCAGTCATTTGAAGGCAAACGCTAAGTATTGATGGCTATCATAATAGTACCATACTCCTTAGGAGAAGGGAGCTGACATGAGCAGGATGACACTGAAGCTTTAGCTTACTGGTACGTGGCAGTGGCCCTGGAACAGCAGAAAGGACAAATGGATAGTTAAAGAAGTACCTCATGTCCAATGAGATAAGGATATTGGGAGTACATGATGGGAAGCTACAGGTTTTCCAGGAGATGTGAAATACTCAAGATGCTGGGAAACAAACTAAATCCTTTCCATTTTCTCAGTTAGTCAATGAGTATTTTATTATGTGCTAGGCACTTGGTTATCTTATTGCAAGAAGCATTTTTTTTAATACCTGGGGTAATAAAGTGCTCACAAAGTACTTGGGAACTGATTTTTAGGCCACTTACTGAGGATGAGGAGGGAATCCATAAAGTCCATACTGTTGAAATGATGGGTTGTTGGGAATGACCCTGGAGAAAAAGTTATCTGTGGGGTCAGGAGCAGCTAAACATGACAGGCTTCTACATTTCCCAGGAAATGGACTTCACTCATCTAAATGAAAAAGCTTTCCAAAGAAGGACCTACGTTCCCTTAAGAGAAAAATGTCTATTAGCAACACTGGCAATGAACGGACATCAGCTGGGATGGGGTGGGGGCCAGAGGATAGCATGGAAAACATCAGACGGTCATCCTGAAGACACATGACAAGAATACTTGTAATTGCAAGAAACCAACTTGAGAATGGAAGGACAGGCAGAGCCCTGAGTTGGTCTCAGTATCTCAGTACCACTCAATGCAAAGGTGAGAATGTTTCTGCCTAGGGTAAACAGGTAGGCAATTTTCTATACAAATTTGAAAGCCAAAGGAACAGTAATAGCCAAGAAAGCCAGTAAAGTCAGTGTGGTCTTGGAGGTATGGAGAGCTCTGATACACCACAAAATCTACATTGCATCTGTTTAGATGGAAGCTATGAATCCAACCAGAGAAGCCAAAAGGCATCTAAAATGGTCTTTGGAATGGATCACCCACCACATTTGTTCACATACTTTCCTTTTGGAAGGGGAACAAACATGGTATTTTCTCACATACATCCTCCTTCTGACAGCCAGATAGAAGGATTAAGATGTAGAAGATCCTGCATGCAGAAAGCCAAATAAAGCATTTTCAAACCACTTAGGAAATGTCTCCACTAGCTCTTAGGCAAGGAGGAGTTAAGAGACCACCTGCTGATAGTCAAGGTCTCCGAGTTCACCCCAGTCTGTACTTATCGACAATTTTATCCACATAACATTCAGGCACGTCCCAGTAGTGATCTAGCTTCAGAAAGGGGAAAGGAGGTGAGATAAATGATGGTAATAAACATTGCTTCCCACCCCCGACCCTCCAGCAGATTTACCTTCTTATTCTTGTCTTACTTAGGCTAATATTAAAATTGGGTTGCATTCTTTAAGTACACACCAGCTGGGAAACAGATGGAGGAGGGCAGAAGAATGCTAGGTGACAGGGGAAGGCAGCCTGAGATTAAAATTTGGTTCTAGATAATCTACAAAGTAGTTAATAGGGAGGGGGAGAGTGGGAGAGATGGGTAATTGAGAGCTGTGTTTATGTCTCTGAATGGGTCACATAAAAGCAGACCCACACTTAGGTTGGGGTTTTGTTTGTTTGTCAGAGAAAAAGCATACACTTTTGAAAAAAAGAAATTATTTTCATAGCATTGGTTCTGGTGTGGGTTGCGCTAGATAATGGACCTTTTTTTTATATAGCAATGACCATTCAATCTTGCTTTGTTACTGCTCATTTCTGCAAACATTCTCTGACACTTCCTAATGGAAGCAGACATGGTAGCATTACGAACCCCGGAGGGCACTAATTGAATTTGGTTGTGACACAATTGGATTTTAAAACTTGTTATAATAACGAGGAAACATCTTTCTTTGATTCTGGCTCTAAATTCAGTTGTTAGTCTCATCAAGAAGGAAAAATCCCAGTGACCGGCTCATGCTAGGGGTCTCGAATCTGTCTTTTGGGCAGCATGGTGACTTCTCAGCCCTCGGGGTCATCCTTTCCTGGCCCTCCCTGACATAGTAATAATAAGCATCACTTTCATTTCCATCTGCCCTTTTTGGCTACAAAATCATTTTCCATTATTTGAGGCACACAATAATGCCGGGTTATCGCCCCATTTTACAGATGAAAGAAATGAGAGTCAAAAAGGCACCGTTATCACAGGAAAGAGTGAGGCTCAGATTGAAAAAAAAGGCTAGCTAATAAGCATCTGCATACCCCTCCTATATCAGGAGTATGTGGGGCAGGAACCTCTCTGGCAATCTGATGAAGGCTGGAGATGCCTTCTGAGAAAACTGCTGTCTTGTTTCTGTTTTGAATCCAAAGTGAAAAGAACCACTATATTCCAGTTAGTGGTTAATGAAAATAAAAAGGTATTTTTTTTCTATCAAAGCTCACAGACCACCCTTAAGTCAAGAGGTCTATAGATGCTGGTTAAGAGACTTTGTCCTATATGAAAGACTGTGGGAATCTTCTTATCAGTTAACCAGAAAAGACAGAGCAGCCATAAGGCAAAACTTTGCTGCTGGGTTTAGGGAAGGCATGTTTGTTCTTTTACCTTTTTTCCTGATCGAATATGAAGTGTTTCTCGAAGAAAGATCATAGGATCTTAGATGGAGAGTTGGAAGGAACCTTAGAAATCAAGTAATTCAATCCCTCTCACTTTACAGAGGGGGAAAAATGAGGCCCACAGAGAAGAAGGGACTTGCACAAGGTCACACATAGGATCAGAGAGCAAGGGCTGGAAAAGACCATCTTACAAACCATCTAGACCAGCTCCCTTATTTGACAGAGGAGGAAACTGAGGCCCAAGAAAGGAAACTGTCAAGCCTAAGGTAATCCATATAGTAACTGCCAGAGGCAAGATATAAACAAAAGGCCTCTGGCTCCCTACTCAGCACTCTTTATCCTGTATCTAAAGGTCCTAAATCTATTGGGAGTCAGTTTTCAGAAGCTCAGTCCAGGCTTGGTAGACACTCATGGGAAATTATTATGCAAGATGAATTCATATATTTAAAAATCATTTATTAAGTACTTACTGCATGGAAGGCACTTTATTGATTAGCGAGCTTTTGAAGGGGGAGAAATCTTGCCCTCAAGATGCTTACATTCTACTTCCATGTGTCCTTTCTACAGAGCAAAGGGTGATTGCTAATGTTGCCCAGGTGCTGAGACGATCAAGAAAGTGAATATTTGCCCTCAAAAAGGACTCTGCCTTAAAAGGGGAAAGTCAAGACACTATAATCACCTCAGGTTGTTTCCTCCATCTTGGAAAGCCTTCTTCAATGGCTCCCTTTAACTAGATCTAAGAGATAAAGCAGTAGACTGGGAAAATTTATTCCAATGAGAAAAAAAGCTTGAAGGTTGTCAATTAGAAAAGCTGATCAGGAAAAACTGATAGCCAATTCAGTTCCTTTCAGAAGGGAACAAGGTAACCTCCCAGGAGCCCAGGACCTTTTCTCTCTCTTGACACTCTCCTTTTCAGACCATTCTCTCCATGACAGAGTAGCCATCTCTCTCTCTCTCACCTCTACTGGTCTGTAATTGGTCGCCTTTCTTCTCCTAATTTCCCCTCCAATTATCCCCTCCTGGGAAACAACAGAGAATAGCAGCCTACAGGTAGAATAAATCTACTGCAAAGACAACACTGCTGATTCCTAAAGGTTCCTAGAAACCACTGACCTTGACCCATCTTAAAAGATGCCTACATTCTTCCTGCACCAAAAAAAAAGCCAAGGCAGCAGTAGCTGGAGCAACTGTAACATCCAGCAAAGAATCCCAGTGCATGTTGAGCACTTTATCATGGGCCATTAACTCCTTGAACACATGCGACAGCACCCCAAAGTCTCAGGGGTGTAGCAAAAGGGGGAGCAAAGGAGGGAAAGAGAATGTGACTTGCTATCCCATAATGCAAGCTGTCTGATTCATCTTCACTGAGTTAAAAAGGTAGCTGAGGTGGTGGTCCAGAGAAAATCCCAACCCTCACCTCCCAGCATCATCATGAAACTACCTCAAGCCTTACATAACACATCCCTCGTCTTAATAAACTCCTCCTAAAGCGTTCTTTTGTAGAGGGCAAAAATTGGCCTTCCAGCTCAGTCCACTCACTATACCAACTCTGCCTGGTTTCAACCTCATGGGCCAAAGTACTCCATAGTGTGCCCCACCACTCAACCTTTTCAAGATTCTTTTTGTGTGTTGTCTTCCCCTGTTAGAATGTAAACTCCTGGAGAGAAGTAGTTTTCTTTCTTATGCGTAGTCCCAGAGTTTAGCCCAGTGCCTGGTACAAAGTAGGGGCTTAATAATTGTTTACTGATGGAGGTGGCTAGGTGGTGCAGTAAATAGACTCCTGGCCCTGGAGTCAGGAGGACCTGAGTTCAAATCCAGCCTCAGACATTTAACACAAACTAGCCGCGTGATCTTGGGCAAGTCACTTAACCCCAAAACTGCCCTCCAAAAAGCAAAAAAAAAATTGTTTATTGAGTTGAATTGAGCAACGGTCTTTGACAGAAGCCAGATCCCTGGGGTTTCATGAGGAAAAGATTCTTGTTGAGCTAGCATCTTTCTCAGGCCTAGGCATGACATCATGTTGGACTTATGATCTGCTGATCTCCATAAGGCTTCGCAGAGCAGAAGGGGTTAACTCACACCAAAATTGCCAAGGAGCCAACGATTTGACGTAGTGGAACATACAATACACTATGTACCTTGTATATTCTCAAAAGCATATGTACAGCCTTCTGAGAGAACAGAAGCCCTTGGAAGGTAGGAACTGCTGCACTTTTGTCTTTGTATTCTTAATTCCTGGGACATATGATTATAGACATAAAGTTGAAGGGGACCCTAGAAATCATCTAATCTCTACTTGTCTCCATTTACACAAGAAGTGAAACCTTGAGAAGGGAAATGACTTGAACAAGGTCACACAAGTAGCACCCAATGGGGGCAGGATTAGAACCCAGGTCATTTGAGACTAGAACCAGTGCTCTTTCTGCTGTACCACACTAATTCCACTTAACAAGACTTATCAACTGATACTCTAGAATTGGAAGTCAGAAAATGCATGTTCAAAATTCAGCACTTTCATTCACTTGGAGTAAGTCATAGATGGAAAGGGCTCAAAGATTATGTAAAATAATCCAGTCATTTTATACATGATGAAATGGAAATTCAGCTATCTAGGGTTAGTCTCAGGTCACACAGCCAACCATATGGGTTGGACTGTCCAGAAAGGGGCTTGGTATCAAGGATGGAGTGTCAGTCTATACCAGGGTTTCTTAAACAGTGGGTCAAGACCCCATATGGGGTCCTATACCATGCTGCTCTATACCCCATATTCCTCTGTCACGAATCTGTCCAATTGAGAGTAAGGATAAATCTTTCTAATTATATGTCCTTGGGCATGAGCATACAACTTGCTTTACCTTGTGAGCCTCAGTTTCTTTAATCCTCAAAATGGAACCAATAATGCCTTCAATACATACCTCACAAGGATGTGAGAGCTGTAATAGATTGACAGGAGAGTCTCTTGATGAGCTTAATTAGCTTAGAAGCAGATAAGAACTTGTTTGGGACTCAGCATCTTACTAAGGAGGCTGTAATCATGCCCATTCCTAAATAAACCCATCCATACCTCACTGAGGATTAATGATGAAGGCTCAGTGATTGAAGACTATTTGATCACCTCAAATTGGGCTTTAAAAAAGGAAGAGAATGATATGGAATGTTAGCAGGCTGCTTTGAGTTCACTATGTATTTTGTATCCTGTTTCTGAGACAATTTTTTTATTTGATATCATTGCTACCTTGAATGCTTGCATGGGGTCTGGGCATCCCATTACCTCCACGAAAATCTAATGTGCCCATTTCTAAGGTGTTACTGTTCTCCTAAGAACATACAAAAATAACACAACTCCCTAAATGCAGACATGAATGGGGAATCTCAAGAGGAGATGCATGAGAAAAATCTGGAGCAGAGAGCTGTTGATTCATGGTCTACAGGACCCTGGAAGGATGTAAGTTGAGTACCACCATTATAGATTACAACACCAATAACTTGACTAGTGAAAGTAAAGACAAGTGGCCATGCCAAATTTCAAATTTACCTTTCTTCCTACACTCTAAACACAAACTCATTGCTTACTTTCTTCTACCGAACAAGACATAAACACGTGTTTATTTTTAATGTATGTATGGAATGTATAAATTTATCACTGCCACAGAAGGCTGGTATAGTGACCTCAGAGAATCAGAAAGACCTGGGTTTACATCTGTCCCCTGGAATACATTGACTGTGTAACCCTAGACAAATCACTCAACTTCTCAACATGGCAGGCAACTCTCTAGGACTCTAAGTAGCATAGGAGGGGCCAACCTTTATTGGTAGAAGGACTTTACTCATGTTGGAGTTCTTAATTATCAATGAAATAAAAATCTAGTTCCTATCACCTCTTTGTTCTCAAATATTTCTGAGTGTTCTGCATAACAAAATATGCCATCCAAAAATATATAACTTTCCTATGGAAAAGAGTATGGCAGGGGTGGGGAACCTGGGGCCTCAAGACCACGTGTGTCCCTCTAGGTTCTCAAATGCAGCCTTTTGGCAAAATCCAAGCTTCACAGAACAAATCCCTTTAATAAAAGGATTCAGTCGGTAAACCTTAGACTCAGTCAAAAGGCTACACCCAAGGACCTAGAAGGCCACATATGGCCTTGAAGTCACAGGCTTACCACCTCTGGTGTATGGGTACTTATCTCAGGGTACAGACATCTAAAGTTTATTGGAGGTCATGTTCAAGACATACAATGGATGGAGTTGCCAAACAGTAGTACGCAGAGAGGTGCAATGTGAGATAAGGCTAGGGAAGCAGCTGTCAGTGAGCAGCTGAGATGGGTGAAATGGAGGAAAACCAGCATAGAAAGAACCAATGGAAAGTTAGATTGCACACCTAAGACGTTTGAGTTAATGCCAAGAACCATAGGACTTAGAACTGGAGGAGACATAAGAGATCATCTAGTCTACTTCATTCACTTTAGAGATAGGGAAACTAAGACTCAGGGAAAAGGAGTGTTTTTCCCAAATTGTATAGGAAGACAGATTTACATTTCTCCAAAGAACAGATTCCTTAAAGCAATAGCATTGCAATTTCACCATCAATATTCTACACCAAAATGGGAGACTTAGGAATAGAAGAGAAATTATCATTAGCATCTCGACTACCATCATCATCACCCGTGACACTGACATCATTATAAACAACATAACGTTTATACAAGAATTTGTCCTCATCCCAAATTCATGCATGTCTAGCTCTGTTCTAGGAATACCAAGGGGGCTTCAATTCAGCTCACTCAAATGGGGTCCCAATCAAAGTCAATGGTTCTCAAATGCTGTGCTTTACAAATTTTATCTCATTTAATCCTCAACAACTTTTGAAGATAAGTTCTATTATTATCTTATATAAAGTTGAGGAAATTGAGGCATATAAAGGTTAAATGATTTTCCCAAGGAGGGGCCCACAGTTAGAAAGTACCTGAGGCCACATTTGAAATCAAGTCTTCCTGACTCCAGGCCCAGTACTGTCATGTGTTCAGAAGCAAGGCTAAAGTGAAGTTGCCCAAGACACAATATGGAAAAGTGCCACCAGAACACCTTGGATATATTATGAATTTGATTTTGAATTAATTTCTGGTTGATGCGAATTCAGAAACTTTTTACAGTTAACAAAATTTTTCACAACCCCATATGGGGTTGCAACTTGCAATTTAAAAGTGCTACACTATTCAATGTACCAACTACATGTCTCTCACTAAAAGAAATAAATATATCTATAGATAGTATAAAATACTTTGGAGGGTATATACCAAGATAATTATAGGAATTATATGAACACAATTTAAAAACTACTCTTTATACAAATAAAAACAAATCTAAATAACTGGAGAAATATTAATTGCTCATGGATAGGCCAAGCCAATAAAATAAAATGACAATAAAACCAAAATAAATTTACTTATTCAGACCCATACCAATTAAACTACCAAAGAATTACTTTATATCGCTTTTAAAAAATGACAAAATTCATCTGGAGGAAAAAAGGTCAAGAATATCTGGGAAATTAATTTTTTCCAAAGTGGGAAGGAAGGGGACCTAGGAATACCAGATCTCAAACAAAGTTGTAAATGATTTTTTAAAAAGGCAATTTGGTTGTTGATGCAATTTAGTAGTATCATACTCTTTGTGACCCAGTTTGGGGTTGTCTTGGCAGAAATATGGGATAGGTTTGCCCATTTCCATCGCCAGCTAATTTTATAGTAGGGGGACAAAACTGAGGCAAATAGGGTGAAATGACTTGCCCAGGGTAACACATCTAGTCTGAACCAGATTTGAAGTCATGAAGATGAATCTTCCTGACTGTAGGCACTGAGCTCTATATACTGTGCCACCTACCAGCCTGTAATAATTTAGTGCTACAGAAGAAATAGACTGATCAGTGAAACATATTAAGTACAAAATACAAAGAAGTAAATGAACACAAATAGCCTAAAGTCTGATAAACATAAAGATTCTTGCTATTAAAGAAAGAATTCACTGTTCAGCAAAAACTGGTAGAAAGAAAACAATACAAAACAAAGGCACTCGAGCAGGCATCTCCATCGCTCCATCTTTAGTTTTGAGCCTTTTGGATGCCCTCCTTAATCATGTTAAAAATAATGGCAGAGAAATCAAAGCTAAAATCATGAAAAATCAAAAAGTAGCCAGTGGAGAGCTCTAAATTCCATTGATGATAGAGTCACCTCAATACCCACCTATGATTACTATTTACTACAAAATCATCATTAGAGATTGTGGCACCCATCAATTCCCATATCCTACTTAACACAAAAGGAGCCAAGCTCTTCTATCATAAGGAGTGCCTTGAGAGTCTCAATGTTCATTCAATTGGCTTTCATGAAACATGTCTCTGGCATGCTGAATTTGCATTTACTTCTGAAGTGGACAACTGTTCATAATTATTTTCCAATTATTTACAAACATCTTTGCCTGCCATTGTCAGTATTCCACTTGGAAAGCTAATGGCCTTGATCTTCCTCTTGCATTTGGAAACTTTAAGGTAATTAGCCAGAAAACTGCCTGAGTAATTACCCTCATTAAAATATTTGGCTTTCATCATGGAAACTGACATGGCAGCTCCTTCACTTGGTGATGAGTTATACTTATACTGAAGAGCAAATCATTTACTTAGCAGATCAACTCTTTCTGTCTGTTTATACACTTTCTCTACTTTGTCAATGTCATCCTCTAAATTGAGTAAATTTGATGTTATTTTTTTTTAACTGAAGCAAAGGAAAAATCTGTAAAATGGCCATACTTCTGAATAGAAAGCTCCCTCTAGAAGAATGGTTTCCAGACTTAATACATCAATCACATACCAACTTTCACATCTCATCCACTTTTCATGGATAAGCTATACAATTTTGTTAAGTTTGTATTTTATTCAAATAAAATTAAGAATTTTCTAATTTATAATATTTATTTCTAAGATTAATATTAGTAATATTATGATTACAATATTACTATTAGCAATTTTGATATTATTGTATTACTATTATTGTTGCTAATATTATGATTAATAATATTAATGCTACTACTGTTGTTATTAAAGAAAATAGCATAATATATGGGATTATTGATAAGATTGACATTTCTGATATATAAAATATATTCATTATGTGATTAACGTGATAGGTGGGCTTTATTTGTCTCTAAGTTTTTTAAACTTGGCTTTAATGATGATATTGCTATTGCTACTATCAGATTATTTTCAAACACTAATCAAGACCAAAATTTTATCTTTATAACAGATAGAGCAGGAAATCTTGCTTGAAATAATGAGATATTGGGAATGCAATCAAAATGCGTATTGTTTTCTTTTAAAAATTGGGAACTAGTTATTCATCAGTAGCCAAAATAAAAGTTTTTAAGGTTTAAACATATTTGAATATACTATTTCAAAACAAATTTATTAATCATTCTTGTTCAGGTAGAATACTAAATGTATTATATTACTCTGAGGCAAATGGGTTCATTATACTTTAAGATTTGGAAATATAGAAGTTTTAAAAATTAAGTGAGAATTGCTCTTTGATCCTAGTTAAGTGGTTAATAAATAGGCCTTTATTTTTATTTAATTTTCAAAGCATGTTTTGTTTTGTAAATTAACTATATAATATTTTTAAATTAATTATTCATATTTCTAATTTTTCAAAATTTCTCTTTTTGGAAAAAGTATGAAGTTGAGAACTGGAGTTGATTTTTATATATTACACACTTTTTCTAAACTATCTACCAAATATGTAAGTTTTCAGAGAATAATATTGTTATAAAATGAATATGCTTCCTGTTTAAGAAAAACAATACTTTAAAAAAAAAAATCAAACACCCAATGAGAATTCTAGTCAATGTTTTGCAATAATACATAAGTATGCTAGGTTCTGGCCCTATATCACACGATTTTGATATGACTCTTTCATTTTAACGGACTGTTTTTTTTAATTAAAATTGATTATACCTGTAACAATTTGAAAAACCAGACGAAGATCCTCATTCATCTCAATAAAAGTGATTGTGAAGCAAGAAATGTGTCTAAATTGCACAATAAGGTAGATTTTAAAATATTTCTTGTGGTTCTGCATTTTGTCCTGATGCTAACTAAGCTCTATCCGTGCAAGTCCAATATAATTTTCCTTCATTGCGCCATTTTCACTGAAAATTCCATCTGCTACACTGAAATTTTCTCTTGATGCAACGATGACCTAGAAGGTTGGCAAGGATACAAATCAGCCCTTACATCAGTTTCAAAATAATATCACATTACATAATTAAAAGAGCATCTTCAACTACATCTTTTGCTTCATCTTCTTTTTTAGCTTTTGATTAATTGGTCACAAAGGTCTTCAGACATATGGACAATTGTTTTCCCTGCCCTATAACAAATGGAACTACTTAACATCTGCAGCTCTGCTTGGCTTCACAGAACAAGATGCCCCTCCTAGTGTAAATCTGTTGTTGTTCTGTTGTGTTTGACTCCTTAGGATTACATTTTGAGGGGTGATTTTTGGCAAAGGCACTGCAGTGGTTTGCCATTTTCTTCTTCAGCTCACTTTACAAATAAAGAAAATGAATTAAACAGGGTGTAGTGACTTGTCCAGGGTCACCCAGCTAGGGAGTGTCTTGAAGTTGTGTTTCAACTCAGGTCTTCCTAACTCCAAGCCCATGTGCTCTATCTACTGTGCCACCTAACTACCTTGCCCAGGATAAATTAATCACCCTAAGACTCTTAGATACTCAGACATGTTCTCTACTTCCCTTCAACCTCCCCTCTCCTCTGATGAGAAGGCTGAAGGGTGGAGCACTTAAATTTCTCCCAAAGCTTCCCTTTATCGAGGAAATGGACATTAAACTCAAGCCATTTTTCTTATATAGATCTGCTTGGTTTCAACTAAAGGGAATAAGATGCCCCCATGGAGGGTACACCCCCAGGCCCTTTCCAGCTTTATTTCCCCCCAAATTAGACTATAAGTTCCGTGAGGACAGGGATAGTCTTTCTCTTTCGTATTGTATACTCAGGGCTTAGCACAGTTTGGCACATACTAGGCGTGTAATAAATGTTTATTGAATTAATTTAAACCATTTGAAATGGTTTTGCATGTGATTTTTCAAGCATCATTTTGACCATATCAGTAACTATAGGCAACATGACCAATGTTTCTGCTACTAGATATGGGCTTTGAAATTGATCAATTTTGTAAGCACTCTAATGATGCAAATGATGCTTTATATAGAACAGGAAGTATTTTTATATATATATATAATGTATTTGGTGATTTTCTGTGCATTCTTTTTTTTTCTTTTTTTGCAGAAGGGCAATTGAGGTCAAGTGACTTGCCAAAGGTCACATGGCTAGTTTTTTGTGTTAAGTGTCTGAGGCCGCATTTGAACTCAGGTCCTCCTGACTCCAGGGCCAGTGCTCTACTCACTATGCCACCTAGCTGCCCCTACAGGAAATATTTTCAATAGTTTATTTCATTTATTACATTATTATTATTTTCTCTGGAACTATGATTTCATCTTGCCAAACTTTCCTGTCTGTATACTTTTAAATGTTGAATTAATTTATTAGGTTTCATACTATTTTCAACTAAAGAATTCAACAGTGGTCTTTCCTCTCCATAAACATTGGCATCTGGAAACTAAAAATGATAATTAGAATATATTGGATTTTCTGGATTCAGATTTTTTATATTGTTTTGTTACTTCTAATATTTCAAATGTGTTTATTGTCTTTGCACCTTTGTACTACTTCCAGTGACTCCAATGGCCCTCTGTTCAAGCCAAATATGAATTGGTATATTATTATTATTCAATTATAAATAAGGGTATATTATTTCACTTTGAAAATCGGAGACAATTCAATTTAAATATATTTGTTGCAAATTTCAAATGATTATCTGAAAGTTTTCTTGAGCTATTTCAATTTCTAAAAACTCGTAATTTGAGAAAAGCCAGATGATTATTTTGTATTTGACAAAATGAGTGATGTGTCTGTGTACGTGTGTTTCTGTGTGTGTGTGTGTGTGTGTGTGTGTGTGTGTGTGTGTATATGTTTCTGTGTGTGTGGACTGGTAGGGGATGGCGTAGGGTAGGGTGTGAATAGATATTCAGGTACTTGTACCTTCGAAACAAAGATTAATTGACTTTGAGTGTAAACACTTCTTTTTTTTTTGGAGGGCAATTGGGGTTATGTGACTTGCCCAAGGTCACACAGCTAGTTTTTATGTTAAGGCTCTAAGGCTGGATTTGAACTCAGGTCCTCCTGACCCCAGGGCCAGTGCTCTATTCACTGCTGCACCACTGAGCTGCCCCAACACATCTTTTTAAAATGCAAGCACACACTTAATCTGTAGCATGGGCCTTCAATGACTGATGATGTGTATAGAGCAAGTCTGCTGCAAGAATCCAAAAATTTGACCTCTTTTGAACATATGCTGTATGAGAGAATCATTCTCTTAAATTCACTCTCACTTGGACTAAATCTTCTATTTGTTTCATTTTTGTTTACTTTGATCAGAACTTTGGTTATGTGGGAAAAATTCTATTGTAGGCGGTTACAAAAACATTATTTAGAGTCCCCTCCCACCTCCCAAAAAAGAATTTCATGTAAGGGACGGCTAGGTCGTGGAATGAATAGAACACTGGCCCTGGAGTTTGGAGGACCTGAGTTCAAATCCAGTCTCAGACACTTAACACAAATATTAGTCATGTGACCATGGGCAAGTCACTTAACCCCAATTGCCCTCCAAAAAGACAAAAGAAAAAAAAAGAATTTCATATTCTGCTTCTACAAATTGGTAGGCATATTCTAGAGTTTTAAACTTATTCATTCAACACATTTTTTAGCATCTATTAAGCTCTGTGTTTAAGGCACTGAGAAAGTCAGCTCCTTCATCTTCCATGATTTTGTGGAGTTTGCTAAAGCATCCTTGGGACATGTGATTGAAGCAGTATTCGAAATCAGTTTGGAGTCAAAAAGGTAACCCCAAACTTGCTTCCTGCTTGTGCTGACTTCAGTTGAAGTTCATATACTTTAAAGACCTGATTATAGGTTCACAGGAGAGAAAGGTACAAAGTAATCCTGACTGTTAACAAAACTGGGAATGGGAAACTGAAAGTGAAAGACCACTGCTTTGTAACACCTGAATTGGCTGTGGTAGTTATGTTGATTCAGGAAAGCAAGAAACTACACCAACTGATTGGCCATACTCAATTTATCCAGTGGACAATCAGCCAAAAAAATTAAGTGCCTACTATGCGCATACTTCACTGCAAAGAAAACTGAAATCTGTGTATACTGAGTGTTCTGTGTGTGTGCATGCACGCATGCCTCTGTGTGTGTGTGTGTGTGTATTGTTTGAGTGTATTTTAATTAGACCTGTGCTTTTATTGGTATAAGGAGCTGTAGTGAGTAATTCTGCCAACCATTGCAGACAAGTAGATAGTGGAGTATCTGTATCGACAAATCATTCATTAATTGACTTAACAACTTGTCCAAAAATGCCCAGTAAAACTTGATTATCCAGAAAGATTAGGAAAGGCAGTGTTATGGGTAATCTAATTTTCTGACTGACATTAAAGAATCCCTTTTTAACTCCTACAGAGCATCTTACTTGTTGTCTTATAATTTTGTGGCTCAGTAAATAGGCTACACTGACAATTAGGGAGATCATGGGGGGTGGGGTGAGGCAGGGTAACTGGGAGGAGTAGCTAGGTGGCACACTAAATAGAGCACAGGATTGAAATCAGGAAGAGCTGAGTTCAAATTTGGCCTCAGACATAGCTATGTGACCCTAGGCAAATCACTTAACCCTGTTTTTGCTCAGTTTTCTCACCTGTAAAATAAGCTGGAGAAGAAAGTGACAAACCACTCCAGTGTCTTATCTAAGAAAAACTCAACTGAGGTCATGAAGAGTTAAACATGACAGAAACAATGGAACAACAATGGATTTAAGATCTGACCCCCAGAATCCTCACCTCAACCATCATAGAGCATTGCTCAACGCTACAGATGAAGACAGGAGACGGAGCCAAATGCAGACTGATCTCAGGATAGTCCTGGGAAATTTTTAAATTAAATTCCTGAGGGTCTATTTTGTCCTTTGATTCTTTCTTCAATTCATGTTCAGAGTAGGGAGAGCTCTGGTTATTTGAAAATTCTGGTTAACTGTTTTCTGTTAAGCCATGAGCCACACGTGTGACCTTGGCTGGGTCTCCTTCACTTACTGAGTTTCAATTTTCTCCTCTATAAGATGAAGCAGTTGGACTAGGGGATTAACAAGCTCCTTCCTACTGCTGACAGTTCATATCCTAAGGCTGTTGCCACTTCTAACATTCTATATGTATTCTATATTCTAATATATCTTTCAACTCCAAAATTCCATGTTGTATGTTCAACATTCTAAAGTCCCTTCTAGCTCCAACATTTTTTATTCTAAATTTGTCCCAGTTCTGTTGATTGATTCAACTCAAATTTATTAAGTGCCTACTATATGCCAAGCAGAGGCCTAGACCTTGGGGATACAGGGTGGGGAGGGGAATAAGCATTTATATAGAGCTAACTGCCCAGCACCATGCTAAGAGCTTTCACAAAAACTTTCTCATCTTATGCTCATTTCAACTTTATGAGGTAGGCACTGTTAATATCTTCTTTTTACAGCTGAAGAAAGTCAACTGTTTGAGGATAAAAAGACAAAAATGAGATAGTCCTTGCCCTCTGGGAGCTTATCTTTTACTTGGGAGTCAGGAGAAGGGATGAAAATGTAAATAGATGAATACAAAATATTTTAAAAATCAACACAAAGAAACTTTAGGGGGAAATTCTAATAAGTGGGGTAATCAAGAATCAGGGCATACTTGGTTATATATTCAGCTCTGATACTCTATATTTTAAAGCCCTTTCCACCTCTGCAAGCCTAAGGTTCTTCTAACCTCATCATCCACTATTCTAAAGGCCACTCTCATCTCTGACAGTCTGTTTTTAAAGGTCCTTTCAACCATGGCATTATGAATTCAAAGAGCCCTCCCAGTTATGACATTCTCTGTTCTAAGGTCTATTGCAGATTGGACAGCCTTTCTACAATACCTGTGCTGTAAAAGGTAAAAGGCATTACATGATCTATGTGGCCTCAAGTACACACATGTCCTTCTAGGTCCTTGGGTATGGCCTTTGACCCCTTTGACCGAGTCCAAGTTTAATACAACAAATTCTTTTATTAAGGGAATTTGTTCTACAAAGTTTGGATTCAATCAAAGGGCTGTACTCAAGGACCTAGAAGGCTACAAGATGCCTCAAGGCAACAGTTTCCCCACCGCTGCTCTATACTTTTGCTTAGAGTCCAATAATGTTGTCTTGGAGGAAAAAAAAAAAAACTTTTAGAAGTTTCCTTCTACCATGTTTTTGTTTTTGTTGTATAGTCTGACTCTCCATGACCCCAAATGGGGTCTTCTTGGCAGTGATACTGGAGTAGTTTGCCATTTCCTTCTCCAACTCCTTTCATAGATGAAGAACAAACAGGGTTCAGTGACTTGCCTAGAGTGACACAGCTGGGAAGTGTCTGAAGGTAGATTTGAACTCATGAAGATGGGTCTTCCTGATCCAAAGCCCAGTGCTCTATTCAGTGAGCCATCTAGCTGACCTCATAACCATAGCTCCTTTCTGAAAGTGTCCAATCTCTTCTTTCCCATGGTTGATGTTTTCCATTTCTGATGCAAATTCATTTGAATTGCTCCCAAGGGACTAGAAGATCCTCCAAAAGCAGTTTTTCAATGTAAAGTTATTAGACCTAAGCAGGATTTCAGTGCCTAGACCCAGGATGATTTCTTTCTTTCATATAATACCAGTATTTGGAACAAATGCTCTTCAGCCTAAATGCAGGTTTCTATCCAGGTTCTACCAGGATAGCACTCATGGGTCAGGAGAAATGCAGCAATTGGTTTTGCGTTTTCCTCTTGTTCCCCTTTAGCTGAAAAACAAGTATTAAATGTTTCCTAATATAGTTTCTTGGTCATAAAGAATACAGATTCCAACATAATAGGGCATTTTTGTTTGCTTTGGTTTGCTTTGTGCAGAAGAAATTTAGGACTATAGTGTTTAAAGCTGGAATAGCTTCTAGATGTCATTGAGTTCAGGCTGCTTGTTTTATAAATGAGGAAAATGAGGCCCATAGAAGAGAAGTAATTTATCCAAATACCCACAGCTAGTAAGAGGCAGAACTAGAGCCCAAAGCTAGGTCTCTGGTGCTACAGTGGATACACTCTAGGCCCTGGAGTCAGGAAGACATGAGTTTAAATTTTGTCTCAGATACTTAATAGCTGTGTGACCCTGGGTAAGTCACTGACCCTCTGTCTACCTCAGTTTCCTCATCTGTAAAATGGGAATAATAATAACAACTACTGCCGAGAAGTTATGAGGATCAAAGGAGATAATAATTGTAAAGTATCTGGCATAGTAAGTGCTATACAAATGTTAGCTATTGTTGTTATTATTAATTCTGTTCCAAAAATTCACTATGCTTTCCAATAGACCATGCTGTCTCTCATCTTGGGATATGACGTGGGCAAGAGGAATAGGTCTAGCTGAAGGCATTAAGTGCATCATAGCTGCTACTTCAGGGTCTATCAAGGTCTCATAACATTTTTTGTTGGGAAAGGGGGTAGGCAGGGCAATTGGAGTTAAGTGACTTGCCCAAGGTCACACAGCTAGTAAGTGTTAAGTGTCTGAGGCAGGATTTGAACTCAGGTCCTCCTGACTGCAGGGCCAGTGCTCTATTCACTGCACCACCAAGGTGCCTTTTTCTCATAGCATTTTCAAACAGTCAAATTCACTACAGGGACTTAGGGAAACGAAAACTCTATGTGCACAAGGTATGTGACATTGAAACTACTGGCAATTCTAAAGAGTCGGCTTTCGTGGTTGGCCATGCAGAAAATCTACTGTTAGCTGCTTTCTGAAGTGTTCAACTTTAGCCAGTGACTTAAGTGGAAAATCAGGAGATGGCGAAAGATTTAAAATGAAAAGCAGTTTCATTTAGCTAATATATGCCTATACAGATATCTCTATATATTTTTATCATATCTCTTCATTTTGACTATCGTATAGATAGATGGCAATGGTTGAAAAATCAGGCTTGAAATATACCTTCTGTTACTGTGTCAGGGGACAAGGTAAATACCCATTAAACAGATGCATGCTGCTTTAACTTCATTTTACTCTATGGGTTTTTTTTCATGCTTGATATAATTTGACCTAATGAAATAAAAATCCATGAAAGACTAAGATGTAAAATAGGGAGAACTACTCTGAACACAATTTATTCTATACAGACATTCAGACAACATTCTACAAATAAGCACAATGTTTATGCAAACAGCTAATTCAAACCTTGGGATTTATAAATAACCAACCAATATCCAGGTACAGAAGTAGAGATTGTAAGAAGTTGGGTTTAGAAACAGGCAGACCTGAGTTCAAGTCTTACCTCTGACAGATACTGGCAATGTGACTCATGTAAGCCCCTTTACTTAGCAGAGTGCCAGATAACTCCCTAAGAGTGTTAAGTTGCTGCCATATGCATTACTAGAAGGAGTTTCCTCACTGAGACACACCCAGACATTTTTGCAATGTCACAAAGCTGAGAAGGACAGCGAATCCTTTATATGACAAAGTCAGAATTCAAAATAATTTTGATAAGCTAGAACACTGAGTCAAATTAAGAAGATGGAATTGGATAGGGGAAACTTATAAATCTTACACTGAGTCTCAAGAAATCAACCTTACAACCACAAGATAGTGGACATTGTTAGACAGCAGTTTGTTTACAAAAGACCTGAGGGTTACAGTGGACAACAAGCTTAATATGTCAATAGTATGATGTAGAAGCCTGCCACTCTCCCAAAACAAAATAAAAATTAATATAATCTTGAGTTTTATTAACAGAGTCTCAGCTTCCAGGAATAAGAATATGATAGTCCTATAATTTTTCCTCTGGTTCCAGAACACATCTGGCATATTGATTTAAGCTTTGGACACCAAACTTTAGGAAAGATATTGGCAAACTGGGGGATATCCAGAGGAAGGTCTTAGGTATGGGCCAGATGAGAATCAGATGAAGAAACTGGAAGGTCTTAGCCTGCAAAAGAGAAGACACCAGGGGAAATTATAGCTTTGTTTAAGTATCTGAAAGGCTGTAGTATGGGAGAAGGATTAGATTTGTTGTGCTTCGCCTCAGAGGGCAGAACCATGAACAAGGGGCAAGTTATAGAGGGGAAAATTTAGGCTTGATGAGGCTGAAATTCTTGGAGCTGTCCAAAACTGGAACGTGATACCTCAAGATGGACTCTCCTTTCATCAGAGATTTTCGAGCAGAGACTGGAGATTCTATTACAAATGCTGGTTGAATTAGATAATTTCGCAAGTCCCTTCCAGCTCAGAAAATCTGCTATACAAACTAGTGAGAAAAATCATGGTATAGGCAGCACACGGAGAGCCAGCGTTGACTTAAAAAAAAGACCTGCATTCAAGTCCCACCCCTGACATCTTGGGCAAGTGACTTAGACTCTGAAGGTTATAAGTTCCAGATGTATTACTGATAAGTATTAGTGGAAAGAGTGTTTCAAAAAGGCCACAAGGTCTGGGCCAAATGTAAAAAAAGAGATAGAATCACAGATTTGGAGATGGAAGGACCTTATAAGCCGTTTAGTCCAACCCCATAAATAAACTGAGAAGATGGAAGAAACACCAAGATATCAGTGCCATCATCAAAGCAGATAGCAGTCAATAGGCATGGTCTACCATATCTGAAGACTTGGGGAACACAGAGACAGTGGGGACCAGGACTAGCTGAAGATAGGTATTCTCTGTTGGTACTTCCAACCCCAACGATATATATGCTCCATAGCTCCATTATGATATTCCAAGAAGCTAAGTATGCATTATCTATAAGATAGTAATGGAAAGTTATTGCAGATGCCCCCTAAGCCCTAAATAATTAGAATGGGAATTGAGATCAAGCTTAAGAAAGTAGCAGGAGGATGAAGTTGAAGATCTTCTAGAACACTCAAATATGCTTGCAGTTGGTTGTAAGCATGGCTGGATCTCTTAGGCTGATTTTTAGGCAGCGGACACAATCCATCTCTGGATCTGTTGTAACTAGAGCTGGAAGGGACTTTAGGAACCATATATTCCTCATCTTACAGAAAAGGAAACTAAGGCCCTGGGAGGAGAAGGGACTTGCTCAAGGTCACTTATATCTCTAGAACTAGATAGGACTTCAAACACACCCTGGAGCAACCCCCTTACTTTATAATGGAGGAAACTGACGTTCAGGGAGGGGAAGTGATAAGCTGTATAAAATATGTCAAAGGCAGGATCTGAACCCAGGTCCTGTGTCTCAAGAGCTGGTGTTCTTTCCATTGTAAAAAGCTACCTTCTAACACCACTTCACTGTCTAAGCCTTTAAGAATTCAGGGTAGCCTACTGCCCTATCATCAGAGAACAATCAATTTAAAGAAATATAAGCTACTAAATAATGCCTCACTGTGGGGGAGATAGGGAAGAAGGGGATGAGCACACTAACTATATGACCTCTGATAACTCAATTGGACCCTTGAAGACTAAGATTCTTCTTCTCTAACCCAAAGAAGTCGAATTATATCTGTCAGGACTTTTCCAGCTCTGCCAGTCTGAGACTTTACAAGACCCTAGGGATAGCACCAGTACTCTGCTATAAAATGGACTAACTACTCCAGGAAATGTGGAGTATCAAAAACACTCTTCTCAGTGAGCACCACAAGATTAGCCCATCACCGAATAGGGCAAAGGAAGGAAAGAGAAGATTGAAGCCAACTACCCAAATGGAAAATTTTAAATGGAACACTGAGAAAGTTGATTCAGGAAGTATATTTGGCTTCAGCCTCATGGGCCTTTATCCCCATGCAACAGAATTCCCTAGAATTCTAGTTATATGGTGATATTTACAGATGCCTGTCCACGAGTGCCAGCAGTAAAGCCTCTACAGTTGGAGATGGTGTTATAACTTCACAGTGAAGGGACCTTGAGATGCACATAGACCCAGATGGATCCAGCTTTTAAATAACCATGCATGCAGTTCAGCTGTGGCTATGCCCCAACTTGGTTGCTTCTCCCTGCACGGAAGTCACAAGGCTGACTCTTTATGAACCAACAAGGGGTTTATCTGGCACTGGTGATTCTGATGAGTCAAAAAAGCTGACAATATGGGAGTCTTAATATTTGGATTCAAATTCCACACTGGCCACTTGCTACCGGAATGAACTTGGAGCAAGTTACTTCACTCACCTCCCTGGGCCCGTTTTTTTTTTTTTCATATACAAAATGAGGAAATTGAATTAGATTACTTCCAATGTCTTGTCTATCTCTAAATATATGATCCTTTAATGATTCTATAAACATCTATTTTCCAGCATTGCAGAGGAGTTACTGCATTCAGGAAACAGCAAGAAAACTAATTTGGAGACTGGTACCCTAAGAAACTTCACTTCTCAAATTATTGGCCAGTATGTGTATACATGCATGCATGCTTCCCACTGGGTCATCACCTGCAGCCCTGGTCACCTAGAGACAGATCTCAGCTTCAGCATCTCTGGGAGGACTCACTAGTCTATGTCTGGATGTGGGCGGCAGAAGGCTGACCTAAAATGGCTGATTACCAAGGGGCATGACTGAGAGTGTGGGTCCCAAACTTCCCATCTCAAAAAATGTATGAGATAGAATGTCAAGGTGGCACAACAGTGGATAGAGCACTGGCCTTGGAGTCAGGAGGATCTGAGTTTAAATCCAGCCTCAGATACTTTCTAATTATGTGACCCAGGGCAAGTCACTTAACCCAAATTGCCTCAAAAACAAAAGTGAAGGAGAGCAGGTACAGCATGCCAAAGCACAAGTTATTTTATACTATTAGGAGGGAAAAGGTTCTTGGGGATGATTCTTTTTAGGGGATGTCACAACTTGGTTCAGGGAATCAAAGACCTATAAAAAGGAGGCTTCTGAGGAGTACTTTCATGGCGGCTCTGAAAGTCAACTAATCATTGCTGCATTAATTTAGAAAAATAGTGACATTGCCAGGCAGTCATAGTGAAGCACTCCCCCAGGCTTTGAAAAAGAAAAGAAATCCATAGTTTCCCTGAAATTAATACTCGATTTGTTATCTAGAAGGCAGAGAGTACTTAATTTTTAAGAGCTGTATGTGAGTATTGACATTTGAACCATATAGACTTAACTTTATTTACTGTGGTAACAGCATAGTAATGTTGATTTATTTAAACACTTCAGTGAAGTGGCAGCTCCGTTTAATTAAATAGCAGGCTAATTGGGTTATGTTTGATTTAAAAGTTTCAAAACAAAACTATAAGATTTGTTAAAGGCTGGATTTAGCAAAGTTATAATCATTAAAAATTTACATTATGTGCTGAGGCTATACTGAGTTTCATGGCGAATTTCCAAGCAGTAGACCTTTTAAAAGACTAATTGTCTGTGACTGTGTAATTCCCTGAGCACTGAGCCTGGCATGTCATTGACTTGCAAATACCAAGTTAGAAAGCTGCCCAGAGCATCAAGGAAAAGGGGTGGGGGGAAATCCTCAAAATGTTGAGGAAGGAAAAGACAAAAAAATAGAACATTGCTGTGCATTTTCTTTCCATGGTGTCAAAAATGCACATTCCACAATTATGGCAAGGATCACAGGGATGAGGATATCACAGGAAAGGCTGTCAGCATTTTCAGGAAGGTAGGCCACACCACCATTTTCTAGCAAGCTCAGAAATATCACAGTCTCTGAGTCCAAACTTCAGTTTACCCAAAGGACAAAGGAGAGCCCTTAGGCAAGAGGCTGTGGCATATTATTAACTACAGTATGCACCCAAGAAGTGGTATGAAAGGTATCACCAAAGAGATGTATGATGGGAAAAGGAGATAGGCTGGTCAAGTGCGGGATAATAAATGCAGAGTCCAAGTGCTGCACTGGAGCCCATGGCATGTCAAAGGTTGTGATTCATAGTTTAAAAAGCACTGAAAGGTTCTGAGTGGAAAACGTTTAAGAAGCCTTGTCAGAGGAAGGCCCTTAGTAATATTAGGAGGATCCCTCTTGGAAGATCTATAAGTGCACATAACCAAGAATCGCACAAAATGAACAGTCATGGATAGGTTATGAAAGGCAACCTTTGGGAAGATCTCTACATTGAGATCATTGATCCATTGACCTCTAAGTCATGGACACTCACCCCAAACTGGACACATTATGGTGCCATGATACCCAACTAGAGAAGCAAAATAATGTAAAAGCAAAGAGTGCTGGCTGGGGCAGGGGAGGGGATAGGGCAGAGAACAGGAGGAGCCAAAGCACTTAGATGAGAGTTCAGAGACCTTTACTCAACTAGCTCCCTCACCCAATCATTTCCTCTTTCTGGGATTCCCTTTCCTTAGTGGTAACTCATAGTGCTTTCTAAGTGGTACTTAGAAGGCAGTGGACTAGGTGGTCTCTAAAAGCTCTTGTAGCTCTGAATTCTCTGATAGTGCAATAATGGGATTTAGCTGCCAGAATAAGGTGTCTAATGGTCAGATCTGATTATGTCACTCCCCTATTTAAGCACCTACATTAGCTTCCCGTTGCAGCTAGGATAAAATACCAATGACTCAGTCTGACATTTAAAGGCCTCCATAATCAGCCTCCAATCTACCTTTCCAGATTCACCTCACTTAACTTCCATTGGTCCACTCTATACTCCCCCTGTTTTCCCTCTTCCCCCCCCCACAACTATTTTCCAAACTCTGTATTCTGTCACACCCAGATAGCACAGGCTCCAGGTATTCCTTCCTCTCAGAACTGTTATGTTAATTCAAGGCTCAGCTCAGGCCCACCTCTCACACTAGGTCTTCCTGCCTACAATTGTTAGTTGTATGATCTCCCTGCTTTGACTTACCTAGAGGAAACTTAAAAAAAAAAATCAATCAACAACCACAACCACAACCAATAGTCTAGGCAATTATCTAAATATCAAACTTCAACAATACCCCAGATTGCAGATATTTCCAAATTAGCTCAGTGACTGTCTTGCCTTTTGTTCAAGGCAAACATGGTACAGTGCAAAGAGCAATGGGTTTAGTCAGAGAATCTGGGTTCAAATTCTGTCTTTCTCACTAATTTGTGACCTTGAATGAATCTTTTCATCTCAGTGGGCCTCAGTTTCCTCATATTCAAAATGAGGCGGTTGGGACCAATTGCCTCTAAGGTTTCTTTCAGCATGCAATATCTGATCCTTTGCTTAACAGCATATGATAGCTAGGGCAAAAGTCAGATTCATCAGCAAATGAGAGCTGTTTTAAAAAGGAATAAGAAAAAGGCCAAGCTGGTATTTGCCTGTTCTGAACAAGAGAAATAAAAACCAATTTATGACATTATATGAGATTTCACCTACATAGCCTACAGTCTAGCACCCTATATTCCAGGCTTAAATGAAGAGGCTCCAATCTTAGGGGCTGACCAAAAACTAATAATTCTTTTCATTTCATTATATAAATACTCAGAATTCAGTCTGGGAAAATTTCTCATGATAGCTTCTGTCAAGGGTGCCAGAGGGGCTAAGATTCAAAGTGTCACCCTGATCACACATAAGCATCCAAAGCAGCAATGTATAGATCAATTATAGTCTACTCTCTGTTCCAGCCAAAAAAAATGCAAAAACCCATCAAAGGACACACAATAAGCTATAAATAATACATCAAACCACATAAAGGAATCACACACGTCCATAAACAATCAACAAAGTTCTCTTCCCTCTCTCCCTCTCCTCCCACCTTCCAAAGGGTTCCCTTCAGAAATGAAATAATCTTGGGATTGCTGATAGGGCTGGCCTCTGATTTTTGAGTGAATCTCACTGTTATCCCATAGGTACTATATAGATATAGGCAGGCCTTGTGGTATTACCCTGGTGGATCACCCTAGAAGGGAAACATACTTGGAGCTACTTGACAAGCAATGCCACTGGGCACACAACATCAAAGTAACTCAAAGTAATAGTGGAGTGAAAAGTTTGGGCCTTGGCACCTCTACCATACCTTAGTCCTCGACTGCTTTTACAACATGATGGTGCGTGTCTGTGATTCTTGGCTCACTTCAAGAGATGAGTTCTATCTAAAAACTTTTCTTCTCCTGACAGAAGGCCCCAGACTCTAGGATTTTTGCATACAGGTTTACTAGAGAAGCCCCAAGGCCACATTTTCCAGTTGGAAGGCTAAGTTCCAGGATTGGGCACCACTCAGCAACACTCAAAATGCTGCCTTTTCTGAAAGTGGATTAGATTCTAGAACTTTCCAACCTGAGACTTCTAAAGAGAAAAAAACTTCCCAAGGAAGAATTCTCAACATGCTTCCAGAAGTTCAGGTTCAGGAATTCTCAGCAGTAGGCCTTCTACATCTGGCATGTATATGAGATCATGTGTACGCATACCACTGTCTTTCCCGGGTCCAGGTATTTCCCTAGATATTCCTACCTCTTATGCCAAGAGTCTGTCCTTTCTGGGGTACTTCTTCAAGTCATTTGGTTCCCTTTTTACTGCTTCTTGCAGTTTAGATTATGCTACTCTCCTGTGCATTGCCCCAAGAGAGCCATTAATGGCTCAAAGAAAGAGGAACTTATCCACTCAACTCCTGGACCCCTGTGTAATCCTAGCTAGTCTAGAAAGATGCAGCTATAGATGACACAGTGGCTAGGCCTAGAGACAGGAAGACTTGAATTCAAATCCAGCCTGAGTCACTTCCTAGTTGTGTGAACCTTGGGCAAGTCACCTATCCTCTGTTTACCTCAGTTTCCTCAACTGTATAATAAGGAAAATAATGGTACCTACTTCCCAAGGTTATTATAAGGATCAAATGAGATACCTGAAAAGTACTTAACAGAGTGGCTGGCACACAGTGAGCAATACATAAATATTTATTCCCTTTTCTTCACCATCCCTTGAAAAGGAACAAGTGCAAACGGGGTTTATTGATCCCCTTTTTAAAAGTCATCACAAAGGAAAAAGGGTAACTCCTCCCACAACAAACTATTACTCTTACAGTCTAAGCCAATGAATTCATTTCCCATTACTGAAATGAATCCTTCGGGAGGTACCAAGCCACATGATCACACCCTCCAAAGGACATCATCAACATCCACATAGGCTCACCTCCCAAAAAGTTCACCAAGTTCATTAGGGAACTAACTTTATTTCTCTCTGCCTTAGTTTTCTCCTCCATAAAATGATTAAATTTACCGTATTAGACAGTCCACATACAGCTTATGTTCTCATTGGGCAGATAAGAGGGATAAACAACTATCATATAAACAAGTCCATAGATATAAAGAATGCTTGTTGAAAGAGGCGTCACCTAAAATGGACTTTGAAGGATGAGAAGAATTTTACTATGCAAAAGTTGGGTGGGGGTGTGTGATAAAATGCCTCCTATATATAATGAATGGGGTGAGCAAAGGTATTGAGGAGGGAAACTCAGATGAGTTCACAAAATGATAAATTAGATTGAAGTGTTGAAAAAGAAGGTAAGATAACGTTAAAAGGTTACATTGGAAATAGAAGGCAGAAAGTCCAAATACTAAACTAATAACAAATTAGTTGAAAGATGATGGGGGTTTGAATTATGGTGCTACTAATAGTAGTGGTAGTAGTAGTAAGAGTAATAGTAGTAGAAGTAGTAGTAATAGTACTAGAAGTAGATGTAGAAATATTAGTAGTAAAAGCAGAAATACTAGTAATAGCAATAGAAGCAGTTTTAATAATAGAAGTAGTAAAAGTAGTAAATAGGAAGAGGAAGAATAGTTAGAAGTAATAGTAATAACAGTAAATAGGAGGGGGAGGAGGAGGAATGGGTAGTGGTAGCAATAGAAGTATACTAGTAGTAGTAAATAGTAGAGGCAATAGTAGTTACAGTAGTAGTAGTAGTAGTAGTAGTAATAGTAGTAGTAGTAGTAGTAGTAGGTCCTAGAAAGGATGGTGTGGATGTGAAAAAATGCTAAAGTGGAACTGAAAGAACATCCTACCGAAATGCATTTGGGACACAATGGGAAAAGGAGTCAAGGATGACTAAGGTTTTAAGAATGTGTGACTACACTAAAGACTGAAATTTAAGTAGGAAAAGCAAAGTTAGGGAGAGAGGAAGATTTAGGGGAAATATGACTAATTCAATTTGGAGATCTTGAGCTGTATACCTAAATATACAGGTAAATATGCTCAGAAAGCAGCCAGAAACTCAGGTGATGAGTTCAGGGCAGATGGAGGTCAGAGACTAGGTATCATCTAAACAGAGGTGGACAATAGAAGCCATGGGAATGGTTAAGATTGAGATTGGCAAGAAAAGAGTCTATGGAAATAAGATAAGATGGGACTAGGAAGGTAGAGCAGAAGCAAGAGGGAGAGGAGAAAGAAGGCCAAAGAAAGAAATCCTAGAAGAAATACTCATAGATGAAGGAGGAAAATGCAATATCACAGAACCCAAGGGAGGAGAGGGAAGAAAGAACTTTCAGTGCTGTCAAATGTTACAGAGAGGCAAAGAGGGCTGAGGACCAAAAAAGGCCACTCTAGGACATTGGTGCACTTAAAGAGAGCACTTTCATCCATGAATATGACTGACATTGCCACTTTAAACAAGCAAAAACTCCTGTTAGATTAGAAAACAAGCTGATGTAAAGGCATTCACACTTAATTATGTTCAAAATATCCTCTCAAGAGCAGAGGCACAAGACAAAAGCAGCAGTGGAAAGGAAAATTGCACTATGCAAGTTCACATCATGAATTATAACTGAGAAGGAAATAGTTCATCAAAATCAATTTCCTTTCATATTTAAAAGAGAGGAAAACAAAAGTATTAAGCACCTTGGAAAAGAGTTGGAAAAAGAAGAGACTGAGTCTATGCTTTCAATCTCTCCACATCCTCAATCTCTCCTCCACACAACTGATACAAGAATATTTTTAAGGCATAAATTTGATCATGTCACTCCCATCCTCAGAAACTTGCAATGGCTCCCTACTGCTCCTAATTGGGAGCGATTATACTCCCTAATAGGGCTCTTTTAGTTCTCTCCCCTCACTAATCCATCTTTTTCATAAAGCTACCAAAGTGATTTCCCTAAAGTGCAGATTAAACCACATCACTCCTCTGCTCAATAAACTCCAATGGCTCCATATTGTCACTAGGACTGATGATAAATTCCGGAACTTAGCTTCTAAAGTCCTTTACAACCTGGCGCCAAACTACCTTTCCAACTTTTCTATACAGTATTCCCTTCATACACTTTATAGTCACATCAAAATTGCCTTTTCTGCTATTTTTCACAAATGAACTCTATCCCCAGTTTCCACACCTTAGCACTTAACTGTCCCCCATGCACAGAATGCACATCCTCCCTACCTCTGCCTATTAGAATCCATTGCCTTCAAAAAGATTGCTCTAATAACACCTTCTACATGAACATTTTCCTTAATTCCCATCTCCCCACAGCCGTTAATCCCGAACGATTTACTGGATGTTTTATATATACTTATTTTATGTTGTTTTTTGCAGCCCCAGTGCCTAGCAGATACTAGGCACTTAATAAATATTTTTTGAATTACTAATGGATGCATGTCACTCTAAGTTGGGTTGCTCTCTTTTGGATACTCTAGTTGATAAGTGCCCTTCCTAAAAGGCAACACTCTGAAATGAACTCAATATGTCAGCCACAGAATGACCAAACCAGAGTACAATAAGGCTATCACTTCCCAAGTCCCTGACAGCATCCCTTTCTTAAAGAAACCTAATGATGTCCTAAAATTCTTTGGCTTGTAATAATGTTGACTTATAGAAGCTACAAATAAACAAAAGCTCCAGATCTTTCTCATACAAATTTCTATCTATGTCTCGCTCATCTTGTTCTTTGACACTGATAGACATGATGAAGCATGCTGCCTTCAAGGGTTTAAAGGGCTGCTATGGAAAAGAAGACCATCTTCTATTGGCCCCAGAGTTCAGAACCAGGAGTACTTGGTAGAAGAGGTCAAGAAAAACTTCCTGAAAACTTCAACTGTCTTGTAATAGAAATGGCTACCTCAAAATCATTGTCTGAGATGTCACGGTGGATATGGTTCCTTTTGGGTTTGGTTTGGGCTAGATGGATGAAGTCTCAACTCTCAGATTCTATGACTCTAACTTTATCCATATTAAATGTCATCTTTCTGAATTCATCACAAAGTTCACGCCTTGGCAAATGCTGCATTAGCTAGACCTTCCCATTTAGCAGCACCTGCAAAGTCAATATAAATGCCATCTATGCTTTTGTCAGGACTGATCTGGGCAATTGATTTTATTTTCTCTCTTTGGCTTATTCTGTCCTATCCTATAGTCATATTTATAAAACTGTTAGATACTAAAGGGCTAAGCACGAATACTTAGGGAAGTTCATTAGGGACTTCCATCCCAAATGCCACCAAGACATTAATGATGGTTTCTTGAGTGTAAGAATTCAACCAGTTCTGAGAGAATTCAACTTTACTGCACTCTAGCTTGCATTTTTTCAAAGAAAAAAAAAAAGATATTTTATCACAGAGTAGGTAGTTTTTGCCTGCCTGATAAATTTTCAAATGCATGCTGAGATCTCAATAGACTAAGACTATTATTTCCAGCATTCTACTGATCTCCAATGTCCCAAACCTGTCAAAAAAAAGAAATTAAGTTAGTTTGGTGTGACCTTTTCTGATTAAAACCTTTTTGATATTTGGTGATCAATCACATCTTACTTTTCTAAATAGTTACTCATGGTACCTTTAATAATATCATCCACAGCCCATGAACCTTCAAAGCCTCTGGAGTCACATAGACCAGGACTGATCTGGGCAATTGATTTTATTTTCTCTCTTTGGCTTATTCTGTCCCATCCTATAGTTTAAAAAGGAAATGTTCAAATAGAGGTGTCTCAGATACCTGAAATCTGAGTAAAAGGAGTTCCCATCTTGTAGAGAATTATTCAAGGTAACAATATGGGTAATAACATGGGAATCAGCCTTTGTTTCACCTCACAGGAAATAAAGAATAAGAAAATGATTGACAGTAGCCAATAACAGATAGAAAAATATTTAAGGCACTCACTTAAGAGTTCAGTCCCAAGATCATCGTCTCCACAAAGAAAAGAAAACTAAAAGAAAGACTTGAATATCCCTGCCCTTTCCCTGTTCTTCAGTTATCACTATTGCAGCTTCTGGGAGGAGTTGTCCTACTCTTTTAAAATAACAGGGATAATGAAAACCACAAACCCAGCTTTTCTCTCATCCTTAGTTTTTATTGATAGGGTTGGCTTATTCTGAACAATAGCATCCGTGACTACTCTTACAAGACCGCGGCATATTTGTTTTTTGCTTTTTGGAGGGGCAATTGGGATTAAGTGACTTGTCCAAGATCACACGGCTAATAAGTGTTAAGTGTCTAAGGCTGGATTTGAATTTAGGTCCTCCTGACTCCAGGGCCAGTGCTCTATTCACCACACCACCTAGCTGCCCCTCTTGCCATATTTTTATATTGATCTTTGGGGCTACCATCTCTTTATATGTCTTTTAAAAATCTAAATGGGTGGGTGAGTTCCCTGTGAGTCCAGGTCTCTTTAGACATCTCCATGCTTTCATACTTATCAGAATGGAATCTTTTTTTGATTTTGGAATTTCATCCAGGAGGGATCATCCTTTCTGGGCTAACTTGGCCCTCTGGAATTTGAGTCCTTCCGAACCTAGCTTTTCTTTCTCTGAATCCTTTGAAATCTGCTCTACTCAAATCTAGGCTACATACTGGATCAGTCCATCTTTCTGCTCCTCGACTGAAATTTAAATTCTATGATGGAATGGTCACTTCTCCAATATTTCTACCCTAGCAACAACCAGTTTCTTCACCTCCTTGATAATTAGTGACTGTTCATTTTTTTCAACTGAACAATATATCTTTTTCAATAGAGGGTAGGGGGGAAGACCTCAGAATCTCAGTATACTGATAGTATTCAGAAACTGAGGTTGCTGGAGTTAACACCACCCTACTCCCATGCTAATCCGGGCTTCCTGAGGCATTAAAAGTGTTACTATCATGGCTCTGCACAGAATGGTAAATGAATGGATCCTATCACTGGTCACAAATCCTAGCCATTTGTTCCATCTGAGTTAGCCTTCCATGGGAAGAAATGGCTTCCATAACTCCCAGCAGACTACCCCATCTGTTGAGTGTCTCAATCTGATATTTCTATTTGCCTCAAATGGAGTATTTGTAAGTTTAACATCATTATTCTTAGATCCATCCCCTAGTGCCTTGTACTAGGTTAAATAATTATTTTTCTTGCTAATGTTTACACAGTTTTGGATATTTACAAATCATTAGGCTTCCCACAAGCCAAGTTATATAGACTTAGTTCCTTAATCTTTCCTTCTAAATCAACTCCTTCCAGCACTTAACCGTCTTGGGAAGCTTCTACTGTAGCACAATGAAAACATGCAATGTGATCCATGGCTATACAAACACAACTCAGAGATCTAGACTTGACCTTGTGGTTCCCATCAAGCAGCTTCCTCATTCTGCCCCTTCCATCTCCACCTTGTTTACAAAGTGAGCTACTAATACAATGAGAGAGAGAGAGAGAATGTGTGTGTGAGAGAGAGAGAATGAGAGAAAGAAACAGAGAGAATGAGAAAGAGAGAGAGAATGAAAGGAGAGAAAGAGAAATAATGTATGTGTGAAAGAGAGTGAGAGAATATAAGAGGGAGGGAGGGAGGGAGAGAGAGAGAGAGAGAGAGAGAGAGAGAGAGAGAGAGAGAGATGGGATATGTAGAGGACCAAAGCAGGGACAATAAAGACATGGTAGCTATATTTTTGTATGGAAAGACAGAGACTTTTTCACAGGTTTATAGGCATGGCACTCCTGACAAACTCTGATCACCAATCTGAGTGTCTGTCTAGAGAGATCCCTAACTTTTCAACTTTAAGAAAAATGTGGAAAAGGTATGCTTCTTGGTGGTCTTGAAATGAGATTATTTTTATTTTTTGAGCATTTTATTTTTAAATAAATAAATTATTAAATAAATAATTTTTTGCATCACTGTTACTTCCTATTAAATTTTGCCTCCATCACGTGCATATCCATGGAACACTCCCTTGTAACAAGTCCAATCGAGCAAAGCAATGCAACACATTGGCTATGTCAGAAAAAGGGCATCTGATTCTGCACCTATAGTCGACCACCTATCTGTCATGTGGCAGGAGATATGATTCACTATCAGACAAGACATAAAAAACTAGGTACACGCAAGATACATACAAAGTGGATGGAAGACAATTTCCAAGGGAAGGCACTAGCAGGGGAGACTAAGAAAGGTTCCCCATAGAAGGTGAAGTTTTAGCCAAGTCTTGAAGGAATCTTCAGAAATAGAGAGTTCCAGGTAAGGGGAAGGAACAGCCATACTAGTGAGGTGATACAGTCAATGGAGTGCTGGGCCTGAAGTAAGGAAGACTCATCTTGCTGAGTTTAAATCTGGCCTTGTTATGGTTGTTGTTTGTTCTCTGTTCCTGAAGAGGACTGATGATATCAGGAGGGGGATGTCTTGACTTACAAGTGAATTGGATTTAATTGAGGGAACATTGTGCAAAGTTACCAGCCTCACTTTCTCCTTCCTAAATCTGGCCTCACATACTTAACTAGCTGTGTGACCCTAAGAAAGTCACTTAACCCTGTTTGCCTCAGCTTCCTCATCTGTAAAATAAACTAGAAAAGGAAATGGCAAACCACTCCAGTATTTTCTCCAAGAAAAGCACAAATGCCCTCATAGGGATCTGGACACAAGTGAAAATGACTCAGGCAGTTGATGAAGGGTCCTGTGTGAATTACAGCAAGTGAGCCAGGGCGACTGGAGTGCAGAATGCATATGCAGAAGAGAATAAATGTGAAAAGATGGCAAGTTGTGAAGAACTTTATATTTTTTTTTTTACAAAGTGCCCCCAAAGTCTAAGACTTTGAGGAAAAATTTAAAACTTCACCATGACTTTGGGGACATCTAGTATTTGATACTGGAGGCAATGCATAGTAAATGAAATTCATTAAGCATGGAACAACTTTACGATAATGCCTTTGGCAGCTAAATAGAGAATGGACTTAAATGGGGAAAAACTTAAAACAGGGAGACCAATGGGAAAGCTAGGGCAGTAGTCCTCATGAGAGGTGATAAGGGCTTGAACTAGGGTTATGATTCTGGGAGTGGGGAGAAAAGCACACATAGGAGAGATGGTGTGGACACAGGAACAGTGCAGGGCAGAGAGAGAAGTCCCTCTCAGTCCTCCTTTGTCCCTGAGACAATTTGCAAAATCTCCAAAATATTTTAACAAGAACTTTAATTATTTTTGTCTTTGTATGCCCAGAACCTAGCAAAATGTCTGGCATGATGAGGAATGAATGCATTTTTTTTAGTGAATTCAATGAAGAGGAAAAAAAAAAAAGATGTCACTACGAAACAAAGGGAATTGCCCTCTCTGTGAAGTCCAAAGTGGGTATGATTGCGTGTGTGTGTGTGTGTGTGTGTGTGTGTGTGTGTGTGTGTGTGTGTGTGTGCGCGTGCGCACGCAGACATTTAATATACATAAGACCAAAGAACTCCAGGGTATCTCATGGCTAATAGGCACTCAATAAATGTTTGTCAAAATAAGCACTTGCTACTGACTATTAAAACAGGCGGCCCATTAAAGTGGGTGCCAGTCAATAATATTGGCCTATGCAGACTGAAAGGTCTTATCATTTCTCTACCTCATTTTAGGAATAACTTTGAGGTACCTTGAGGGAACTGAATGGAAGCATCCACTGCTCTGGCCCTTGAAAATATTTCCCTTTCCAATATTTGCTTTGCTTTTTTGATTGGAGGGAGAGGGTAGAAGCAGAGAATCTAGACCTGAATGGGTCTTAGAACAACTAGTCCAAATTACCTGTTTTACAAGTGGAAGAAACTGAGACACAGAGAGGGGAAGTGAGATGTCTAAGGTCACGAACTTTCATTTTTACAAATAGTGAACATTAGATGTCACAACTAGCCTCAAAGGCCAACTAGGTCAATGGTCTTACTTTACATTGAAGTGGGTGGGGAGGGGGGTGATAGTAACTTGGTCAATCTCACAATGAGATCAGAGACTTTGAGCTGATCAGAGACCATTTAGTTCTGTACCTTCTCTTGTGGAGAGAAAGTAGATTGTCTAAGTTCACACTGGCAGCAAATGGGCTTAAGTAAATTTATTTGCTTCTCATTGAAAAAAATTATTCCATTGTATCCCCTTCACTTTGACCCAGTCTTGCTGGCAGTACTGAGTGGGAGACAGACTCCACCTGTAGCTCCCAGGCTCAGCACCTTAGCAAGCATCGATTTCTTGGTATGAACCTCCCACAACACCCCCTCTCTGCCACCAGTACTATTCCTTCCATTCTTCCCAACCACTAGTTTTGACATTCAAGTAATGAGCATCAGACTGCCAGTTTCTTGTTCAGCCCTCTGAGGTCACACTTGGGTTGGTTTTTTTTTTTAAATACCTTGTTCTTTTTGCACTTGTCCCATTACAACAGTCTTCAGGAAGACACTCAAACAATGACAATCAAGAAAGCTGTGTCACATTAATGTCTACTGCAGAATGGCTCCATCAACTCCTTTCCCGAGTTTGCCAGAAACATGCCAAATAATTGAGAGTAATGCCCACATTTCCCCATTAGCTATGACAGGTCTACACAGTCAACACAAAGCACAGAAATACTTAAAAATATCTTATCCAGTAAACATCTGTGAGTGTCCTGGGTGGGGTGTGTGTCTCTGTGTGTGTATGTCTATATAATAATTATTATCATTTATTGTACATTATAAATATGATCAGGTGCAATAGTACCCAAGCAGCTATCACTTAATTTTTGTGACTATTCCCTTAGACACATTTCAAATTCATGCTATGGCAGTATTAGAGATCACCATATTAATGACATTTATAGGAATTCTGAACATATGTGCTCTTGACACACAGGTGGACTCTAGAGCCTGCCCAAATGATAGGTAGGTTAGTACACTTCCTACATACGGAAAGAAAAAAAAACAAATATTTCATTTCTAGCACTACCTTCTTATTCAGTTAAGGGATCTCCAAGCTTATATCCTGCTAATGATATTTTAAGGAAGAAATGCTATCTAGCACTTGCATGTTCTCATATGCAGAGCAGTAAAGTCAATCAATAAAGCTATATTAAAAAAAAAACACATACTGATAAAATTTTCCCAACTTCCTAAATCCTTCCATATGCATTTCCATTTCAACATGAGCTTGAGAACAGTAACGCTCTTCCTGTTCTGTCGGCAAACCCAGGGCTTAGCACTGAGTTTGGCACAGAGAGGTATTAACAAATCATTCATTCATTCATTCATTCATTCATTCATTCATTCATTCACTCACAGGTAGAGGGGTCAGTCATCCCATCTAACAGAGTACTTTCCTGCATTATACTACCCTGTCCCATTGGTACATTATTATACTAAGTACAATAGTATTGGTACATTATTGCTCTAAGACCCTTAAGGTCACAAATTGAATGACTTTTCCTTTGTGTCTTCAGGGCCCAGCTAGGGCAGATCGATCATCATACATTTATTAATCACTTATTATGTGGCAGGAACTATGCAAGCAGTAAGTTCTAAACAAATGCTTACAGATTGATTACTAAGTCTGAAACTTCAGGGTCTTTTAGGGCTAGCATCAGCACACCTTTCTCTTTCCCCCAGGAGGCAGCACCAACACCATCTGTTCACCCACACATCACCTACCTGCCCTGGTGCTGCATGACCCATATTCTCAATATGGAGATAATACTACCCCAAACACACTTCCATTTAAGCTTGAATCAAGAGGCAAGGATATGCTCCTGAACCGACTCACTTTTTTCTTTCCTCCTTCATCACAAGAAGAAATTTATAAAGCTAAAATTTCTCTGAAAGCTTTAAAGAATGCCAGAAGGAAATCCAACACATACTTCCAATGTAGAAAACATAAATTAGGGTGTGATTATTCTTATTGTAATGGGATATTTTTTTCACTTTACAAAAGCATTTGCTACAGGGGCTCCTTTAACCAACGTTATCTTACTTTCAAAAAATTCAGTTTACACACACACAGATACACACACACACACACAGTGTACTGGTTCCAGTGCCATCACTGTGTATACTTGGGCATTGCAATTTCCTTCTTCCAGCCTGAGTTCTTTCATCACTACAATGAAACTAGAGAAATTACCTATAGTAGTATGTTTTACATACTCAAAACTATTTTTTTAAAAATCCATTTAGCGAATGAATTTAAAATCCGATGAATCCAATATCTTTCAGGAACACATTTACTACACAAAGCAAAAGACTTGTCATAGAGTGAGTATTGAACTACAAGTCAGGAAACCTAATTTCAAGTCATGTGAGTTTTGGTATGGACTAGGTAACTTTAAGCAAGGTACTTCATAGTCCTTAAGTTGTCCCATCAATACAAGAAGAATGATAGGTATTTTTCCTAACCTTCCAGAGATGGAGGAGAAATTAGGGATATTCCCTGTGCCTACATGGGCACAAGAGGCAAGAAGGAATATGCAGCTCGCAAGTAATATAGAAAGAGGAAATAAAGCATTGTGCAAAGGGGCCAATAGAGAACATTAAAGATACTTAAGCAAGAGCATCATATATTTGTAAAAGGAGCTATATCTTCGATGACTGTATACATGCTGTATGTGATCCTTGCTGCACTAATGTAGTCACACTTTGGAGTGTAAGCAGTTTAAGTTGGCTCATTGCTACTGTTGCCTTCCTTGAGTATAAAGAAGAGCAGCAAGTCACTGTGTTAGTTGTCAAGCAAGGGAGTATAATATCTAGATTGCCCAGTAAATGAAACTCTCTTTGTTTCACCAGCTCAGTAGCCATTTCACATCCTCTCTGCCAAATGCACAGGTAGGATAACCTTGCAAGAGGCTACAGCATCCTCACTGACCCTCAGAAGGGACTCAGCCTACAGATATACCCTTGCCTATCACCTATGATCAAGTCTCCACTATGGCAGCACCCATAATTCAACCTTTCTTGCCGCTGGCTCACCTATCCAAGTGCTGTCTAGGTCCAGAATTAGCTAGGCTATGGAATGGAATAATACTCAAATTATCAATAATATGAAATTTATGCTCTGTATATATCTTGAAAGTCTCCAACTGGAGGCTCTTTCTACTTCTGCTCTTTCAAAGTTGGCAGGAAGAATCTCACCAACTACCTGTGCCTATAGCTTTTTAAATGGCCAGAAACTGAATTTTGGGAGGAGGAGGCAAAAAAAGAGAAGATAGTACCAGAAGGAAATGGTCCTGATGGAATTTTTCTGTAATAATATTGTGAAGGCAAGGCCACACCTCCAAACCAGAAGGTAGTTCATGAGAACAGAGGCAGGACAGACTATTTGCAAGGATGATGCAGAATTTTGACTTCAAAAGGATAGCTATAGAGGGAACTCATTTAACTCTTGATTGTCACTGGCTGCCCTTGAGGCAGATACTAAGATTAATCTACTACCTTAGTCTCCAAGTGACTGACCCTTCAGGAGACTGAACAGAAAATGCAGATGGGAGACATCTTAGTTCCTGCCTGGAGCATCTGAGTCTAAACATTGAATGCATTGTGCCTGGGATCTCTTAGGTTTGGAGCAACCTGGGTCTGGGAGAAGCCACAAACATGGTTTGTGTAGTAATTACTTTATGTATTCCAATTTATTCCTATTCACTATATAGTAATGAGTATCATATATACTTAAACTAAACTCCTGTGGTCAACTTCAGCAGGCCAAGTTAACATGTTTGGGGCTTGCTAGAGGGCAGCAGGAAGCAAAGACAGCAAAATTTCCATGGGGGATAAAAATTGAGCCAAGAAAATGCTTGAATAAAGCTAGAGACCATATCCTTAGACTGATAGGAACAGTGCGATCCACTAAAGAAACAGCTAAATGGTACTTTGCCAGCCCTGGGATAAAAAGAGAGAGCATGGAATTTCCATGAGGTGTCCTCTGGTATTGGATATAACACAAAACCACCATGGGGTGAGGAGGACTGCCACCTCCTGGGACCTCATGATTGCAAAGGGTCATGTACAGGGTCCTGGATTAGAACCATATAAGCATCACCCCCTTGTGGCTAAGCTTTCTATTGTGAATATGAAACAAATGATAAAAATTTTCAGTAAAGGGGTGGCAAGGTGGCACAGAGAGTAGAGAGCCGGCCCTGGAGTCAGAAGCACCTGAGTTCAGATCCGGTCTCAGACACTTAACAGACACAAACAAAAACCTAGCCTTGTGACTTTGGGCAAGTTACTTAACCCCAATTGCCCTCCAAAAAGCCAAAAAAAAACCCAAACCAAAACAAAACAAAAAAACCAAACAAAACAAAACAAAAATTTTCAGTAAAGATGAACAGGAGAAAGATGGGAGGGCATTGAACAAATGAGCTTGGATGCATTTTCCTATTGCCTATTGAATTCTCTCATTTTCATCATAATTTTTGGAATAATACATAAGGTCTACTATGCTCATGCCCCCTAAGAAATCAAATAAAGAGGAAAAGGGCCTAAAATAAGCACAAATATTTTTAACAGCTCTTTTCAGGGTAGCCAAAAAGTGGAGAAAATGAGCAAATTGAGGCTCTGGAAGTAAAAGGACTTACCCAAGGTCACACAATCAGGGGGTTAGTAGAAATATTTATGCCCAATTCTACTGCTAAACCATCATAAGATTATTTTTTACAATGATGTAGTAGATTTATAGATGTGTGTGTAGGGGGTTGTTTTGAACCAATTCAGAAAAACTCAATTTATATTCTCACATATTAAATGTGAGATAAAGGACATTAAGGGAAGCCTCTTTAGAATCAAGCACCCTAAAGAACCATTTGCTTGACAACAAACAAAAGAGAGATATCCAGGAAAAGCAGGTACAAGTGCAGCCTGCCCCCCCCCCTGCCCCCACCTTCGGAAAGGATTAGATGTAAATGACAAGGCATCTGCATATCCTTTGTAAAGCTTAAAGTGCTCTGTAAATGATGATTATTATTGTTATTATTATGAGGTTTGAGAAAGGCAGGGCGTTATTATGGGGCTTGTCAAATGCTGAATATAGGGTGTTCCTAAAGTCATACTGTAAATATAAAGGTATGGACTTTACCCAACCACACAACCTGAGTAAGCCTGAACTTAACCCTTCCCTTTAAGAAAGCAAGATTTCAAGAGTATAAGAATGAAACCAAAGCACACTCTGCATCCTTGGCCATCTACATTCCTTTTATTTGAAGACATTCACCCAGCAGGGATCCTAAGAGATAAAAACATCACTTCTACTTGCCAAATGACAGGAGAGATATTTCAGAGATGTGTGAACATGAATGAACACTGTGGCAATTCTCTCCGTTTCTTTCAGAGGTGGGGGTTTATGGGGCTTGATCATCGAATACACAGTCAAATGCAATTGGCATGATGGATACAGAGGATGGCTCTCAGAGGGTGGTAGGGTGATATATTTGGAAATGAAGGTGGTAAAAGAAAATATTTTTCTTAAGTAGTAGCAACAAAAGAATAGAAACAGGGACAGGAAAGAAAAGAGAGAGCTTATGAGCTGCTCAACAAAAGTTTTATGACAATAAGTATCTCCTGACATTTTCGCCCTAGTCCCTCTTCAATGTCCTTGTTTTATTTCCGTATGAAATAACAATCTAATAAGCCCCACGTTATGACATGAGTGGCTCTTGCATGTGTCAAGAAATCAAATAAAGTTTACTACCCTTACAGCGAGAAAGAGGCAATGTGAGTCATTTAGTAATATTGCTGAGTTCAACAACAAAATCAAGCTGAAACAATTTCCAACATTAATCCCGTGGGCTTTTAACAGCAATTTGGAGTTTGGCCTAGGTCACAAACATGCTACAATCCAATATGAAGTTTTGGTGGGCTTATTGATGGGCATGGGGAATCATAGCATCACAGACTTCGAACAGGAAGGGGCCTTAGAGGTAATCTAGGCCAATTTTTGCTTTCCCCTGCCCAACTCTGCCATTTTATAGATGAGGAAATTGAGGCCTAGAGAGATTTAGAGATTTGACTGAGGTCACACAGAAATTGGCGCCCTAGAAAGCATCTAGTTCAGCCCACTCATTTTATAGATGGGGACATGAAGGCTCAGGGAGGCAGAGTGACTTGCCCAGAATTTATGAAGTCTTCTGGCCCAAACCCCTCATTTTATAGCTGGGGACTCAGAGGCCCAGGGAAGGGAAGTTACTTGTCCAATGTCACACAAGTATTAAGTTGCAGAGCTGGGATGTGATCCCATCTCCCTTGCCTCTTCATCCAAAATTCTTTCCACTGTGCCATGGAGTAAATTAGCTAGTACCTGGACTGGCAAAAGAACTCCATGTCAATACTATTTTGGAAAAGAAGTGCTCCTGACAGTATGATTGCCCAATAATAAAGATGTAAGTTTTCAAATTAAGTAAAATTTGAATAGAAAGGAGAACCAAGTATTCTCCCTCATTCTGCATCTGAAAGACTTCTGTGAACAAGGGAATCAATGAAATCAGTGATATCTGGCATTCCAATCATTTAAAGACTTCAGGAGAGATACTGAAGCCTGTTTCTCCTCCTCTCCCCTCAAGTCATAAAACACAACAATAATCTTAACAGCAATGAGAAGAGCTAGAATTTAGTGAACATGTGATGGTTTGCATGTTCATTTACTGCTCAAAACTGGGCTCACTGGACAGAGTGTCATACCAGAAGTCAGGAAGCCCTAAGATGAAATTCAGCCCCAGACACTATCCATGTGACCCCAGGTAAATCATTAAACATCTCTCTTCCTCAATTTCTTTAATAGTGAAATGGGGATAATAACAGCATCTACTCCCAGGGCTCTTGGTACAATCATGTTTGTAAGGTGCTATGATAGCGCTAAGGTATAAATGCCAGTTGTTGTTGAAATCTGCTGGTATAGCAGTCAGGAAGAACTGAGTTCAAATATGACAATAAATACAAAGTAACTGCATGACCCTGGGTCAGTCACTTAACTTTGTCTGCTCAGTTTCCTCATCTATAAAATGGATATAATAACAGCACCTACTTGCAAGATTGTTGTGAGGATCAAATGAGACAAAAATTGTAAAGTGTTTGGTATAGTACCTGACATATAGCAAGTGCTATGTAAATAATAAACTATTATTAATATTACTGCTACTACCATACTACTAGAGGCAGCTAGATGGCACAGTGGACACAGTGCCAGGCCTGGAGCCAGAAAGGTTTGAGTTCAAATCTTGTTTCAGATACTTCCTAGCAGTGTGACCCTGAACAAGTCACTTAACCCTGTTTGCCTCAGTTTCCTCATCTGTAAAATGAACAGGAAAAAGAAATGGCAAACCACTCTACAATCTTTGCCAAGAAAACACCAAATGTATTCACGAAGAGTCAGAAACAACTGAAAAAGACTAAAGAACAACAATCCTACTATGGTTGTTGTTGCCATTGTTGTTACTGTAACATTCCTATGAGTAAATTCCTATAGCTATCACCATACCCATTTTGCAGATAAGAAGATGAAGATTCAAAGAAGTTATGAAGATGATGAATTGACAAAGTTGGCAAAAAAACAATCAGAGAGTAATTTCTTATCCGTAATCCTTCCCATAACCCACTGTGGAAAACATTGCAACTTCATTTTAAAATATACCCAGAGAGAAAATGATCAAAAAAAGAAAAAGAGGAAGACATCTGGAAGCAGAGATGTATTTCTGTCCCCCAAACAACTGATCCTAAACAACTGCTCATAAAGGAAACAACAAATAAGTGTGAAAAACAACATACCAATTCCACCCACAAATCAGAAGTTAGAAATTTAAGCGCCCAGAAAGACAACAGTTAATGAGAATACCTTGCCAAATGGATAACTCCAGAAACACTATCAACATAAATATAAAGAATGACACACACAATCTTCTTCCTCAGCAATTATCCTGTTGTAGAGAAATTAGACAGTTGTACACACTTGCCAAACTAATATCACATTTTTCTACCTCTTGTCCATAGGATCCAAGTAGACTGAATTCAGTGTAAGTAGACAAGAAGGATTTCAGGTTTTCTATTGACTAAAGATTTAAATTTTTACAAGTATATGTAAAAAAGGCAGGAATATAACCTAGGGTAATAGAGAAAAATGACCTTTTCTCCTTGAAATACCTTTTGTTTTGGCTTTAATTCATTTACATGCTAAACCAGAGAAGACCCTAAAAAGTTCTAACCCTAAGTAAGAAGGTTACCTGAGGGGGAAAAGGACCTCAGTTATTTCTCTCAGATATTAATGTTTAAAAAAAAGAACAAATCTTAATATTAGTCTGTGAACATACTGGATATCAAATACCTGGCACCTCAAATCATTCCCAAATGTTCCCACTTAAAAAAATTAATTAGATATTACTATCCCCTCTACCTAGCAAAATTCCTCAAAAAAAAAAATCACTCACTGTGTCCACTTACTCTTCTCTCACTCACTCCGTAACCTTTTATAAAGTGGCTCTAGACATCATTACTCAACTTCAACTTCTCTCTTCAAAGTTGCTGAGGATCTCTTAAATTCCATATCTCTTAGTCTTTGCTCAGTTCTTATTCTCCTCCACCAATATGCTGCATTTCTCAAGGATGTCTACCCTTTCTTCCAACATACTCTCTCTACTGTAAATTTCAATTACATTTCTCTCTTCTGGTTCATCTCCTACCTAAATTACTACTCCTTGGTCTCTTCTGTTGGCTCATAATCCACATCATGCCTTCTACCTGTAGGTGTTACCCTTGATTCTGTCTTTGTTCTCCTTTCCTCTCCCTCTAGACTCTCTCTAGGTAACCCCAGGTACTACCATTCATCCAATGCCTCAGTTTAGTAATGTTGTCATTATCCAGAAACCTACCTCAACCCACATACCTAATCAATGGCCAAATATTGGTGTTACTATGTCCATAACATCTCTTCAATCTGGCACCCTTCTCTCTAGTCACAAAACTAAAATTTTTGTGCAGGCCCTCAGAACCTGATAGTTAGGTTGCTGCAACAGCTTCCTCATTAATCTCCCTTTCTGGAGATTTTGCACGATTCTTCTTCCCTCTGTCCCTGAGAACTCTTTCTTCTATTGGTAAATTCCCCCTAGAATTCCCATTTTGAGGAAGGGCTCATATCAGCCATCTTTCATTTTCCAGACTTGACCACCCTCCATGGCCCAGAGCAGTTACCTCCCTCCCCTATTCAAGTTTGTTTTTCATGATTAGAATATAAGTTGCTTGACATCTGGGGGTGTCTCTAGTGGTCCTGATCTATATCTGGCCAATGGACCCAGATAGCTCTGGAGGAGAAAGTAAGGCTAGTGACTTTTCACAGCCCTCCATCATTTAAATCGAATTTACTTGCAAGTCATGGTATCAACTTCCTGATGTCATGGTCCTCTTTGAGAAGGAAGGACAAACCACAGCCATATCTTATAACCCCCTTGAGGGGAAGTATTGCCTATAGTAAGTACTTAGCAAAGGTTTGATGACAACTACCTCAGGTCTCCTACTATTCCAGGCTATCCTAAGAACAATTGCCATAGGAGTTTTCCTTAATCACAGATATGATTCCTCTATTACAACCAACTCTAGTGAGTTCCTATTTCCTACAGGATAAACTACATCTTTTCAGCTTTTAAAGCCCTATGTGACCTGGACCCTTCTTATCTTTCCAGATTCACCGGGCATTACTCCCCTTCCCACCCTGCAATCTTAGCAGTGTCCCTACTGTCCTCAAACTTTTCCTCGGTTCTGACACTCCATCTCCCATCTCAGGGCCTTTGTCCAAGCTGCCACCACCCCATCGCCCTCCATTCCTGGTATGTACTCTCTCCTTACCTCTGCCTTGGAGAATCCCTCTTTTCTCTTAAGATATAATTTAGGTACTATCTTTTTCATGAAGCCTTTTCTGGTCGTCCCCAACCTCTCATGCCCTCTCTCCTGAATGAATCTATATTTAACAACTATGGTTTGGTTATGAGTGTGTATTAAATGTATATGCTGTATTTATTATGCATATACTTGTCTTCTCCATGAGATCATAAGCTTGTTTTGTATAGGGATTGTTTAATTCTTTGTACTCATACCTTCAGTGCTTAGCACAGTGATAGGCACATAGTATAAACATAACAACTACTTGCCTGAGTGCAGGGTTATAACCAAAGAGCTGCCATACTGTCTTTATTATTATAAGGTTTTCTAACCATTACACCCTAGCAGACTGATGCTAGGATGAACAACAGGTGACCCAGAAGATAAAAACTTGGACCTAGGCGAACAAAGAACAATACCCAGAAAAAGACCCTACACCCAGCAGCCACTACAATACCAACTGGAGCAGTGTAGCAGAGTTTGGTTGAGACCATACACCCAGCAATCACCATGAGACTACTGGAGCAACATAGCAGAGATGCCCTATCCAGAGCACAGGACTCCGAATGAAAATGGTAAGAATATAACCCCTAAGAGATCACTGATGCTGCATATTGGAGGACCCTCTAAACATAAGCTCTGTCCATTTGATCTCCCTACAAGTATGTTCTTCATGTGTAATTGCCATGCATGCCTCCTCTTCCCAAGTGGTATATGTAGTTGTGGAAGGGTGTGCCCAAGGTTACTGGTGGAGATGTTTTATTCCTTTGTTTATTACTTTTCTCTTGGATTAGTCAGATAGTCAATAAACATTGACTGCTATGTGCCAAGCACTACATTAAGAATCAAATAGCTTTGTTATGAACCAGCTGCATCGTTTGGCTAACTAAGGGGGGAAAAGGGAAATCTAATGATGAAGGTTTGTGAGATATGATTCTGAATGCATGGAGACCATAGATTACCTTGAAGCTGGGGTAGCTATTCCGGGAACCTAAAGTGCAAAAGAAGAGTACCCAAAGTGCTTGACCAATAAGCATTTATTCAATGAAAAATGATTGGCTGAGCTATGAATTAGTCCATTGTTCTAAAAAGAAAAAAACAATTTGGAATTAAACTAGAAAAAGTCACTAAACTCTTCATACCTTTTTATGTAGTGATCCCACTCCTGGGCAAAAACAAAAAAGATATCAAAGATAAATTCAATAAACATCAAAACATTCAAAGCAGTACTTTTTGCAAGGGTAAGTGACTTGCCCAGGATTACACAGTTAGTAAGAGTCTAAGGCAGGATTTGAACTCAATTCGTCCTAACTCCAAGTCCACCATGCTTCATGCTATGTCACCAATATGACTCAGAGGTACCTTCCAGCTCTATGTCTTTGATCCTGTATGTGACCTTAGACAAGATATTTCACCTCCCTGGGCCTCAATTTCCTCTTCTGCAAAATGATGGAATTGGACTACATGGACTTCCAGTTCTAGATGAAACTGTGATGTCTTTTCCCCTCCATTGGCTGCCACTGACATCCACTGGAATCTCTGAGTGCATATATACAACCGAATGTGGGGAGGAGGGGGCTACCAGGGTAATTTATCCCAAGCTCTAACTCTGCCCAGAGGGCCAGCCCCACCATTTTGGATCAGTGTTGCCCTAGGCAGTTCCGAATCTGGCCTCCCTAAAATTGGCAAGCAACCCAGCATTTCGACCTGAGCACATCTCTTGAGATTTCTGGAATTTTCACTTCCATTCTTTGCTTGGAAATAACTCAAGAGTAGCTCCACAAATCAAGTGCAGAGATGGGAATCTGCCCTGTCAGAAAGGCAGCAGGGCAGGACAGCATCTTATTTCACACAGTGGTTTTGTCTCATAAAATTGCTGACACTGCCCTAACAGTGCCATGAAAAATGACAGCAAATAACTTGAATTGGAGAATCTCAGTCAATTGAAGTTAGCATAAACCCCACCTACCCCCACCCCCCATCAATAATTTTCTATATTAGATCAGGAACTGCTAGATTCGAGGCTAACAGACCCTTGTGTGACTTTTAAAAGCCACAGAAGTGCTCCATTGATGTCTCAGCATGGCATAAAGGGGATGGGTCCTTGAAGGCTATATTAACAGAGTTCAACCACAGGTGCCAGGCCTCTCTGGGAAGCCTTTGAGTACAGTGCTGATAACATGTTATGCCCACTTTTAAGGGAACAGTCTTGCTACGGATTAAAAGGCCCATTGGAAAGTGGCTCATCACGAAGTGGGGAATTTTTTGATAACAGTAACCCATGATACATAGTAAAATGCCATATGGCCCTATATCCTATGTGATCCAGTCTGTTCCTTCAGTGGCAGTGGCAGAGTATGGGATAGGGGGAGAAGGTACGAGGAATCTGACATTTTCTAGACCAATCACTCAATCAAGAGTATACCAGGCTATTAACAGAAATGAGAATCTAAGATCTTCCCTTCACCTAGGGCCATTGATAGGCTTAAGTGACTCTGAGAACCTTCCTTGATTTGAAAATGTACTCTGCCCCCAATAGGCTGAATGTGGTCATATGGAGCCTGTGACAGGAGGCTTGTTTTTCAGGAATGCCCACACCTTGGTGCTTTGTGATTGGGTCAAGAGGGTTGCGACATTCTCTGAGCCAGGAGAAGGCTATATATACACTGATGTGATATTTTGTTTTGGGGCTCGCTTTGAGAAAAGTTTTATGATTGACCAGATGAGACTCTGGGCAGCTGTTGAGTCCCCCGGCATTAAAAACCCAGATGTTGGTGCTTCCCTCTCTGATAACCGACTAGGTATGGATATAATGGTCAGATAGTTGGAAGCCTGCTGATGTTTCTCTGTATTTTTGTGTCTGCTTTTAACTTGTTTGTATTCTCTGAAGTTTAGGGTGCTATCCATTTTTTCCCATGAACTAGGTAAATAACATGCTTGATTACAGCAAGATTGTTAATGCATTTTGAGTTGCTTTACTTTAGAAAAGCAGATCTAAATGTGAAATCCTTGTCTAATGACCAATATGCTGCTATAAATCTCAGGGGGCTAACATATCAATCATGTCCAAGTACTAAATGGAAGTATAAGACAAAAAGATGCTGGAATTAAATGGAAAGATTGCTCACAGACTGTCTTGGGAGAAGAAGGATATGGGCTTGGCAGGGTTGGTCTTCTTTTGTGGTTGAAATGAATGAATGAACTGGGATGACTTGTATGAACTGAAGCATACTATAATGAAAAGAACCAGGAGAACATTCTATACAATAATAAACAATACTGTAAAGAAAATGAGCTTTACCGGGTGGCTAGGTGGCGCAGTGAGTAGAGTGTCAGCCCTGGAGTCAGAAGGACCTGAGTTCAGATCCGACCTCAGACTCACACACAAACAAAAACCTAGCCGTGTGACCTTGGGCAAGTTACTTAACCCCAATTGCCCTCCAAAAAAAAAGGCAAGAAAATGAGCTTTAAAAGATTTAAGCACTCTGATCAATGCAATGACCAACAATGTTTCTAAAGTACTACTGATGAAGCATGCTATCCACCTCCTGACAGAGATGTTGGACACAGTGGGGAAATGGAGACATATATTTGCGGATGTAGCAAATTTAGGAACATGTTTCGGTTAATTATGCGTATTGTTACAAAGGTATGGTAGGCAGGTGGGAGGGAGTTTTTTATAATTAAAAATAAAATTCTATTTAAGATTAAAAATACAATTTAACATATGCTAAATCCCTACTATGCACCAGGCACATTTGGTCCTACTATCCAGAATTCCCAGTGTGTAAACTTCTTCCACTTAAGTAGCCTGGTTATCTAATCTGGGAATTTATCTGCAATTTATTGTAACTCAGAGAGTTGTTTGAGGGCAATGAGAGGTTATGTGGCTTGCCAAGGATCATACTATGAGTATACCTCAGAGACTATATTTGAGCTCGTTTTCTTGTTCAAATTTTTAGAGTGTAAGCTCTTTAAAAGTAGAAATTCTTTCATTATTTGTATTTCAAGCAACAATACCTAGCATACAGTGGGCACTAAATAAATGACTGTTGACTGATTTACTTCTGACTTCAAATCCAGCCTTCTCTACATTAGGCCACATTCCTTCTAAGAATGCACTATATTGTCAATGCATAGCAAAAGGGAGGGAGGGACAGCTAGCATACTATAGTGGTACTTTTATAATGATCATAAACCTGAAAGAGGGCCCCCAACTCCTTTGATACCCTCCCTTCAGAGGATTTATTGAAGGGCATGGACAAATCACATTGGATGAGAATGTATGGTTGGGTGGAGTTCTCCTCTGGTAAAGGGAGCACCTGTATCAATGAAATAAATCACAGACCCATTGAAGGACTGGAATCTAAAAGGACATTTCTGTTTCTCCAAAGCTAATAACTATTGCAACCAAAGAGCACGTTCCATGAAAAATGAACAGTTGGAGTCCACAGTTATAACTAGGAAGTCTTTAAGGACCAAAGGGAGGAAAGAGGGTGGTGCCAATGCCTTCTTTGTGCTCACTTAATTCTTTTTATTGGGATTTTTGCCATGATTTTGTAGCTCATCTTGGGGAATCCCCCAAAGTATTTTTAGCAAGTGATAAGAAATCCCTTTGTTATTCTTAAAGTTAAATGTTTGATGTCTGATGTTTCAGGCAGAGAGGGCATCTTACTACCTACGGGTTTCAAGGGCTGGTTTTTCTCTCCTAACAGATGGTCTTTTGTTCATGGTTCGATTCCACTGACTTTCTAATTGCGAATATATGTGTTACTACTAATTATGTGTTAGCAGTAACCTCCCTCACTCCAGTGAGAAGAGGCTGAAGGCTGTTTTTATCACGTTAGCATTTCAACGTTTATAGCTTTCCCACTTGGCATAGGACTTCCTTCACATAATGGTTGAAATATTAATCCTCTTCTTTTTCCTCAAAATTATTTTCTTCCTTTTATTAAAGAAAATGAAGGAAAAAAGCTTCCCCAAACTGAAAAAGAGACAGCCTTGGACCTGGGAAGACCCAGGTTCAAGTCATAATTCAGACACATGCTAGTTGGGGATAAAGTAAGTCACTTTATCACCCAGTACTCTACTTACCTGAGACTTGAAGATACAAAAAAAAAATACTTGGCTCCCATTAAGCAGAGGGAGTTTGCTAAGCAGATAATCCCTTGTCAATGAAATCACAGGGCCAGTTGCTGTTTGTGATCCCTATCTTATCAACTGAATATAAAGTTTCACCACTTAGGCATACAATCTGGTCATATTAGTTCCCTAGGCCAACTATGTAATTCATGTGTATGTACACAGATAGTATATATATATATATATATATATATATATATATATATATATATATATGTATTATATATGTATGTGTATGCAAATATAGTATTGTAATTAATAATATATATACATACACATATATAATATGTACTCACCATCTTTCAATACAAAGATATTAGATGTTGCTACAAATAGAACTCACATCCTCTTGTGTATTGTATTCAGGTCTAGGCATCATGTTTTAGGTAAGAGATTAGCAAGCTAGAGAACATTTAGAGGAGGGCCACCTATCTAGATAAGTGTCTTGAGTTTATGCCTATGAGGATGGGTGGATGGAACTAGGGCTACTTAGCCTGGAGAAGAGAAGCCTTGGAAGAATAAGATTGATATCTTCCAGTATTTGAAGAGCTATTTAACATATGTATTAAGGAATAATCTCTTCTCCCTTGTAGCTGGCCTGAAAAGGTAGAGTTAGGAACCATGGGAAGAAGTTTAAGAAGGCCACTGATAAACAGGAGAGTGCACAGAGAAGGGTAAGAAGGATGGTGTAAAGCCTTGAGGTCAGGTCACATATGAGTCATCTGAAGGAAGAGGGGATTGGTTAGTGTGAAGAAAAAGACTCAGAGTAGACATAATAACTGGCGTCAGGACTATCACCATGAGAAACAATTACAATTATTCTGTTTGGGCCCAGAAAGCAGAATCAGGAGCAGTGAGGCCAATTTAGGCTCGATATCAGGAAAACATTACAAATAATTGGAGCTGTCCATAATTGGAATGGGCTGCCTGGGGAGCTGGGGGATTCCTTGTGCGAATAGATTTCACTAGATGGTTAACAAGGTCCCTTCCAACTCTCAAAATCGGCAATTCTGTGCAGTTGCAAAGACAAAAATTTGAGCTCAATGTCAGCAAAGCACTGCCTAACAATCAGAGCTACCCCAAAGGGGAGGGATGTAAGAAGTTCTCCCTTGTATCACATAATGGAAAGATGATCACGTATTAGCTATATGCAGACGGTATTGGGGTTTAGGTGTAAGCTGGATTAAGGCGCTTCAGAGGTCCTTTCTGATTCTGAGATTCTACAATTCTATAAGCACAAGGGCAAATGCCCTCTTGGTTTAGATCTTGGCAACCACAACACTGAGTAGGTACTTTATACATGTTTCTAAAACTGAATATAGCAGTGCCTATACTTTTTGGACCGTTCCCTTCATTGGTCCCTTGTTCTACCTCTTTCTTGACTCTACTCCACCCAACCACCTACTCTCATGCTGCCTTAACTTCCTAACATCCCTTGACTTCCTTATCCTGAACTTTTTTTTCTCCTCACACCTGCTAGTTATTCCCACCAGGAGCTACCTTTCTTTCTTCAAAAACCATCCGGTCTCTAGCTCAACCATTCACTTCCTTGCTCCACCCAGGCCTATTCAACTGCTAGTGAGGCCCCATGCCAACAGTGTCCCCAGCTTCCTGAGCTCAGCCTCTCCTGAGCATCTCAAGAGCTGTAGTCACTCCCTCCCGAGGAAAAATCTTGGAAGGATTTATTTTTTTTGAGTGAGAAAGATAGTTCCAAGCCTCCCCCCTCTTCCTTTCTAGGATGCCTGACAGAAAAATTACCGGCCTAACATTTTATTTTGGCTACAGCTCCCAAAACAATAGGCAACACAAAAAGACAGTTAACAATTGTATAACTTAAAGAAGTGTTTTTCAGGCACCCGGCTCCCCAAACTTCCTAGGCGTTCTTTGCCTCCCACATCCCTGAGAGATCCTCATTCTTAAGCGGGAGAATCCGAACAACAGCAGGGCTCCATTCACAAATGCATGTGTGACCCTATGTGAGAAAAGATGTGCTTACAAAATTATTACGTTGAGGTGAGAGACTTATTTGAACTTAAAGACAAGATGATATCCTGGCCTAAAATGGGGAGTGATTTTTAAAAAAATCACAAGAATCACAGTATGATAGAAGGGGTGGTACCTCAGAAGGCATCCATTTTTGGGTGGGAAAGTTGAGTCCCAAGAAAGTGAAATGACTTGACCAAAGATACAATAAGATGCTAGATCTAGTTCTAGAAGTGGCACCAAGGCAGTTCAGTTTAACTTTCTTCTTTTTTTACACAGTAGGAAACTGAGGTACAATCAGGGTAAGTGAATCATCCAAAGTCACACAGTTATCATGGTACCCCACGAGAAACTGGGAAAATGGGATTCTACTTACCTCAACTTGATATAACCTCTTTTAATGAAATTTTCCTTACCTATTCCAAGCTCCATTGATCTGATCCTTTATTGAACTCACTGGATATTTATTTTCCAGGTACTTTCACCTGGAATTTACACCTAGATTAGAAGCCCCTCGTGTGGTATACTTCAATTGTCAAGCCCCAAGGCTACTCACCAAAGACCTCACCATATGAGTAGGTACTGACGTGTAGGACAATTGTCAAGAGCTAACCAGTTTCATTAAGCAAAGTTTACCTGCATAAAGAGTAGGAATTGGGCCTCTCAAATGCCATTGACTTCATTGCGGCCTCAAAATCACTGAGCTGGATCTTATCCCACTGATCACTGAAAAGCAGCCCTCCTCACACTCTATTTTACAAACTGATTTGTGCTCCCAGGGCAAAACGGTAGGGATGGCAGAAGGTCTATCTTCTTGACTTTGATGTCCAACTGCACAGACTATTATTTCTACACTTTATGAATAACTGGACAGTGTCGACTGGCTCTAAGGCATCATTTGTCCTACTAACATTCATAGGGTGAGCTCCAAAAGGCATCAGCATGAAAAAATGTAAGATGCCTTCCAATATATACCACCATGTGGAGTTCTCTTAAAGGAAATGTGCTGTTATCTCTTGACATTGGATTTAATTGAGAGTTCAACTTTTTTTTTAATATTATTGCTCTATTAGATGCCTAATTGGGGGGGAGGGAGGAATTTTAGCACTTGAAGAACACTTTTAGATTGGTTCAATACTTGTTATCTATATGACTCTGGCAAGTCCTTTACCTTCTCTTAGTTTGTTTCCTCATCTGTAAAATGGGGATAAACAGCACCTCAAGGATTGTTGTGAGGATGGAACCAGAGAATTTGTGTAAAGTACTTTGTAGACCATAAAGGGCTATGGGGTAACTATATCATCATCAATATTTTAATTATCACCTATACTACTGGAGAACTGGGCTTCATTTTGGGCATGCTATTTAGGGAGTGAAATCCACAAAGGAAGAATAGGACCAAAGGACATCATCAAGTAACTGGACAATAGGAAGAGAAGATAGGTTGTTTATGCATCAAGGATTGGTTATGTGGCCAGAGAAAGGCATTAGAGGGGGACAATCTGAATGGTTCACTGGTGCATTTGCAACATCATAAGAAACAAAAAAGGCTTCCAGTCAGTTGGGTAGACCCCTGTACAGATTTTGGGGGGGGGGAGGGGGGAGAAGAGTTGTACAGGTTGGGCAGGCATGAATGAGTTGAGTTGTGAACTATGTCATGGGAAAGAAAGCACTAATGTATGAGATCAGGGATTCATTTGTGTATCAACAAATGAGACTGTAATCAACAGGAGATGACAGAATTGTGAGGAGACTTGAGACCTTGTCATATGAGGACCAACTGAAGGAATTGGGGATAGTTTCCTAGAAAAGAAATAGCTACTTAGAAAAACCACAATACGTATGTTCAACTACGAAAAGTTGGACTTATTCTGGTCAGTCTCAAAAAGGAAGAACCAGGACAAATTGGTACAAGTGACAGAGAAGAGATTCAATTTAGGGAAGAGCTTTCTAAACATTAGAGCTATTTCCAATTTTCATTTTGGATAGCCTTATAAGTGAGAATGGGAGGGGTTCCAAGAAAACCAGGGAACCATCTGCTGAAGGGGTCTATAAAAATCACTGACTTTTTGACATAAAAAGGCCTTAGAAGCCATTGAGTAGCTGTGAGCACAGATACAAAACTGGGTCATTTAGTCTATTCCATTTATCATGCCCAGAAGATAACAAAGGTACAGAGAGGAGAAAGAACTAGACCAAGGTCATCGAGACAAAACCAGCCCAAGGTCATGTAGATAACAAGGACCAGTGTTGGGATTTTCACCCAGATTCTCTGACTCTAGAACGAATATTTGTCCTCATCCCCCCCCCCCGCCCCACCCCACTGCACAACAGATTAATACCTACCAAAAGAGAGATAATTCCAACCAGGAGTAAGGAGTTGGGATATAAGTCGTTTTAAGCTCCCTTCCAACTTAAACACCATGATTTTCAAATTGAGCTCATAGCTAAATTGTGAAACACATTAAGTATATTTTTGGCTCCTTGTTATCCATACCCACATAAGGTTTTCATTCTATTTCCTTCCATTCTAGATCCCCACTTCAAACAACAGTCTATGTCCCCTTATACTCTCTAACTCCTGTACTACCAGGGGCAGCTCTGGGAGCCAACTGACTGTTAAATTTTCAATGTGAGCATTTACACCTTGGAAATTAGCAAGAGGTCTTGATTTATCATTTTGATAACTGCTTAGTGTTATAAAAGAGATGGATTAAATTGTAATAACAGAGATGGAAGTGCAAAAAATGCAGCACAGCAGCTGGTTGTTAAAAAATTGCTGATTGGTAAGTTCCCTACTCTCTTTAAGATGTCCATAATCGCTAATAGATTAATACATGATGGGAGATTTTAATACCACTAGAAGACTAGTAGGAAATCGAAGAGATCTCCTAAGAGGACTCAACTCAAGCCAATGAAAGTGACTGTCCAGTCCATCTATGTGTAAACATCAATTTTACTTTAGTGTTTCCACCAAAATGGATGGAAATGGGAGTTGGGGACATTGTTTTAAGTATGCTCCTCCAAAGGAAATATATGTTAGGTTAGAATTGTCTAGGTCTAACATGCAACATGTTAGAACTGAAAGATACCTTGGAAGGTGGGCTATGGTGTACACAGCAGATGTCTGAGGCTTACTTTCTTCACTGAAGATCACCCTCCCTCTATTATTGGGGGTAGGAAGATTAGGATAAGAGTGATGAACCAAAGCATTGCCAGCAGACCAAAGACATAGGCCATTTTCTTCCAGCCTAGACCCTGGAAAGGTCACTTGGAATTGGGAGGATAGAACAAAGATGAATTAGCACCAAGGTCTTTTGTGGAGTACTCCCACCTGAGGAAAGTGTGCTTTGGAACATTATTAAGACAAATGGAGGGGAGAAATGGTCAATTTCCATGGTGCCATGCTTTTCTTCCACTAAGCCCATGGATATTAGTATTAGGAAGTGAGCCAATGGCTCCCTTGCACCTGTTTTTTTTTAAATTTAAATGTATGGTCAAAGAGAAACAAATGATTATAAAAACAAAAGTGCATTTTGGGAGGAAAAGAGAGTGAACTCTCACTGTTACTGACATGGAAATGAAACCCTCCAAGTAGATCCTAAAATGATGGTAAAGCTCATCGATTCCAGAGTGACCTGTCCAGCCCCAAAATCACTTGTTACCAAAAGATTTGTGTCATGTCCTGCTATGGGGAAAATCACCGTGGATCTGGTTCTCAAGTCATAATTAATCTAAGAGAGTACACACAGACCAATAGACAAGCCACGTAAACATACAACTTGCTATTTATTCCTGAGAGTTGGCTGCTCGTGAAACATATTGACACAAGAAGGACAGAAATAGGGAATGGACCTTTGAAATATATTATAGTTACCCTTTCCACATCATGACTTTCCCCATTATAGTTTCAATATGCAGGTTGACAGAAGAAATTAAATGGGAATTTGGAGGAGTTTTGTGGGAGCCACAGATGATACATGAAAGTCAACAGGTGATGCAGAAAAAGTGTAGAAACTCAAAAAAAGTGTCGGGTGGCTAGGTGGCCCAGTGAATAGAACGCCAGCCCTGTAGTCAGGAGGAGCTGAGTTCAAATTCAGCTTCAGACACGTAACACAAAAATCAGCTGAGTGACCTTAGGCAAGTCACTTAACCCCAACTGCCCCTCTAAAAAGAAACTTAAAAAAATGCATAAAATGTATGTATAGTATTACACAATATCAAAATATTTTATATTTTAATATCATAAACATATAAATTTTTGCAATGAAGTACTGTAAACAACCATGAAAGAAAAAGAAAAAATTCAGGTTTCATATTAGGTAAGAAGGGAGGGCCAAAATTGTTTTTGTACACTTTACAGATTGTAGGGGCACTGTGGGCACCAAATCCCTGAGATATGGAAGGGATAACTGTAATTCACTTTCGTCAGTTTTAAACAAAGTAGGTTCCCTCCTCCCTGAGACACCTAGGTGGCAAAAGAAATCCAGCACTGTCAGGAAGACCTGAGTTCAAAGTCAGCTTCACTAACTCTGTGACTGTGGGTAAGTCACTTGACTCTGAAAAAGACAGATGATAATAGTCTCTACCGCGTAGAGTTGTTATGAGGATCAATTGACATGATATTTTTAAAGTGCTTAGTATGATGCCTGGTATATAACAGGTGCTTAATAAATGTCTACTCCCTTTCCCTTGCCTTGCCTCCCATTCAAAGGGTAAGGATGTTTTTTAACCCTAAACTGAATTGTAAACTGAATGTCAAAACACTCATATATTTTCTCAATGAAAATTCACTCTTTATAAAATAGGAGTATGGAACAACCCCACTTAAGAGAAAGACAGGTGACAAGTCTGACCTTCAAAAGAGAATTATAAGGACTTATGGGGCTGAAAATAAGTTTCAGGGTAGCCTCAAGGAGTACCACTCTGAAAAACTTGATGCCCTCCAGTGTTATAATACACTCAAAGGGAGAAATTTCTTCTGTATATGAATATCCCATCTGGTTCCTTTTCCAGAACTTAGTTACCACTTGAATGCGCTCATAAGCCAAATATCTTGAAGTCTTCTGGTTATTCATTTGAACACTGATGTTGTTTCTCTTGATTTCCTTCCATTCACATACTGTTGCCCTGATCAGTCCCTGGATTATGAGGCTTTTCATTTAAGTAATCTCATATCTGGAGGACTATGGCAGCAAGTCGTTGCTTAGAATTAGATCCACCTAGGATGCTCTTAAACATTTTAGAGGCAGTCCAACTTGGCAGCCATGAAAGAGAGCTGAGTTATAAGAGTGTCCTCTTAGCCAAAGGCACTGCAGTCCCTACAGAGGATGAACTGAGGTTTTTCAATCTTCGTCAGCTTCAGGGAAGGGCTTTGTCACTGAGTAGATCATCCTACTTAATGTACACACAATCTTTCTCAGTGAAAGAGTTTCTACCATGATCCACAAGAAGACACCTTCCTCAAACATGTGAAGTAAGGGAGAGTGAAGTAAGCAAAAATGATATTGAGGTCAGAGGAAAGAACAAAATAAGAAGTTAAATGTTACTGTGGAATTATAATGAGCAGGCTTGACCCACAAATAAAAGAAGAGAAAATGAACCTTCATTCCTTCTTTGCAGAGGCTACGGAAAGATCACATGGATGGCCATACTCAATAGTCACATTGGTAAGTTTTTCAAAACGATTTTTTCTTCACTTCTGTATTTTTTGTTACAAGGGACAGTTTATTACATGTTTCATATTTGATGGCTCAGTGTGTTGGGAAATGGGGGTAGGGAGGGATATTATCAGAAAATGAATGTGGTTATTAGAAAAGATTATAAAAATTAAAAAAAAATCCTGCCTTCCTCCCTAGCAATGTGTAGGGACACTGTGGGGTTTCATGAAAAGTTCTTTAATATGCTCTAGGGAAGGAGAGGTGGGAGAGGAGCATGATGGTGGAAGAGAGGGGGCAGGGAGGCTGGTGATAAGTTTGTGGTTAATATACGTTTGTTTAATATATATATATATATATACACACACACACACATACATATGTGTGTGGATGTGTATGTATATATGTATATGTGTATGTCTGAGTTTGTGTGAGTGTGTGTGTGTGTGTGTGTATAAAAAGAACAAGAACATAGACTGCAGTAAGGTCACCAATATGTTGCAACAGCGTAAAAAACTCTGAAACTTCCACATGTTCGTACTCCATTTGTCTGCACGCAAGGAGGAGATGCTGAGGGTCCTATTTTAGTTAACCTCTGCCTTGATTCTGAGCCACTGAAGGTTGGCCTCCTGGGAGAATCTCAGCTCCCAAAGGACAGGGACTGATTCTTTCTTGTCTTTGTGATCCTTCCATCTGGACTCCACACATGAATTGAAAATTGCACATTTGCCTGAATTGAATCGAATCAAATGAGCCCCCTCCACTCTCTGGCCTTGTTTCCTCAACTGTGAAATAAATAAGGTGGCCCTTCTGGACAAGCTGATTTCAGACCCCTTCCAATCTCAAGTTCATGGCCACTGACCTTAGTGGGTTCTCTGGGTGGACATTTACAAAACCAAATCTATAAAGACAGGTCCCTGAGCTTGGTCTCCATGGCTGAAGGATCGAAAACAAGACTGAATTTCAGTCGGTCTATTTTGGGTGATAATTAAATATTTCAAACTTCTATCAAGATTATTGTCACCTATTTGATGGCTCATTGACTTTAGAGACCATATCAGTTTTCTCTCTCATTTTCCCTGGGATACTTAGAGTAATATGTAGTCATAAAAATTACGCAATGTACGGCAAGGTGATTTCATAACAGATGTGCACTGGATATTTGTGAGAGCTGTAATGAAGGGGTGGGAGCCTCATCAAGTATGAACTGACAGTTTTTGTACTCAATGCTGAGATAAAAGCATACCTATCTTTCTCCAAATACATATAGATGGAAGGTAGCTAGGAGCCATACTGCAGAGAGAACTAAATTGGGAGTCAGGCAGACCTGAGTTCAAATCCTGCCTTAGACAATTAGTTATGTGACCCTGACTGGTCACTGTGTGATCCTGGCATGTCACAATCTCTCTTACCTCAATTTCTGCATCTATAAAATGGGAAAATAGGACCTATACATCCCAGAATTATTAAAAAGGTCAAATGAAATAATATATAGTAAGGACCTTGCAAACCATCAAATGCTAAAGAAATGTTAGCTATTAAGTGCTTCCTTCATACAAGTGTGTTTTTATGTATTTTTATAACTGTGTATTACAGGGTGGCTAGATGGGACAGTTAATAGAATGGGACACTTAACAGAATCATAAGGACCTGAGTTCAAATTCAGCCTCAGAGTCTTAGCACTTACCAGCTGTGTGACCTTGGGGAAGTCACTTAACCCCAAATGACCTTCCCTTCCAAAAATAGGATTAAATAAAATAAATAGATAGATAAACAGATGAATAGATAAATGAATGAATGAATAAAACTGTGTATTACTTTTTTTTACCGTTATCTAGAACAAAGGAGCTCATTGTTCCAACATTGTTCTTCTGTACAAATATAGTGAAGAGCCTGTTAGAGGTGGAATCAGAAAGATATAGATTGAAATCCAAACCTCAAGACCCATTCTAGCTGTTTGACCCTGGGCAAGTCATGTAATTTGTCTCAGTCTCCTCATCTGCAAAATAGGAAAAATAATCATAAAAATAATAGTATCTACCCTACCGGGTTGTTATGAAGAACAAACAAGTTAACTTATGAAAAGCACTTTGGAAACTTCCATAAATGCTGGCAGCCATTAACACTGTTATTAAGGAACAGAAGGGAAGAAGCATTAATTCAGCATCTTCTGTATGCTAGCAGCGTTGGGGAAACAGTGGCCCTCTAGGTCCTCAATTGTGACCCAAGAGGTCCTCAATCGTGGCCCTCTGACTGAATCCAAGTTTCACAGACCAAATCCCCCTAATAAAAGGATTTATTCTATAAATCTTGGACTCAGTTACAAGGCTGCACCTGAGGCCCTAGAAGGCCTATAGTCTCGAGGCCACAAGTTCTCCACTCCTTTGCTAGGCACTGTGCTAAGCCTGTTTCTACAAACATTATCTCATGATCCTCACAACTAAGGGAAATAAGGGAGAATGGAAATGACTGAACTAATTTGCTCATTTATAAAAAATCAATTTCCTCATCACTCCAAGTTCACACAATAAGCATTTCAGGCCATATTTGAACTCCAGGCCCTGAGTTTTTATCCACTAGGTCACCTAGAAATGTTCTTCTTCCTAAGCCTCAGATACTGATTCCTGCTACAATGTATGGGCCATATTTTACAGCCCCGCTAAGGGCTGCTTCCCTGGAACTTACCCAGGGTTTCCTTCCTTTCCTTCCAAGTCCCAAGAGTACATTTCTCAGCACTTGAGGCCAAACTTCCAGATGACAACAAAAGCTATTTAGGCAGAGTTGACGTTTGCTGATCAGTCACAAAACTGACACTGTGAAGGGGGCCGGCTCGTCTTTTTATTCCTGGCCTTTGTCAGGCTTATCTCTATGTTACACTCCAACTTGGCCTGTGATATTTTCCTGTATCTGTCTAAACCTGAGGCTTGAGGCATCGCAGACACAGAAGGCCTCTTTAATGCCTATTATTTTTATTGGGGGATGACAGGCAGCACCCTTGGGCCCTGATGACTGGGGCCACTGGCACTTTGCATTCTCATTCCGTAGTCTGTCTCTCTTGCCGCCTCTCATTCAATTTCATACTGCTCCTGCTGCAATCTTCCCAAATTCGTTCTGCAGTAACTTCTCACTCCTCTTTCCCTTCCCAATGGTCCTAATTACCAGCCTAACTCAATTCCTATTTCTATTCACCTCAAGGGTCCTCCCCTCATATATTTAGTCTTTTGAGATGCAAACCAGAGCCTACAGATCACTACAATTTTCACTCCCTTGAAATCACCTACTGTGTAATAAGAAAGCTCTTTGCCATGTCCTTGTCACATTGCTGGGTCAATCTAACTATTAACCTTGTGTTTAGAGGCAGAGGCCTCTGACTCAGCTTTTCAAGATGACCAATTTATCCCTGATGTCCAGTCCTTCAAATATTAGCACTCCTGAAACACCTTTGTTTGGGTTTACATTTATTGGAAGAGATATTTAACTGCTTCAAACGAGCCTTACCTCCTCCAGCTCTGAAAGGTTCTCTTTCAAAGAGATCTGGGAATCAAAAAACACACCTTTAAGCCAGTGGAGTCAAACTTTATGGAGTCAATTAAAAAAATATTCCAGTTATTAAAGGTTAGATGCCTGTATTTCTTATCACTAATAAGAGTCACGCTAACCTCTGTTATTCCAAAGAGGTCTGAAACAACTAAAACTGGGCTGTAATTTGCTCATAGTTTGTTCTCTGCTTCTAACACATGGCATTCTGTATCCCATCCTCAGGCCTCTGCATTGGCTATAGCCCAATCCTGGAACACATTTGCTACTCTCTTCAAACACAAGCTTCTAGTGAAATCTGGCTCACCCCCTCAGCTTCCAGTACCCTCCCTCACTAACTGCCTCACATCTATCCTCTCGATATAATTGTTTTCGGCGTATGTTTGAAAGATAAAATTATTAAGCACCATATACTAAGTCTCGAGGATGAAAATACAAAAGTGAAGAAAGGCCCTGATGTCAAGGAGATTATGTTTTAATAGGGAGAGACAACATTCAAAGAAAAGCATGAGAGTGGGCAAGGGCATTTAGTTTAAAAAGTTACAGGGATGGTTGAGTAGGAGGAAACATACCCATCCCATCCAGGAATGATGGCTGAGAAGATTTGATCATGGTTTGACATTCCAGAATTGGGGGAGGGGGAGAGTGAGGAGGAAAGGGAATACAACGGGCAAAGTAGTCATTAAGACTGGAGAGGAGATGGCCAGAAGGATGGGAATGAAGGGAAGCATGATTGAAGAGAGTTTTCCTGAAATAGTGGTCTGGGAAAGGCAATCATCCTCCAATCAGGACAGTAGGAGCCTAAAGTGACAGTTTCTCTAGGGTAGCAGAATAACTGGTAAGATTACAAAGAAGATGGCCAGGGAACCAAGTAGGACCTTGATGGCTCCCCTGTCAAAAATTGAATCACCAGTGCCTGGTATGGTGACTACTGTGGATTAAGTGCTTAATTAATGTGTGTGGAATAAACTGTCTATACACACGAACTCAGAACTACCTGGACTACTATCATAACATGATAATACTATTAGTATATTAATTCATCAACCAACTCCTCTGCCTGTCTCTCCCTCCCCACTTTCAGACAAAGGGGACAGACCTCAAGTTCTTTTTATCACCAGTACAAAACTGAATCCTGATTTAGAAAATAAGAGCTCCCATGGCATTCAGGATGGCATCATTTGTTAGTAGAATCAGTCAATGATGTAAGCTGGGCTTTGCTGATCTAGACTATCTCCCTACTATCCTCAGTGACCTGGGTTCTTCCTGGATCACCTCCTAGGCCTGTCTTTAGGAAAATGGATTAACTTTAGTAGAGAGTTGTTTGACTGCCTTCACACGGCTACAAACATAGCAGCTTAAAGAAATGCATGCAGGCTTACCTGTTAAATAGCTTAGCAAAAAGGCTGTCCTGGATAAAGGTAGAGACAGCATTCTTATCGAATTTGCAGATGACACAAAGATAACTAACACATTGGATGACAGTTGGGGGCAAGAAATATAGTGACAAGCTCGAGTACTGGGCTGGATCTAAAAAGGTAACCCAATTTGGTTGTAAGCTCTGTGGGTTGGGGAGGGGAAAGCTTTTCTTCTTTCTTTGTATTCTCAGTGCTTAACAGGGTCTTGTCTGTATGTTTCTTAAGTGCTTGTTGCCCAACTATTGAGTGAAGGTGGAATTCAGCAGCAATAAAGGTAAAATATTATAATAGGGCTCAAGAAATCAACTTTATCAGTATGGGATTGGGGAGGTATGTCTATATATCAGTTCATCTGAAAAAAATATATGTAGTCATTCCAGTGTGCACATATATACTCAGTCATGGTTTTTAAGGTATGTGACCCCAGGAATGTCACTTAAGCACTCTGTACCTTAGTTTCCTCAACCATAAAATGGGGATAATAATAGCACCTACCTCAGAGTAATTGTGAGAATAAAATTAGATTATAAAGCCCTTTATAAAGGCTATTTATCATTGTTATTATTATACTGGTAGTAGTAGTGGTAGTGGTAGTAATAGAAGTAGTAGTAATAGCAGTAGCTCATAGAAGCTAGTTATGAAAATCAGGGAGGGCGGCTAGGTGGCGCAGTGAATAGAGCGCCGGCCCTGGAATCAGAAGGTCCTGAGTTCGGAGCCGGCCTCCGACACTTAATCCGCACAAACAAAAACCTAGCCGTGTAACCTTGGGCAAGTTACTTAACCCCAATTGCCCTCAAGGGGCGGCTAGGTGGCGCAGTGAGTAAGAGCGCCGGCCTCGGAGTTTGGATGACCCGAGATCAGATCCGGCCTCAGAAAATGAGCACCCACACATATATAATGACTAGCCGTGTAACCTTGAGCAAGTTACTTAACCCCAATTGCTTTAAAAAAAAAAAAAAGAAAATCAGGAACATAAAATATCAAGTTTTGATCTTAAAAGACAGGGCAGAGAGATTTTCGTTTTCTACAAACCTTCAGGTAGTGGAAGTTGAACACGCCAATTATTATATCCATACCCTTGAAAGATTAGCCATGTCCTAAAACTTAGGTGTGTTGTATATTTACAAGTGATTCCATGGTATGTACTTATATTTCTATGTTTGATATTCATGATCTACAAAAGCAAACACAAAGTTGGCAGTTACTATTTGGACCAGTCTTGTGAACTGCTTCCAACGACCCCAATCAATCCCCTGGTCAGTGTCAGCCCTCCCCTGCTGAGGTTTGATTATTTTGCTCCTTCCTTTACCATCTCTTCATATTCCCTATCCATATCTCTCTACTCATTCTTCAAGGCCAAAGTGAAATGCCACTTTATCATTACATTCAAAGAACCTATTACAATCTTGGGCTACATTAATGAAGTGATAATCACTCCCTCCATTGCTCTAGTCAAACAACATCTGAAGTACTGTATTCATTCTGGGTACCATACTGGGGAAGACATTGATGAGCTGTCTACAGGACAGTTAAAGGTAATAGTGTCAAACTCAAAAAGAAACAGAAGTCACTAAAGCATACATCATGATCTCTGCCAATGCATATTGGCTTAGAAAACCACATATTCAAACAATCTGGGAATTACTGTATTTTTTATTTATTTTGTTAAATATTTCTCAATCACATTTTAATCTGGTTTAGGCAAGACTCAGGAGTGTTATGGGCCATGTGTTTGACACCACTAATAGAGGGACTTGTGCTATTCTCATATGAGAGTGGGCTTAACAATATGAGTGGGGGTTAGCTGGAAGAAAAAATGACTTTAGGAAGGTCATGATAGCTCTCTCCAACGATCTGAAAAGTTGTCTTGAGGAAGAGAAAACTTACTTGTTCTGTGTAATGCTGAATAGAAGAATTAAGACCAATGGATGGAAGTAGCAAAGAGGTAAATGTAGGGCTGATGTTGAGAGAAACTTCCTAATGGTGAAAGCTGTCCAAAAGTGTAATAGGGAAGACATGATGGGTTCCTGTTCACTTTAAGACTTCAATGAACAGCAATCTAGTATTTGATAAATACAAAGATCCAAGCTCTTGGGATGAGAACTCACTCCTTGACACAAACTACTGAGAAAACTAGAAAACATTTTGACAGAAAACAAGTGTAGACCAACATCTCACCATGTATATATACCAAGATAAGGGCAAAACAGGTACATGATTTAGACATAAATGCTGATGTTATAAAAAATTAGGGGAGCATGGAAGACTTTATCTGTCAGATCAATGGAGAAAGGAAGAACTTATGACCAAACAAGAGATAGAGAGTATTACAGGACATAAAATGGATAATTTTGATTAAACTAAATTTAAAGGGTTTTTTATAATCAAACCCCATGCAGCCAAGATTAGAAGTAAAACAGAAGATTGGGTGGGGGGGGAGGGGGCGTTATGGTTTATCTGATAAAGGTCTCATTTCTCAAATAGGAAAATGAGTCAATTTTATAGAAATATAAGTCATTTCCCAATTTATAAGTGGTCAAAGGATACATCAGGTGAAGAAATCAAAGAACTATCTATAGTCCTATGGAAAAATTTTCTAAATCATTGTTTATAGAAATTCAAATTAAAGGGGCGGCTAGGTGGCACAGTGAGTAGAGCGCCAGCCCTGGAGTCAGAAGAACCTGATTTCAGATCCGGCCTCAGACACTTAATACACACAAAGAAAAAACCTAGGCGTGTGACCTTGGGCAAGTTACTTAACCCCAATTGCCCCCCAAAAAGGAAAAAAAATCAAATTAAAACAACTGAGATACCACCTCACACCTGTAAAATTGGCTAACATAATAGAAAAGAAAAACAAGAAATGTTAGAAAAATGTGAAAAAATTGGGACACTAATGCACTCTTAGTGGAGCTAACCATCCTGGAGAGCAATTTGGAACTAGGCCCAAAAGGACATAAAACTTTGCATATCCTTTGACACAGCAATAGCACATTTAGGTCTATATACCAAAGAGATATAAACAAAAGAATATTTGTTTATATATACAAAGTATTTATAGAAGTTCTTTTTGAGAGGGGAAAGCACTAGAAATTGAGGAAATCCTTATCAATTGGGGAATTGTTGGACGAGTTGCTGTATATGATTGTGCTACAAGAAATGCCACAAGCAGGATGGTTTCAGAAAAACCTGGAAAGACTTATACAAACTGATGCAAAGTGAAGTAAACAGAACCAAGAGAATATTGTACACAATAACAATAATATTGTATAAATGACTTAGCTCTTCTCAGCAATACAATTATCCAACACAATTCTAAAGGAATAGATGAAAAATTTTATCCACCACCAGAGAAAGAACTGATGGAGTCTGAAAGCTGGTTGAAATATACTTTTAAAAAAACTTTCCTTATATTTCTTAATTTTTTTGTTTGTTTTTTCTTTCACAACATAACTAATACAGAAATATATTTTTCATGACAACTTGCTTGCCTTCTCAATGCGGGGTGTGGGACAAGGGAGAGAGGGAGAGAATTTGGAACTCAAAATTGTAAAAATGAATTAAAAATTTCTACATGTAAGTGGAAAAAAAAGTTTTAAAAGACTTCAATGGAAGTCTTCAAGAAGCGACCGGATGATTTCCTATTCAATATGTTATTAGTGGGGAATTCATTCAGGTATGGATTCTACTAGGTATCTGCTGAGGTCTCTTCCAATTTCCAAATTGCCTAATTCTGTTAAATGATACTATAGTTCTGCATTGAACTGCCATTTAGTGATAGTCTTTTACATAAGAAGTTAGGATAGAGAAATTTACTATACTATAAAGAGAGGCATGCTTAACAAATGTGGAATAAAGTATGCTTTAAGAGAACAGGAATATTGGGAGAGGGCTAGCTTTGGAGCAAGGACTGCACAGGTTTAATACCTACCCCTGTTGGCTTGAGTGGTCATGGGCAGTTCACCCAATTTTTCTATGACCCAGGAAACTCTGTAAGGCTACAGATGACAGACCAGGTCCTGATCTCCCTCATTGGTGGGAATTTCTATTATGGGAATCTCAAATACTGATAAAATAACAAATCTGAAAACCTCTCCTTAGTTCCGGTAAGACTTTGTGGAAAATGACACATAAGATAATATGCATATGTAAAATACTTTGTAAATCTTAAAGGGCCACAGAAATGTTAACTATTAGAATTAGTAGAACAATTTATCCTCCAGTTTTTCAAGTATTGTGGCCAGAAGCAATGAGTAGCTATTGCTTTTATCTCTAGTTGATTAGAAATAATGAATGTGGAAGAAATCCAGGTCCAAATTCATAATGGAGATTGATAGGTGTGATCCACTTTCCAAAAACTCCCTTTGCAGCCTGCTCTGGGGGACAGTTTTTATTCCCTAAAGGGAGGCATGTCAATTGTTTAGAGCTCCCTTATCTTAAGACTATGTGTAGATCTATTCATTCACTCAGAAAATCTCTGAAGCCTATTTTAGGAAGATGGAGTATTATTTTTAAATCCTGGCTTCTTAGGAAAGAAATTACACTGCTTGTATTCTTTAGATACCAAATATCATAAGATCTCAGAATTGGAAAGGACCTAAGAGGTCACACTGCCCAGGCCCTTCTACCTGATTAATAATGGCATTACATTCATATAAAAGGCCCCCACCCCTCTGCCAGCCATTCCCTAGTTGATGGATACTCCCTTTGGTTCACATTTTTTGCTTCTACAAAGAGTGCTGCTATATTTTGATGTATATGGGACCTTTGTTTCTGTCTTTGACTTCTAAGAGATATAAAGCCAGTAGTGGGTTCATTGGATCAAAGGGTATGGCTGGATTAGTCATTTGTCTTGCATAATTCCATACTGATATCCAGAACTTGTGGTCTACTTCACAGCTCCACCAATAGCGCATCAGTGTACCTATCTTCATATAGCAACCCCATACCTAAGCACTGACTCTTCCATTCTTTGTAATCTTTCCCAATTTGCATAGTAATAGTTGAAACCTCAGAGAAGTTTTAAGTTACAATTTCTCTTACTGTTAGTTATTTGAAGCAAGTTTACAAACAGTCATTTATGGTTTGTAATTCTTTTGAAAACTGTTCAGAACTTTGAAAACCTTCAAAAATTTATCTAGTAGTGAATGGCTGCTATATGGTGTTAATTCTCTATATAGCTTGTGGATATATCTGATATTTGTCAGTGACTCTTTAAGTAAATATATTTCTCACTCCACAGCTTTCTCTTCTTATTTACTCAACAATTATTTTTCCATTCAGCTAATTGTATATAAGCGAATTTGTCAATTTTGTCTTCTTTGACTTTCTTTCTATGGCTCTAAATTGCAGAGTAGATACCATCAATCTTTGATACAGGAAGTTCCAAACCTGAAATGATAAAATTACAAGTTTCTTCCCTCCAGCAATAGTAATAACAGTGACAATAATAGTAATAAATATGACTCTTTGTGACCCCATTTGGGGTTTTCTTGGCAAAGATACTGGAGGGTTTGGCATTTCCTTCTGCAGCTCATTTGACAGATGAGGAAACTGAGGCAAACAGGGTGAAGTGACTTTCCTAGGGTCACACAGCTAGGAAATATTTGAGGCCAGATTTGAACTTGTGAAGATAAGTCTTCCTGACTAGATCCAGCATTCTATCTACGGTGGCACCTAGTTGCCCAATAATAATAATGTTTATCCTTCCATTGCTTAGAAAGTCTCTCTTTAGCTAAACCTATGAACAAAATATACCATCCTGATTTCTTCCAATTGTTTTATGATACAAAGCATTAGATATTGATACTGTATCAATTTTTACCTATCTTGTATAATCTTCCATCTTACCTCTCCAGGATGGACAAGAATTCAATCAATTGAAAAGCAATTATAACCAATATAAAGAATGAAAACAACTCCCACTCACAAGTGTAACTTCTAATGGGAGAGACAAGTACAAATACAAGTATGTAAAGAGAACTACAAATAAATACTATACAAAGTAGTCCATTACAGGATACTTTAGGTCTAGGAAAAGTGGAACTATGAATGAAGGGGGTAGGGAAATGCCTAATGTATGAGGTGGTACCTGAGATGCTTCTTCAAAGAAGAAAGTAATTCAATAAGATAAAGATAAACATTGAGTACATTTCAGGCATGGGGGGGTAGTAAGTGCAAAGGCATGGAGATAGAAGATGGAGTATCATTTGTGAGGAACAAAAAAAGGCCAGTTTGCCTATATTGCAGAATGTAGGAAGGAAAATAATATCCATGATGTCTAGAAAGATGTGTTGGGGTCAATTATGAAGGGATTTGAGAGGGGAATTTATATTTTATCTTAGACACAGTAGGGAGCCACTAGAGTTCTTGAGTAGAGAAGTAATATAGTCAAATATGTCCTTAAGGAAAATCTCTTTGTTAGCACTATGTAAGACAGACTGACATAAGGAGATCCTTGAGGCAGAAAGGGCGTATTGTTTTATGCTATTCCATTTCAACATTCAAAGTTCCAGTCAAAATGCACAACTAATTGTTTCCCAACTTGAACTGAGCATCTTCTTCCTCTGGGTATTTGTACAAGGCATTCACCACCCCATCTTCCTGAGGCTTCCCCACTTCTTAAAATCCTGATCCCTTTGTAATGTTTAACTTAGGTCCCACATGCTATATTTCAACACAGTAAATGGTACCTCAGGGATTGAAAGAAGTCACCAGAGTTTCCTAAGGTCTAATACGTAAAACTTGTTGAGAATCTGTTCATGATGTTCCTAGTTTCTAGTACCTTCCCTTTCTCCAAATTACCTTATATTTCCTAATCTATGTACCATTGTATTGCCCAGAAGAATTTAACATTTTAAGGCCATAGAGCATTTCATTGTTGTCTGTATATCTAGTACATTATACATAGTAGGTGAATAGCACATGTTTTTGGATACAATTATAGTAAAGTACAACATGCTGGTGACACTAGTTCTTTGCAGTCCAAAGAAATTCCGGATCTAGAAAAAAAAATCACTATGCATAACAATTTCCTTGTTTCATTCATGAAACCAATAAATATGCACGGAGTGTGAGTTAGCCCATTCTTTATACACATATGCACATCTATGCATAAAATAAATAAACAGGGGCCTCTAGGTGGTGCTGCAGTGGCTAATGCCTTGGGTCTGGAGTCAGATAGTCTCCTTTTCCTGAGCTCAAATATGGCCTCAGATCCCTGAGTGAGTCACTTAACCCCATTTGCCTAAGTTTACTCATATGTAAAATGAGCTGGAAAATAAAATGGCAAACCACACCAATATCTTTGCTAAGGAAACTAAAAAATGGGGTCATAAAGAGGTGGACACCACTAAAATAACTGAACAAAAGAGTGTGTTTAGACCACACTATATGCAGATATGCACATACATGTCAATAAGCGGGCACCATTTACACCAAATTGAAAATATCTCCTTCTCCTTCCCTCAGTCCTTCTCTATTCCTGCCCCAGTCCCACTTTCTTCCCCACTCCCTTTATCACTTCAGCTACCCTGTTTGATGTTATCTGGAGCCAGCTAGTGATGGCTGTCAATTCAGAAAGTACTCATCAGAAGTGAAAGGTGACAGGAATATGCTTAGTCAGTAAGATGGCAATGACAGAAATTGGTCAAGGAACATGTCCCTGTAAGAAATGTTTCCATACTACAGCAAATGACTAATAGTCAAGGTGAAGCAATAAAAGCCCAAAGTGAGAGAACAGGTTAATTCCTCATACCAAGAGACTGGCTTTTAGAGTACTTATCTGTGCTATAACTTCGTCTGACAAAAATAAGGTTATTTAGAAGGGAAAGTCCTGAAATGCGATTTTGAAGAATATGAATTTCCTGGACTTATTCCACAGAAGGGGCAATAGTGACATATCCACATGAATGAAGGAATATTAACTAAACAACAGGCATTTTTATGCACCTAATATGTGTTAGGTGTTGGGATTAGAAGTCAAATAATGAAACAAAGACATTAAGTACATATATAAGTATATACAGAACAAATGAGAATATATGCAAAGTAGTTAAATGCAAAGTACTTTGAGAAGGTGAGCCAAGCAGTTCAAGGGATCAGGAATGATTTCATACAGAAAATGGTACCTGAGCTGTGTCTAGAATGAAGACAGGAACCCTCTTAGGTGGAGATGAGGAGGGAGGACATTCCAGGCATGAGGGGACAGACAGAACAAAGGCAGAGACATAGAAGATGGAGAATGCTGAGTGAGAACATGAAAGAAGGATGGGTTGGCTTGAAGAAAGAGTAGAGGAAGGTAAGTAAGGATCAAAGACGTTGGAAAGGCAGGTTGTGCAAAGGCCAACTTGTGTACAACTTCAAATACTCAACAGTATATTTTATATTTTATTCTAGAGCCAAGTGTGAGCCATCCAGATTTGGCTGGGCAGGAAAGTCACATGGTCAGATATGTATGTAAAGAGAAGAATTTTGCAGCACTGTTTAGGATGGCCTGGAGTGGCTAAAGACTTGGGATACAAAGAGAACAATTAGGAGGCTGTCATGATTAAGTAGCTGAGAGGTGATGAGAGCATGAAGTAAGGTGGTAACTCTGTGAATGGAGGGAAGGGGTGAGGTGAAAGAGATGTTGTAGAGGGGAAAATAGCAACAAATGATATGCAGGGTGAGGAGGAATGAGCAGTCAAGGTAAATGCTGAGGATACAAAGCTGGGAGACTTTAAGGCTGGTGGTTGTTAGGCAGAGATAGGAAAGATTAAAGGGGTGGATTTGGTAGGAAAAGATAATGAACTTGGGCTTTGGACATGTTGAGTTTGACATGTCCAACAGGCAAGTGGTGTTATAAGATGGGGGAGAGACAAATGTATCAATCTGGGAGTCATCTATATAGAGATGATTGTAAAACCCACATGAGCTAATGAGGTTACCAAGTAAGGGAGTAGCGTGGGAGAAAAGAAGAGGATCTGGGACAGAATCTAAAGGTACACCCACAGTGCAGGGCATGATATGAATTATGAACCAGCAAAGAAAAAAGAGGGATGGTCAGACAGGTAAGAAGAGAACCAGGAAAGAAAAGTGTCAGGAAAATCCAGAGAGGAGACAGTATCCAAAAAGAGAATGAAGTCAACAGTATCAAATGTAGCATATAAAGCTACGAGGATTAGGGCTGAGACAAGACCATAGATTTGGTAAAGTCAAGTTTGGATAGATTAGCTCCAATTGGGTGATGAGGTAGAAAGCCAAACTGCAAAGGATTGAGGAATGAGAAGAGAGAATGTGCAGAAAGCAAATGTAGATAACTTTTATGAGAAAAAAGAGAAGTGTGAAAGATGATGAGAAATTGAGGGGATGGTATGATCTAAAGATTTGTTTTGAAGATTAGGGGAAATGTGGGCATGTTTGAAGGCAATATGAGAGGAACTTCTTGATTGGGAGATATTGAAGATGGGAAGGGTGGCTGTGGGGTCAATTTGCTGGACAATTTAAGGGCAAGTGTACCTTTCAGAAGATGTAGCTTCCTTCAAATCTCAGATTATGAGTCATCTCTTACAGGAAGCTTTTCCTTATTCCCACAGTTTTTATTTCTCCTTATCTCCTCAAATTATCTTCTCTTTCTATAGCTAGTTAAATGTTATCTACCACAGTAGAATAAAAGTTCCTTAAAGTCTGGTATTTTGATCTTTTTAAAAAGTTTCTGTTGCTTGACACAATTTGTTGGACATAGTAGGCTACGTTATAGTCAACTGATTTGGTAGGGCAATCCTTGGGCATGAAAATGAGAGAAGTAAAGGTATAACTATGGAAACAAGCAGGAACTCAGACCTGAAACAGCCTTCCCAGGGAAGTGCCTTTAAAATCTGGCTTAGGGCTGGGCACAGAGAAAATGTTGAATGATGCTGAAAACACAGAGGGCCATGATAAAATTCACAAATTATGGCTGTAAATGCTACTTTTAAATGGCTTCAGTTCTATTACTACCTTAATTGGTCCTAGTCTGTATTGTGTTGGGCTTGTCACCTTGGTCCAACCTTCTGAAATGAGGCAAGAACAAATTCTTTTTTTTTTTTTTAAGCAATTAGGGTTAAGTGACTTGCTCAGGGTTATACGCCCAGTCATTATTTGTGTGTGGGTGCTCATTTTCTGAGGCCGGATCCGATCCTGGGTCATCCCAACTTTGAGGCCATCGATCTTACTCACTGTACCACCTAGCTGCCCCCAAGAACAAATTCTTAAAGAAAATAAAAGTCCAAGCTAATGTACCATGAGTCTTTCCAGATACACATGCCATTTGGAAATAGATTATCAAAAAGCCTCAGATGGTTCTTGGGTCCTTTAGATGGAGTAGAGATTCCTTTTGTCCCTGAGGGTAGCATTTCTGGCAATGAGAAAGACACTGATAAGTCATATCCTGGCACTGTGAAATATACTTGCTCAAAGGCCAGGAAACACTATAGGCTTCTTGTTTGTTTGGTCATCAAGGCTCATTTCCCCAATTGAAGCCATTGACTCTGACAGAAAGTGAGGGGCTGTAAATCAAGTGCAGAAACACATGGTCATTAGGCCAAAAGAATGAATGAATGTTGGCCAGCACTAACTATGAGATCATTAATTCACAAAGAGCCTCTTTGCCAAACAAAAGGATCATGGTAGAAACATGGGGCCTACAAGACAAGTACTGCCTGTGTATATTATGTTCCATGGTTTTAAATATCCCTTGCTGCTACTTCCAATTCCCTAGAGCACCCAGAAGGATAAATACTAAGGCCATGTGCTTGGGGGCTAGAAGAAAATGAGAGCTATGCCAAAGTAAATCAGACAAATGGCCCCCCAAAAGCCTTCAGCTGCATCTACCTGAAGCCGCAATGAAAAATTAGTCCATTCAAAAAGTCAAGAAACTGATCAAGTATAAAATAACAACAACAAACCCTTTGGTCTCCTTGCTGCCCTCTATTCAGTCCATTTTCATGGCAATGTCAAGTTGGAACACTTAGAGGTTACCTAAGCTAGAGGTGTCAAACCTAAGAGCTTCCATAGGCATATAGCCAAGTGCAGCCACACCAGATTAAAATGTAATTGGTAAATATTTCACGAAGCAAATAAAAATACAAAAAAACATAGCTAACATTACATTTTAAAATTTACTCAATACTCATTCTGCAGGTATTCTTATGTATAGATAAGTGGTCCACTTTCTCTTTGTGTTTGACAACAATGACCTAAATAATCAGGTATTGCCCCTTCCCTCAATCTTTCAAAGTAGCCATTTGTGAACATATCTATATCCCTATCTTTCAATCGATATCATCTCTATCTAGACAGATAACAACCAGTTGACCAAACCAATTAAGAGAAGATATAACAAGGGGGGGCAGGATTACAAAAAGTTTCTTGGTGGTAGTGGGATTTAAGTTAGGTCTTTAAGGACGAATGGAGATAAGGACAGATGGGAAGGAAAGAAAGGAAGAGTCAACTTGGGGGAACACCAAAAGCAAAAGTTGAAATGGAGAGATAGATGATACTGGCCAGTGGATTCGCTAGAATTTGCATTTCTGCTTTTAAAGGTCACTCAAGTGATTTGTTCGTTGTTTTCCTCAGCAGAAGACCATAAAAAGATTCGAAAGAAAACCACAGATCTAGTTCATATTACTTATTTTTTAAAGTATAAGATAAATTCCACACTCTCAAAACGGTCTTGTTTGTCTGTACTTCTGAAATTCCTTCTGTCTTCAATTAATTTTTTTAAATGGTTCGATGGGCCTCTTTTCCTTTTTATTACCATTCCTAACCCTCTCTCTTTGTTAATCCCGTTAATCATAATGAATCTTCACAATGGCCATGTCCAAAAATGTGTCACTTTCTGTACTTCTGAATCCTCACTTCCCTGTTAGGTGGTGGGTAATATACTTCACTGTTGGCCTTCTGGAGATATGGTCAGTCCCTCTCTTAGCCTAACCTAGGGGTGATGATTCTGTGGCCTCAAGGCCACATGTGGCCTTCTCAGTCCTTGGGTGCAGTCTTTTGCCTGAGTGCAAGTTTTAGAGGACAAATTCTTATGTTAAGGGAATTTTTTCTATAAAATTTGTATTCAATCAAAGGGTTGAACTTGAGGACCTAGAGGGCTACATGTGGCCTGGAGACCACATGTTCCCCACTCCAGTCCTAACCTAAACAGTCAGTCACTTCCCCAATCTGTGTGACTAGCCATTTGGTGACATGACATGCCTTTATCTAATCTATATCTATATTTATATCAATATAGATAAAAACCAGTTGGTATAACTAAGAATAATAAGGTAGGCTAGAATATTTAAGGAAAGCTTCTGCATTGTTCAGAATTATCAAATCTTTTGATGCCGTTTTTGTTTACAATGCTATTATCCATGTATGGAGTTCTGGTTCTGTTCACTGAGCTCTGCATCAGTTCATACTGCCCAGGATTCTCTGAAATCATCTCTTGTCATGTGGTATAGCATAATATCCCATTGCGTTTATATGCCATAACATGGCCAGCCATTCTTCAATGATGAATGCCCTTTGCCCTGCCCTGTAAATTAGAATTTTGATTTTCTTCTCCCACTCTTTTTAGCCCTTCCTTCAGGATCAGGAAGTTTGTTTTGCCAATGGCTATTCCCTACAGTCCCCTTTTGGATCTATGCCATATTAAGGCAAAAGATCTTGTGAAGTTCAATGAAATTGTGAACCATACCATGCAGGTAGGTGGCGATGCAGTGGATAGAGCAGAGGACATGAAGCCAGGAAAACTTACCTTCCTGAGTTCAAATCTGACCTCAGACACTTCCTATCTGTGTGACCCTGGGCAAATCACTTAACCTGATTTGCCTCAGTTTACCCATATATAAAATGAGCTGGAAAAGAAAAATGGCAAACCCACTTCAATATCTCTGCCAAGAATGTAGGGTCACAAAGAATCTGACATGATTCAAAATGACTGAATAACAACAACATTCTGGACAGGGTTACAAAGATAGACAGGTCATGACAGAGAGTTCTGATAAAAAGTGATTCACTGGAAAAGTAAAGGACAAACCACGTCAGGATCTTTGCCAAGAAAACCCCATAGCTAGTATTTACTCGTGTAGACTTTGAGAGGTACGGGGGATAGAAGGGCCTGGTGTGCTATAGTCCATAGGATCACAAAGAGCTGGAAATGACCAAACAATTCCCTCAAATGTACTATCCTATCTCCTAACCTCAAATATCCTATGTGAGTTTGATGGATTTCTACAAAAAAAAACACAATTCGACCCTCATTTGTCCATTTCTATGAGAATGGGGTTCATCCAATGCTCATGCTCGATACCCCTTTCTTTTTTTAAACTCTTCAAAAGTAACAAGTTTTTTTATACCTCTTTTTTCCTTTCTTCTACCCTAGACTACACTTTTTTACTCCCTTCTTTACATCCTTAGAACCAATATACTTACAGGAGGGTATCTACTTGTGGTTGTTTTTTTTCTTATTTAATTCCCTTAAAACCCTTTGAAGATATTTCTGTTCTGAAGAGTTTCTTCAAACATGGGAGACTGGGTTTGTTTGCCTGTGTTGGTTTTGCTGGTTTTCCCTTTCCTAATGCCCACAGGCTGCTTGCTGATTTATTGTGCAGTTCTGTAGCAGTAAAAAATACTTACTGTAGTTTCTCATTGAATTTCTTAGTCATGAGTTAGTCGATAAACATTTATTAAACAACTTTTATGTCCCAGGCACTGTGGTAAGGGCTAGGGATATAAAGCAAAGTAAAAGACAGTTCCTACCCTCAAGGAGGTCACAGTCTAATGAGGTAGACAACGTGTAACTGTGTATGTTAATATAGCATGTAAATGTGTAACTATGGGCAAACAAATTATATACAGGATAAATTGGAGACAGGCAATTAACAGAGAGCAGGCATAGAATTAAAGTAGGTGCAGGTAGGTTTTCTACAAAAGGTGGAATTTTAACAATATTCAGCCTTCTGTGAATTCCAGATTTTTGTGGGACTAAGTGTGGGGGAGCTAGGTTGGTCTGCCTCAGCTCATGCAGCCAAATTGTTTGGGAGTCCCTGAAGGGACTCTTCTAGAAACATTTCACTGGGATGCTCCCAACAGTAGCTGCCAACATTGCTTTTCCTTTTATAAATCCCAACTGTCAAACGTAGAAATGTAGGTACACATCATGTAGCTGTTTCTAAGCATAGCGCTCCTGAGTTTCTGGACATGGCTAATCATGAAGGATTCTAAAGACAGTCAATAAAATGCTTTACTTCCAGTGAGATATAGTTTTAAGACAAAAACACATCTCTCTGTGTCTTTTGAAACCAAGGTTCAAAGAACTTTTACTTTAACCTGTCTGACTTTGGTGGCTAAAGTCTATGAGACCATGACTTGGCGGGGGGTCGTGTGTGTGTTATAGCCTTATTAAGTATCAGTACTGCTGCTGCTGCTGCGAGCGCTCTCTCTCTCTCTCTCTCTCTCTCTCTTTCTCCCCCTCCCTTCAATCACTTCATTTTAACAGTAAGAAAGGAAAGTTAGAATAACATGAATGAATTTTTTTTTTAATGAACCTTGTTTTGATTTTAAAGAAGACAGCAAAGTAATCATTAAATAAGTACTAACTAGGTTCTAGGGGATGCTGTTTTTTATACTTCATTTTTGTTTTTTTTTTTTTGGAGGGCAGTTGGGGTTAAGTAACTTTCCCAAGGTCACATGGCTATACTTTTGTTTGTGGGTGCATTAAGTGTCTGAGGCCGGATCCGAACCCAGGTCCTTCTGACTCCAGGGCCAACACTGTACTTACTGCGCCACCTAGCCGCCCCCTATACTTCATTTTTGAAGAGAATCCATGACAACCCAGGATTCTCTGAAATGATCTCTTGTCATAGGTTATGGCATAATATCCCATTGCATTCATATACTATAACACTTTCAGCCATTCTTCAATGACAAATGCCCTGTCCTCCACTCTGTGGGTTCCAATTTTGTTTTTCTTCTCCCACACGTTTTAGTACCTCAATCAGAAAATTTGTTTTGCCAATGGTTATTCCCTTTATAAGCCTCATTCTCTCTTCCAGAGTTATTGAAGTCCAGTGGCAATACAAGCCAAGAAAACTGATCATGGCCTAGGATGCAGTGGAAGATCTGAGGGTCTTAAGAGCCTGCATTGGTGGCCTTCACAGCCATTAGAACAAATTGTTCTCATCTGACCCTTCAGCTGGTGGACGTCTTCACATGCTTGGGGTAGACACCCTGCAAATCATTTATCAATCTGGTTTAGCCTATCTTCTGAGATGGTTTTACCTCGGTGTGACCGCTTTGCATACTATAGTTCCTTGGAGTCACAGGTGAAATTTGAGTGCCAGGTAAATATCAAAGGCAGATGAGCAGCCCTCACAAGAAAAGGGCTAGTTCAGTTGCAGGTACTAGTGATATGAAGGAGAAAATTAAGGAGGCCCTCCTAAGAAAAAGGCAACAATGCACTGGGAAAGAACATGTAAAAACGTAAGGATATATACAACATCTATAAATTAAGTACAAGGTACTTTATACTTCATCTTTGCAGGGGAGTGTCAGGAATGGTCTCACATAGAAGGTGAAGTTTGAACAGAGGTTTGAAAGACACTAGGGATGGGGCGGCTAGGTGGCGCAGTGAATAGAGCGCCGGCCCTGGAATCAGAAGGACCTGAGTTCTGAGCAGGCCTCTGACACTTAATCCATACAAACAAAAACCTAGCCGTGTAACCTTGGGCAAGTTACTTAACCCCAATTGCCCTAAAGGGGCAGCTAGGTGGCGCAGTGAGTAAGAGCACCGGCATCGGAGTTGGGATGACCCGAGATCAAATCCGGCCTCAGAAAATGAGCACCCACGAATAAATAATAACTAGCCGTGTAACCTTGAGCAAGTTACTTAACCCCAATTGCTTTAAAAAAAAAAAGACACTAGGGATTCAGAGAAGGGGAAGTAGGGGGAGGGCATTCTAGAACAGGGACAGCTCACGCAAAGGCACTGAGGTAGGAGACTGCATGAGGAACATGGGGAACAATAAGACAATTTGTGGCAGGGGGGGTGGAGAATAAACATCTATTCTACGCCAGGTACTGTACTTAGCATTGTATGGACGTATCAGAACAAGTAATGGCCTTAAATATCGTAGAATGTCACAGGTGAAGGAGCCCTCAGAATATAAATGAGCTACAATTTATAAAAAGCTTTATGGATTACAAAAGGTCTTACAAATTAAATCTCATTCTATCCTAACAATCCAGTGTTTTGAGTGCTACTGTTATCCTCATTTTATAAATGAGGAAACTGAGACAAAGAGAGCTTAAAGTGACTTGCCCAAGGACACCCAGCAGCATGGCTTGATTTGAATTCTGGTCCTCCAATGCCAGACGCAGCACTCTAATCACTGTGTCCCTCAGATTCTATATGTTAAAGTATGCAACAGGGCATAACAAGTAACTCACCTGGAGAGATAGGCTGGAGCCAGGTTTTGAAGGGTTTCAAAGCCTTTTGGACATAAATGATATTTTTCCAGAATCACACAGCAAGTAATGACTGAGCTGGGATTTAAACCTGGGTTATCCGGGTTTCCCAGGCCAAAGCCCTGTTCATGCAGGCTCATTTCTTTTACTTCTGTTCTTCTCTGGAGGTTGGCATTCCTTGTGCATTCAGACTTGTGGGACACTACACAGATTACACACATCACATACTCCTCCACTGCCCTCTGCTCATATTCAACTCTTTGGAGACTTCTGGGCTCCATGTCTCAGCCATATGTATGTACTGGAGGGCAGGCAAGACATATGGATCAAAAAACCCGCTTTGTTGGACAATCTGTCACTGGGCAATCTGTTTGTTTAAATTGTATTCAAAAGCAGATCTCTTTGCACACTGGCAGGAGGCGACTCTAAAGCATGCAGAGAAAAGTTCTCCTTGGGATTTACAAAAAAGTTTGCTTTGAAAATGGACTTTTATTATAATAAAAAGGAGTGAGTTCAAATACTTTGATATTTCACTGTTTTTAATGTAAGATTGATTACTTACTTTTTCTTTTCCTTTGATAGCTTGTTACAGAAGAAGGGATTGTAATGCATTTCTAACACAAGAAATGTGGTATAGGACAATCTCAGAGTCAGGAAGACATGAATTAAAATTCTACCTGTCTGTGTGACTCTCAGCAAGTCTCTTAACCTCTCAATGCTAATGGAAAGTTATAATAATATAGTTGGATTTTTTTTTTAAAGCAATTGGTGTTAAGTAACTTGCCCAAGGTTGTTTTTCTGTGGATGTTAAGTATCTGAGGCCAGAACCGATCTCAGGTCCTCCTGACTCCAGGGCTGGCAATCTTACTCACTGCTCTACCTAGCCGCCCTTGGATTTTTTAAAATTAATCTTGTTTTTGATTTTAAAGAAGGTGGCCAAGTAATCAATCAATAAGAACTTACCAGGTTCTAGGGGTTATTGTTGTTTGCCCTTCATATATTTTTTTTGTCTTTTTGGAGGACACAGAGCAATTGGTGTTGTATGACCTGCCCAAGGTCACACAGCTACTTAAGTGGTAAATGTCTGAAGCTGTATTTGAACTCAGGTCCTTCTGACTGCAGGCCCATTGCTCTATTCACTGAACCACCTAGCCGCCCTGTCCTTCATTTTTGAAGAGGACCAATAATTACCCAGGACAGATCTAGGTTACTGAGAAGGTGCTGAGCTTAATCAGTAAAGGGTATTTTCTCACGGGTGGGTTCCCTATGTCAGAGAAATGACAGATTCAGTCCTTATTCTTCTGTTTTTTACCCAAACAAAATTTTTTTTTTGTTTTTTAATTCTTTTTTAAGTCATGAATGATTCTTTTCTGTACCTAGGCTGCTCTCACTCACCAATGGGATGATGGGATAGACCACATGCAAATGGGCCGGTTTTTACATATGGGCTATAAATTATTTACTCCCAGAACAGTGTGAGAGTCAATAACTAATAGTCACACCCCTCAAGTGCTAACTTGGGCATGTTCTGAGACTGCATTTCCCGGGTAGCAAATGAGTGTTCTGACATTAAACGGAGCAGGCCAACAACTGTGGGCAATAGCATCATAATGGAGGATTAAGTTTACCCCTTGGCATCAAAATAATGGTTCCTGCCCTATTGAGGATAGGTTTCTGAAGAAATGAATGTCAGTGGGTTGGGGCCTCATTCATTTTCTATTATCTTTCACAGCACACTGAGCTCGATGAACAGAAGTAGGTAGCACTTTTGACCACAAAATGTAGTATGGTTTTCCCTGGAGTCCCTTTTCTGTGAGTGAATGAAACTACAAAAATATGTCATCCCATAGTAATCTCTTTTGAGAATTCACCAGTGGGGGCGGCTAGGTGTCGCAGTGAGTAGAACATCGGCCCTGGACTCAGAAGGACTGAGTTCGGATCCGGCCTCAGACACTTAACGCATACACAAATAAAAAAACCTAGCCGTGTGACCTTGGGCAAGTTACTTAACCCCAATTGTCCTCCAAAAAAAAAAAAAAAAAAGAAGGCAGAGAATGCACCAGTGCCCAGGATACCATGAATTCTTGTTTCCAAAATAAACTTCTCCTGATCATTGGCTTCTGTCAGCAAACATAGAAATGATGATGAACCACATCCCAGAAACAACAGGATCCTTAATACACCAAAGTGTTTGGGAGGGACAGGGCAATGACAGTGATGGACAGGTTCCAGCCTCATTAATATCTGAAATGCTACTAGAGTTACAGGAGTCTTCAGAAGATGCTAACAGCATCTTCGCTTGCCTCATTTGATGTATATATAACAGAAAATCTAAACAAACTCGTATTTCCCCTCCCATGGAGATGGGATGAAGTCGAGAATCAGAGAACTATAGGAAAACAGCTGGAAGGGGTCCTAGCAACCATTTAGGCCATCCCATCATTCTTCCCCCCCAAAAAATCCCCATTATAACACACCTGATAAGGAATATGTGCTCTGGAAGTGTTTACTTAGCCTTTGCTCAGAGACCTCCAAGGCTGGGGAGCTCACTACCTCTCAAGGGAACCCAAGCCATTTCTCTAGGATGGCTCTAATTGTTATAGTTATTTTAATTTTTGTTTTCCTGATAGCAATCCTGGATTCATATCCTAGTTTGGTTCTCTAGCTGAACAGAGAAAGTCTGTTCCCTCTTCCGTATCATACTCTTTTAATTGCCTAATGGTAGCTATGATGCCTAGCCCCCTGTCTTTCCCTGAAGTTGTTGTCTCTCCACACTAACTATTCCCATTTTCTTCAATTATTTCCCATATGGCATGCAGCTGAGGTCCTTTAGCATGTAAAGGCATCCAGGTAGCACTGTGCCCAGACCACTGGACCAGGAGTCAGGAAGACCTCAGTTCAAATCCAACCCTTATACTTACTAGCCATATGACCCTGTGCAACTCACGTCACATGTTTGGCTCAGTTTACCCATCTGTAAAACGGGGATGAAAATAGCACTCACCTCCCACGATTGTTGTGAGGATCAAATAAAACAATAATTGTAAATGTTTAGCACAGTACCTGGCCCATAATAGACACTTAATAAATGCTTATTTCCTTCATCTTCATAGTTAGCTCCTCCGGACATTCTTCAGCTTATCAGCATCCTAACTTGACCATGGAGCCAAGACCTGAACACGCTATTCCAAATTGGCTTTAATTAAAGCACAAAAGCAGTATTAAAGTAAAGATTAATAAAAGAGCAATGGAGCAGCTAGATGGCACCGAAGTAGATAAAAACGCTGGACTTAGGAAGACCTGACTTCAAATCCAGCCGCAGACACTTAGCTGTGTGACCCTGGGTAAGCCACTTCACCATGTCTGCCTTGCCTCATCTGTAAAATGAGCTGGGGACGGAAATGACAAGCCACCCCAATATCTTTACCAATAAAACCCCAAACAGGGTTATGTAGAATGAGACATGACTGAACAAGAACACCAAAGAAAGAATAATAAATATTCTATTTGAGAAAACTAAAAACCAAAAGTTAGCCCCAGAATATAGCACAGTAGGAAAGGCAGGTTATCTGCTCCATTAAGAAAATGTACTAAGCACCTTTCTATTCTGAGTCAAAAGCCATGTAGGGATGCCAAATTCTCGACAGCCTCGACGTACGGAATGATCAAGTTATTTTGGATTCTGTTAACCAATTTTTCATTTCCTGGTAAGTTCAACCATAGGAATGAATTGCTTTTCACAAACCTGATCAGTCTGCTGCAATTTCTTTCAGTATCTGAGCCAATTGTTATTTTCGAAAAATTTGGAGTATTTGGAGAAACCCAAACCAATTGGTTTCCGCTCGACTCCAGTGGAAAATTCTCAAGAGTTAGCTTTGCTTCCTTGTAATATTAATGCAAGAAAGTAGCTTCAGATCCAACAAGCTACCATGATATAGGCCTAGGTTACACTTTGAATAATGATCCAAACCAAGAAATTAACTAGACAAAGCCCCCTACTATGTATACCCTGGGGGTCTAGTTGAGAAACACAAAAGGACCTGAATGTCACCAATCAGGACATGTTCCCAAATGATCTTGATCAGTAAACAATTGGAATCAGGTTCTGGCCCTCAGATTATGAAGTAATTCAGAAGACACTGGGGCTCTCTTGACCATGACTTATTTCTAGTATTTAGGTTACAGTGAATATGGATAAGGTACACACTGCTCTAAATCAGCCCTGCCCATGACCACATTCCCTAAACCACTAGTCAGCTCCAAAACATAACGATCAATCAACAAATATTTAACAAAGTGCTTACTATGTGCACGTATCTTATATAACTCACAAAACTCAAAAGTATTTAAAATATACTATATCAATCTCAGTACAGGGGCATAGAGTTCTAGCGTTCTGTACTTCATGGATGCTTCTCTCTCCTACTTTCCTTCCTTCCCTTCCTCCCCTCCCTTTCTCTTTCTCTTATCTCTCCTCCTATTCTTTCACTCCCTTCCCCCTTCTTTCTCCCTGCCTTTCCTCAACTTTCCCCGACTTTCCCACCTACAGGTCTTCAAACAAATTGACAGATACTTAGAGAGGTTTTTGGGCAGGGGTGGAGAGATGGGGAGCATTTCATATAGAAAGGCTCTCTGTAGAAGTACAGATACTGAAGAAGTTGGAGCAGGCATTTAAGATCAAAATGGAGGAATGAGGTATTAGGAAATCAGGAGATAAATATATTGATTAAATCCATCTGCCTACATTCAGACCCCAAACTTGTGAACAACATCCAGATATTCCAGATCCCCCCCCACAAAAGAGAGGTTAATGTGCTAAGAACTTAGTAGGCATCTAGGGCCAGGGAGAGTTTTTACTATGTGTAAGGGGACAGACATTGTAATCCAGAGGTGGTTTCTAATTCAGGCTGGCTGGCAAAGCCATTAACCTGCATAGTGTCCAGGCTATTTTCCATAAGACTATAATCACTCTTTTCTAGCCTGGCTCAGCACTCTCCAGTGTGTCCTGCTGGGTGGCACTACCCAGGGTCGAATAGCATGGACACTTTGAGTCTGGGAGAAGCAGTCTCTTGCCAGGCAAATAATGCATCCGTGTGAGATGAAAATAAAGCCATATAATGAAATCTAAGGCTGGAGGACCTGGTCATAAACGAAAAGAGCTGGGGAAGGAGTATAACAGTGGGAGGTCTGCTGGCGTCAGAGTCATGGGAACCTTGGTTCTAAGACTGATGCTGTTACTTACTATCCATGAGACCCTGGCCTACTCCCTTCTCCTTTCTGGGCCTAAGTTCATTTTTCAGTAAAATAATGGGATCAGACTACATTAGAATTCTTTTTTTCTTTTTTTTTCAGGGCAATTGGGGTTAAATGACTGTCCCAACGTCCCACAGCTAGGTTTTATGTTAAGTGTCTGAGGCCAAATTTGAACACAGGTCCTTCTAACTCCAGGGCCAGTGCTCTATTCACTGCACCACCTAGTGGACCCCTACATTAGAATTCTTAAGGCCTTGGAGGGGAAAAGTCCATAAAACACTGTGCCTGGCATCATGAACATCTAAATTTGAATATGGCCTCAAGCACTTACTACCTATGAGATACTGGTTAAATCACTTACCCATTTAGATTTTTTCATCAGCTCTAAAATGGGGATAATAACAGAACCTACCTCACAGGTTTTTGTAGGGATCATTAAGGCGCACTCATAAATGCATATTCCCTTCTCTCATCCTTCCTTGGCAGTCTAATGAAGCCTAGTGACTCCTTCTCAGAATCATGGTTTTAAATAACTGAAAGAAATCCTGAATTTCAGTTAAAAGTTAGTGAAAGCAAGGGAGCAGCTAGGCGGTGCAGTGAGTAGAGCATCAGCCCTGGAGTCGGAAGGACCTGAGTTCGGATCCAGCCTCAGACACTTAACACACACAAACAAAAACCTAGCCGTGTGGCCTTGGGCAAGTTACTTAACTCCAATTGCCCTCCAAAAAAAAGCAAAAAAAAATTTAGTGAAAACAGCTCCACAATCTATCCACAACCCTTTTGGGGACCACAGGTAAAGAACCTTTAGACTAGGTGGTGTCTCAGATCCTTTTCCAGCTCTAAATCCTGTTATTTCCCTCTCTCTCTCCCTCCCTCCCTCCCTCCTTCTCTTCCTTCCACACTCTTCTCTCTCCACCTACCTTTCCTCTTTCTTCTTCTCTCTTCCCTTCTCTCCCTCCTGCCTTCTCTTGCTCTCTCCTTTCTCTTCCTTCCTCCTTCTGTCTCTCTCCCTCATATAATCTCCCTCCCTCTTTCCCTCTCCTTTCATCTCTAACTACACTCATGTATACAAAGTTCTGACCATTACATCTTACAACAAGTCACTGCTTAAATTTTTTTTTTGTTACTGTTTTTAGTTTAACTAATCTGATGCCATGATAAAACAGAGATATTAAAGGGGCCACATATGGCCTTCTAGGTCTTCTGCTCTGGCCCTTTTACTAAATCCAAGTTTATAGAACAAATACTTTTATTAAAGGGATCTGTTCTGTTAAGTTTAGATTTAATCAGAGAGCTGCCCTTGAAGATGCAGAAGGCCACATGTGACCTCAAGGCCTCAGGGTCCCCCACCCCTGCTCTAAACCCATCCAGAATTGTCCTTGGGCCTCTCTTTGGGTCACTCCTCCTGGGCCCTGGACTCTCTTCGCTGCTATACCTCTGAGTATCTATGATCTTACAAGAGATTCTGAGGGTGAGAGAACAGTGGTGGGTTTGGATGTCACTACCAATAAGAGCAGATACGAAAAGTACTCCTGGCACTGGAATATACACTTGACTTTGCAAAGCTCTTAAGCACCTATCAGAAAGATGGGGAATTCAGAGAAACATGGAAAGACATACTAACTGACACAGAGTTGACAGGTGAACCCAAGGAAACAATATGCACGACTACAGTAATGTAAACACGACCAAGGACTAAAAGGAAATTGAACTGTGAGAGGTAATGGAAAAACAAATGAAGGTCTTGAGAAGTTGATCGAAATATGCCTCCTTCCTCACAAAATAGACACAGGATGCTGGCAGGGGAGAATATGACATATATCATCAGGTAAAATTGTTGGACTGGATGTTTTGGCTCAATTATCTTTTTTCTTTGACAGAGGAAAAGGCTCAATCTGAGGATGGAATAGGAAATTATTATGATGCAAAAAACCCCATCAATAAAATGTAATCTACTTTTAAAAAACAAAATAAAAAAGAGAAAGAGCTAGCTTGGGAGGTTCTGTGTGGTACAGTGGAAAGAAATTGGACCTGGGGTCAAATTTTTATTATACTATTTACTACCAGTATGACATTGGGTGAGAAATTGAAGGGAGCAAGGGCAAGGGCAAGCATTGAATTTTTGCCCTGATAGATTTCCAAGCACCTTTACAAGTCTCTCAGGAAGGTGCGTTCTAGAAAGAGAACTGAGGGGGCAGATACAGGGAATTTAGATCTGGAAAGCCACTTGCCCAAGGTGAGCAGCAGTTAGAAAATCAGATGAGAGGACTTTATATAGCCTCGAAAAGTGAAGCAGCTGAAATTCCATGGGTACCTGCTTCATAAGATCACAAGGCTTTAGCTCTACAGCTAAAAGAGAGCTAAGAATCCATATAGTTCCCCTCCCACATTGTAGAGATGAGGAAAGCAAGGCTCACAGATATGAAGTAACCTGTTTGAGATCACAGAAAGATTACTAGGTCTAAAAGTGGCTGGGCACGAAAGGCCATTTAATCCAACCTCCTCATTTACAGAGTAGGAAACTGAAGCACAGGGAAGAGAAGGAACTTGTCTAAAGTAATAAAGGGGATCACATCTAGAACCAGAACGGTTCTCCAAGGTCATCAAAGCCAACCTCATCATCTTACAAAGGAGGAGATTGGGTCCCATGGAGGGGAAGTCACTTGTCCAAGGTCACACACATTAGTTAAATAGATCTAGAGCTGGAAGGGCCCTCCCAGCCCATCTAGTCCAACTCCCTCATTTTATACAAGAAGAAACCGAGGGCCAGAGGTTAAGTGACTTGGACAAAGTCACACAAGTCATCAACAGCAGGGCTAGAATTCCAAGTTCAGTCTTCTTTTATAGTTGAATATGTATTGTTTCGGAGGAAGAGAGGAGGCCTGAAGGGAAAAGGAGGAAGCAAGTTCAAGTCTATATTTTAAGACTACAGCTATCCCTTTCCCATCTTGATTTTCCCCATCCGAGATTTCCATATGTATGTAGAGGGTTGGCATAAGAAATTAAATGGGAATTTGGGGGGAGTTTTGCATAACCTACAGATGACATGTAAACGCCAGGATAGAAAACATACACAGAAAAATAAAAGTACAGAAAAAAACAACATAGAAAAGAGTGTGGAAACGCAGAAATGCATAAAAATGTAAAGTATTATAAAATATCAACCCAAATTTTACAATAAGGAACTATAGATACCACATAAAAGAAAAAAAATCAGACTTCTCTGGTACAAAAGGAGGCCCAACAAACTGAATGTATATTTTCCAGATGGTTGGTGGGATGGCACGCCCCTAATCCACATGATGTGGAAGGGATAACTGCACTCTGCGCCTGGCCTTTTGGAGTCTGCAGCATATTTGATAAAGTCTAATGGAAGCAGGTATGCACTTTCTCAAACTCCTCCCCCTGTCTCTCTCTGTCTCTTTCTCTCTTTGTCTCTGTCTCTCTGTGCATGTCTCTCTCTCTCTTTGTTGCTCTCTATGTGTCTCTATCTTTGTCTCTATCTCTGTGTGTCTCTCTCCATCTATCTTTTTTTTCTATCTTTGTGTCTGTCTTTGTGTGTGTGTCTGTCTCTGTCTTGTTGTCTATGCGTATCTCTATCACTCTCCATCTGTCTCTCTGTCTCTTTTTCTCTATCAATCTTTCTGTCCCTATATGTGTGTCTGTCTCTGTCTGTCTGTCTGTCTCTCTCTTTCTCTGTGTATGTCTCTGTCTCTCTGTTTCTCTATCTCTCTGTCTTTGTCTCTTTCTGTATGTCTCTCTGTCTCTGTCACTCTCTGTCACTTTCTCTCTTTCTCTCCCTCCTCTCCTCAATTCCTCTCTCCTCCCCACCCTTCTCTAAGCCTGGAAAGGAACATACCTGCCTGTGTTTCCCCGGTGCTAATCGGAAAGGCTGATCACTTTGCTAAGCTCTTACTTGGTTATTTATTGTTGAGACAACTCATAGCTAACTATGAATAATGGAGCATTGCAGTGGTTTTCTCGGGAGTCAAGTTCCCTTAAATACAGCAAAGTCTTCAAAACCAGGTGCCTACCAAAGGGGCACTCAGAAACCACAGCTCACCTATCAGTTGCTTGTGCTTGTTTTATTCCAAGTCCCCTGCCAGGCTTCACAGGCCATTCCCTGGGCTGTTGTAGGGAACTGTCCCTTGGGCCTGTGTGTTCTCTGCATTCACATCCTGCTCTGATTCTGGACCACGTCTCACCCCAAAGTTCCTCAGCATCATTGCAGTGACCTTCTGAGCCATCTTTTCTCCTTCCTTTCTCTTCTCTTTTCAGTCTATCCCAGGGGTGGGGAATCTGCAGCCTAAGGCCATGTATGACCTTCTAGGTCATTAGATACAGCCTTTTGACTGAGTCCAAGTTTGACAGAACAAATACTTTTATTGAGGGGCTTTGTTTTGTGAAGTTTAGATTCAGTCAAAGAGCCGCCCTTGAGGACCCAGAAGGGATTTGTTCTGTGAAGTTGGGATTCAATCACAGGACCCCCCCCTTGAGAACCTAGAGGGGATTTGTTCTGTGAAGTTTGAATTGAATCAAATAACTGAACTTAAGGACCTAGAGGGCTACATGTGACCTCAAGGCTGCATCTTCCCCACCCCTGGTCTATCCTAAAGGACAGACCTTAAGCAGAAATATGACCCTGTCATTTTCCTATCAGGACATTCTACTCAGTGGCTCCCTAATACCCCTTGGATCAAATATAAAACTCTCCTTAGTTTTTGAAGGCTTCCACATCCTGGCTCCAACCTGGGGCCTCCCTGAATACTATTCCCTCCCTGAATACTACTAGTCCCTTTCCACATTCTACAATGCAGTCACAATTTTCACTCTATTACTCACAGGACACTAAATCCAGCATCTATGGGCTCTGACCTCCCTTTAGAGTCTTCCTAGGGAACACTGGGAACTTCTATCACCAGTCTTCACCCTGAGGCCTTTTGAAGGCCATCTTCATTGTGAGGTGGGTGTCTTAGACACCTCCCAGGATTCAGCCCTAACTACTCTTATTTTTTCCCTCTATACTGTGTCTCACTTGATGATCTTATCACTTCTACTGGTTTAAATTATCTCTTTACAGATGATTCCCAAATATAAAAATAAGAACAGATTTTTCAATCCTACTCTCTCTCCTGAGCCATGAACCTGCATCAGCCCGCTCCCTTTTGGACATTCCAAACTGGATGTCCCAGGGAAATCTCAAACTCAACATGTCCAAAACAGAACTCACGATCATATTTCCAAAATCCTCACTGTTTCTGCTCTATTCCTGTCAAGGTTATCACTCACCATTCAAAACCCGAGTGAACAACTTCTGTGCCATGCTTGATCTCTCACTCACATACCCCACAGCTGCAATCTGCCGTCAATCATTGCTTGCCAACACTGGCACCAACCCTCATCTACATCCCTTTCTTTCTACTCATATAACTGCTTCCCTGGTATAAGGCCACTTTTCCATTTGCAACAGATTTCTTTTTTAAAAAATGGGTTTGTATTGAAGTATTTCTTTTACATCCTCACAATTTCCTACTGTATCCCTCTCTGTGCCAGAGAACAGAACCGTCCCTTATAACAAATAATATTTTAAAAGAAAAAAAAAAGGAAAAAAATCAGCCGTATTTATCAGTACATCGAAAAAGATTGAAAATATGTGCAACACTCATAGATCTCCTACCTCTAAAAAAGGATAGGTTGGGAGTATCTCCCATATTTCTCTATTTAAGTCATCTTTGTTCTTGGTAATCTGGCAATATTCCTTTTTGATTTTGTGTGTTGTTTTTTTTTATTTTTGTCCCATTTATATCCCTGCATCACAAATAGCTAGGTGGAACAGCAGATCATTTAACCATGAGCTTAGAGTCAGGAAGACCAAAGTTCAAATTCAAACTCAAATGCTTACAAGCTGTGAGACCCTGGGCAAGTCACTTAACGTTTGTCTGCCTCAGTTTTCTCATCTGTAAAACAGGAATGTACTTCCCCAACCAGGTTATTATGAGGAATAAATGAAATAACATTTATAAAATTCTTAGCATGATGCCTGGCACATAGACAGCATATAATAAAAGTCTATTTCCTTCCTGCCTGATTGCCTTTCTGGTCCTTGCATTTAAAATAATAATGAATCCAAGATAGTTCTAAACTTAAGGAAGAGATGAGTTCATGAAAACTCAAATATTTATCAACAATCACGGGCTCAAGTCTGCACACTGAGGGTTTTCTACCCTTTAATTAGCTAAGCCCTAGTGTGGCACCTGCAGCTGATCAAGGAGATAAAGGATGAGTGGGCAAAAGCCCAAAGAAACCAGACTCAATAGAGTGGTCTCAATACACAGTTGGTTTCCTTGGGTTGGTTTTGTTCTTTAGTAAACAAGCACTACCAGGCCTTCTTGTCCCCTGGGCATTTGTTAGAAGGGAATAAACATTCAGGTAGTCAGGAAAGAAAGAAAGTACCAAGCCCCAGCTTTCCAATTAAATTCCATGGCTAGTCTTTTCCATTGTAATTTAATCAACAGCCCTGGCACTGGTCCTTCTCCAGTTGTGCCTCCAATCAATTTCATATTAGCAGGAAAGTAAAGGGCTAGAGGTCAGGGTCAAACATTATTCAAATGGACTTGGAGGGATTCTCCAAGTCTACCTGCTTAGCTCTTGCAAAGACGCCTGTGAATCACTTCCCAGACACAGATTAATTTTCTAAGTACACAAATGTCCTATAGAAATCCATGATTGGGATTAAAAGGTTTTAACATTTTAATATATTTCTGCTTACCAAGGGTGAGGGAGGGAGAAAAAAGGATGCTAAATAATAAGGCCTTTCATATAGATGGCTACAATTCTAAGGAAGCACTTGTTAAGCAAGCAATAACATACTTGCTGAATGTTGTTATGCACAATTCAGAAGCATTTTGCGATTCATAAGGCTGAAGCAAAGATAATTAGATTATAAGAACGATTTCCAAACAAGTGTTTTGGGAAGATATGAAATCGATATGGATATGGCCCATTCCCAAAGATCACTGTTTAAGCAAACTATGTATTGCAATTTTCAGCATTATATACTTAAAACCTTTTCAAGCTAATAACAAGAAAGCCATTCTATTGTACATCAGTACTGATCAAAAAACTACGTTTGGACCACCACACCTCTTTGGGGGTTGGTCAAGTAAATGGTAGGTAATAGTTTAGTGCAATTGATGCAGGAAGGGTAATAGGTTCTACCAGGGACCCTGATCACTATCAGTGACCAGAAATCCTGAAATTCAGTCTGGAAAGAATTCACCAGGCTCAAGCAAACTTTGAAACCAAGATTTTAAAAGTTTATTGTTACACTACACAGCACAGCGGGCAAGGATTCTTAGGGAACCTGAAAACTTAAAGAAAACATAGGCATAGTTTTTAAGGAGTCATAGTAGTAAATCAGGTGTCAATTATGCTAACTAGGTGAGTAAGGGTGGGATTGGGGAGGAGTTAAGGAGTGGTCAGTGCTTAAAGGAACATGCACTTTTAATATCAACTGAGCAGGCATATTGCCTATAATTCACTGGGATGTAGCCCAAGGCGAGTCTACCTGGAGGTGTGGTTTTAGGCTTGCCACATCACTAAGTCAGCCATTGGTCAAGGCCAACTGAAGAGTGCCCAGTCTGCCACCCATAAATGTCATGTTTGACAAGATGGTATAATTGGCTAAGGAATTAACCTATAGATAGGGCACTGAAGGATTCATGGTGCAGCTGGCCACTCTACGAGGGGAGATAACATTTGCCTAAGCTAAAATGTTTATAGATAGTTTAGTGAAGGATTCATAGGTAGCTTGTTATTGTTCCATGCAGAGATAAACAGTTCATGAGTTTTTGCTGGTCAGAGTGCTGGCAGGGGGAAGGGGCAGAGTTAATGCTTTGATCCTGGGGAGGAGGAAGTGTGATTTTACAGACTGGTTTTACAAATGATTATACAGACATAGATCCCAAAACACCCCATTTACAAACTGATGTTACAAACTGATATTACAGACATAGACTGATGTTTAAATATATATCCCAAGCTACCCATCAAAATGAGTTCACAGTCAATTTACCAAAGATTCCCATTCCGATTTGTCTTTGATGATGGCTGACTATTGGAATATGACACATGAGCTGAAGGTACCCAAGAAGGTACCAAAATTACTGCCACAGGCTTTGGCCCGTTCACTACCAGAATGAAGACCATTCTAAGCAACCAGACCGTCGACATCCCAGAAAATGTTGACATCTCTCTTAAGGGTCGGACAGTTATTGTGAAAGGGCGCAGAGGAATCCTCTGTAGGGATTTCAATCATATCAATGTTGAGCTCAGTCTCCTTGGAAAGAAGAAAAAAAGGCTTCGGGTAGACAAGTGGTGGGGAAATCGAAAAGAACTTGCAACTGTGCGCACAATCTGTAGCCATGTACAAAACATGATCAAAGGCGTTACCCTGGGTTTTCCATACAAGATGAGGTCTGTGTATGCTCACTTCCCCATAAATGTTGTTATTCAAGAGAATGGCTCACTTGTTGAAATCAGAAATTTCTTGGGTGAAAAATATATCCGAAGAGTGCGCATGAGACCAGGTGTTGCTTGTGCTGTTTCTCAAGCCCAAAAAGATGAGTTAATTCTTGAAGGAAATGATATTGAACTTGTTTCAAACTCATCTGCCCTGATCCAACAGGCCACCACAGTCAAAAACAAGGATATCAGAAAATTTTTGGATGGTATCTATGTTTCTGAGAAAGGCACAGTGCAACAAGCTGATGAATAAGTTGGAAAAGATGCCAAAGGCCGTGTCCTGAGGAGTCAACACTTATTCAGATGTCAAATAAAAATACTTTTTATCAAAAAAAATTACTGCCACAGGAAAAAAAGCAAATTGAGATTTGGGTCCCCTCAGTCTGCTGCCTTGGCCAGGCTATCATCCCCAAATATGAGTCCAATTAGTTTGAGTAGATGGGTAAAGAATAGGCACTGAGGGAGTGGCCCATAACAACTAAGCTGGTTGTAGCCATACCTTCCTCAGGAAGGGGCTTAATTAACTCCCTTAGCGACAATTCTATCTTCATCAATCAACATCCCACATACGCAATTACGGGATTACAGATTTAGATAGAAAAACTCTTAGAGACCACCGAATTCCAAACCCACCCACTTTATTTTATACATGAAGAAACTGAGGCATGGAGAAATTAACAGAATTGCCCAATGTCACACAACACTTTGGTTCCATGTACATATTTTGACCATCTCTCCCAACGGGAAGGGTGTACTGAAAGAATATGCTGTAGAGAGGCCACTGGCCTGGATTAGCTGTTAGGGCCTTTCCAACTAGACCTGCCAATAGCTCGTGTCTGAACAACTTTGTGTTTTATAACAGAGGCCAGTCACCTCTGGACCTTGAACATAGTAAATACTTAACATGTATTTCCTGAATTGAGTGTTAGCCGAACCTTTTTGCTTTGGGGAAAATTTTTTTACTGATGCTTTCTTTCATTTTCAAATGGTCCTATGACTACCCACCATAGTGGCTCAAAAGAAGAAAAAAAAAGGTGAATGACTTTCATAGGAATAACTAACTTTCTGCCATGTGGCACAGCTCCAATCCAGAAGAAAACAACCAAGCCCCATACTTTGGCCTCAACAGTATAGTTAAAAGCGTCCCCTAAATCTGCCCAGCTGGGAGCATTATGAGTTGCTTATTACAATATCACAATATATGTCTTTATAAGGTAAGCAATGGCCAACTATGGATTGTATGCTCAGCAAGACATTCTCAAGGGACAGAAGCCAGTTGGACTAATAGTTACCTTAGAGAAGATCAAACGCTTGATTGAATAGGTCACAGGACTCTCTACTTCTGCCCACACCAGAAGAAAAAAGAACAAAGATGTGGGTGGGAAAGAGGGGAGCCATCAGCTTTTTGTAACAAGCCCTAGTTAACTGGCTCCATGTGTATTTGCAAATAACCAGATGCTCCCTAGGGCTGCAACAACCTCATTGTTCAAACTTGACAAAAAGAGTGGAAAAAGCTTCACTCTAGTAGAAACTAATCAGTGGAAACATTAAGTGTGGAAACATATTAAGTAGGCAGGCAGGCCAAAAGTTCCAAGCAAACAAAACCACTGCATCCGAGACTATAGGGGGCATCATAACTTCAAAGGGGATGGAGAGGATGACAGTTGGAACAAACTTAAACTCACATTTGATTTCAAACCACCTTGGCCAAAGTAGGCATTTTTGAGTAAGACAAATAGCATCAAGTAATTATCTACTTATTCATTCATTGACTGAACATATAACTTTATGGATGTACAATTGACTTACAAATGATATAGGGGGATGGATACAATAAAACCCAAGACATAATCTTTGCCTTTGAGGATTTTATATGCTAGGAAGAGACATGGCATTTATTCATGAAAAGATAAAACACCTTTCTCAATCCCTTTGCTCATAGAGCCCCTTCCACCTGGAATGCTGTCCTCTAATTCTCAAAATTTTTTTTTAATTTAATTTGAAGCTTTTCAATTAATAACAATCTACTTTATCTCCCTACCACACCCCTCAAAGAAAAATATAGAAAAATGAAATCATTGTAACAAATACTCATAGTCAAGCAATGAAATTAGTGTTCTGTCCAGGTTAAAAAATTGTGTCTCACTCTACCGGTGGAATCCATCACCGCTCTGGAAGGAGGTGTTTTGCCTACTTTTCCAAATCCTACATATACACATCCTTCAAGGTCCAGGACATGGCAAAAGTTCACAGGAGAGGTCACTTAATAGGAGTACATACTTGAATTGGACCTTGAATGATGGATGGGATTTGGAAAGGTAGATAAGAGACTGGAGATCATTCCAAGTACAGGGAGTGCTTTCAGTAAAAGCATGAAGGTATTTTAAAAAGTTCATGGATGTATTTTGCTTTTACATAACCTAGATTTCCCTCTTGTCCCTCCTCCCACAAAAATCACCACACTTAACAATTTATTAAAGAAAAAAGAATAAGAGGAAAGGGATGTAGCAGGGCCTATCAAGGTGTTGTATCAAAATCTGACATAATGTCCAATGTTTCAAATGCATCAAGCACCCACCTTTACAAAGGAGTAGGGAAGGGAAGGTGTCATCTCATCTCCTGTCTTTGCGAATTCCATGATATTATTTTGTCTGCTTTAAATATAATTTTTTTGACAATTACATATCAAGAAAATTTTTAGCATTTTTTTAAGATTTTGAGTTCTAAGTGTTTCTCCCTGCCTTGCCTACCCTCTTCTGAAAATGGTAGGCACTTTGATATAGTTTATCATGTAAAACACATTTCAAAATTCACCACAATTATAGAAGAAGAAACAGATCAAAAAGAAAAAAACTGCAAGAAAGGATGAAGAGGGAGAGGGAAATATGCTTTGATTTGCATTTTGAGTCCATCAGCTCTTAATGTAGATATGAATAGCATTCTCTTTCATGAGTCCTTTATACTTGTCTTAGATCATTCCTAGTTGATCATCACACAAAGTTGCTGATACTGTATACACTGTTTTCCTGGATGTGCTCATTTCACTTTGAATCAGTTTGTACAAGTCTTTCCAGGTTTTTCTGAAATCTGCCTGTTCATCATTTTATTAGATACTAACAATCCATTACATTCATATACCACAGCTTATACAGCCATTCTCCAATTGATGGGCATCCCCATCAATATCCAATATTTTGGCACCATGAATTAGGACTGCTATAAATATGCTTGTACATGTGGGTCCATTTATCTTTTTTATTATCTCTTTGGGATACAAGCCTAATAGTGTTATTGCTGGATCAAAGGGTATGGATGGTTCGATTGGTCTTTAGACATAGTTCTAAATTACTCTCCAGAATGGTTAAATTAATTCACAACTCCATCAACAGTGGATTAGTGTCCCAATTTTCCCATATCCTCTCCAACGTTTATCATTTTCCTTTTTTGTTATATTTGCCAATCTGATTGTTGTGAGGTGGCATTTCAGAGTTGCTTTAATTTGCATTTCTCTAATCAAAAGTGATTTAGAGCACGTCTTCATATGCCTATAGATAGCTTTGATTTCTTCATCTGAAAATTTCTTGTCAACTGGGGAATGGCTTGTATTCATATAAATTTGACTCACTTCTCTATGTATTTGAGAATTGAGGCCTTTACCAGACATATTTGCTATAAAGATTGTTTCCCAGTTTTCTGCTTTCCTTGTAATCTTGGTTATGTTGGCTTTGTTTATAGAAAACCTTCTCAATTTAATATAATCAAAATTATCTATTCTACATTTCAGAATGCTCTCTATCTCTTATTCTTCCATACCCTGACGCTTCTAATTTAATAGCTTCATTGTCCATGATACCTTTTAGCAAGATGCTTTCGTATCTCTTTTAAATAGATCTATTTTTGTTTTTACTTTGTGTAAGATCAGGATTGCTACTCCTGCTTTCTATTTACTTCAGCTGAAGCATGACAGATTCTGCTCCAGCCCCTTAGCTTTACCCGGTCTCTCTGCTTCAAGTGGGTTTCTTGTATGCAACATATTATAGGATACTGGTTTTTAATCCTCTCTGTCTGCTTCCATTTTATTGAAGAGTTAATCTCATACACATTCACACTTATGATTACTACCTGTGTACTTCACTCCATCTTCTTCTTCTTCCTGTTTGTGCTCTCTTTCCTTTCACACTTTCCCACCTCATCACTATTTTGCTTCTGTCTACTACCTCCCCTGATTTTTCCTCCCTTCAGTCAGCCCACTCCCTCCCTTTACTTAATCTCCTCCACTCCTTCTTCCCTGTTGGGTAAGAAAGACTTCTATATTCAACTGATTGTGTATATTCTTCCCTCTTTAAGCCAAAACTGGTGAAAGTAAGGTGCAAATGATGGCCATGGCCTCTCGCTCCCCGCCATCTTCCCCTGCACTGTAATAAGTCTTCCTCACCTCTTTATATGAAAGCTCCCAAAATATGAGCAAAAACCAAAGAGAATCTGACTATGGAAAGTTATTATGGTGAAAGGGAAGACCAAGACACATATTCAGAAGATAGCAGTAGAGGAGTACAATGGGTGCCATAAGACACAAAGATGGTGAGCATCAGAAGGTGGATTTGAAGCCAGGACAAACGCCTCCAGGGTCAGTGATCTCACTGCTTCCTTATGCTTGTGGCAAATCAAATTTAGCAGCATAATCATCAGTTGTGAAGCATATCACGCAGGTCCTTGCCAGGGCTGAGCAAATGACCCTAAACCTATCAGTACTGGGCTCTAAACAATAGAGCTAACCAGGCACAGATTCAAGACAATTGGGGTTAAGTGACTTGCTCAAGATTACATGGCTAGTTTTTGTGTTAAGTGTTTGAGGCCGAATTTGAACTCAGGTCCTCCTGACTCCAGGGCCTGTGTTCTACTCACTGTAGCACGACCCCCAAGGGCATTCTTCAAACAGCAAAAGCCAATCCTAATGAATAGTTCTGAATAGCCTGTCTCAAGATGGTCAGTATAAGTGAACATACAAACATTAACAAAGAATGAACTTTTTATGCCCAGAAGAAGCAAAACTTTTGAGACTGGGATTGCTTATGGATGATCAGGAAGGTCACCTACTATATTTTAGAATAAAATTTAATTAGAGGAACCCATGATGTCATACAAAAAAAAAATTGTCCATAGAGCTAAGAAACATTTTCCTGTAAAGGGTAGCTGGCTGGGAAAGATGCCCAGAGTTTCTTGAAATAAGCATTTTTTTTTAAATTAGTGAGGGCAGGGTCCTCATGAAAGGATGGATGATTTTTTTTACTCAAAAAAATAAACCCTCAGCAGGTGGCTAGGTGGTGTAGTGAGTAGAGCACCAGCCCTGGAGTCAAGAAGACCTGAGTTCAAATCCAGCCCTGGACACTTAACACAAAAAACTAGTGATGTGACCTTGGGCAAGTCACTTAACCCCAACTGCCCTAACTTCCCACTCCAAAAAAAGCAACCTCACCCAAAAAAATCCTCATTTATCTCCATGTATGTTATTTAGTTATTTTCAGTCATGTTGTACTCTTCATGACACCATTTGAGGTTTTCTTGGCAAAGATACGGGAGTGGTTTGCCATTCCTTTCAAAGGTTATTTTACAGATGAGTAATTGAGGAAAACAGGGTGAAGTGACTTACCCTAGGTAACACAGCTAATAAGTGTATAAGACTCTTATCCTTGTCAAGGATAAGAATAGTCCTACCTTCAGGTCCAGTGCTCTATCTACTACATTGGCACCTAGATATGCTCTAGCCATGTACTCTACTATCAAATATAAATCCCTCTGTTTGGCTTTAAAAGTACTTCAAATCTAAGCCCAATTTTTCTTTCCAGCCCCCAGAAAACACTACTCCTCCACTTACACTCTGGCACCAGGTCAAACTGGCCTTCTCCATGTTCCTTCTATATGACTCTCCATCTCCTATCTCCGAGGCTTTGTATCTGCAATCCCAAATACCTGGAAAACATTCCCTTTATCTAATAGAATACCTCTCATCCTTCAAGTTGCCACGTAAGTACTAACTTGGCCATAAAGCCATTTCTGAGCCAAGGCCCCACAAGGACTCATGCTTTCCCTTCCTAAATACCTTGTATTTGTTTACTTATTCAGGATATAATTAGATATGAACTTCCTGTTTCACCAGCTGAGGCAGTTAGAAGATAGAAGATAAAGCATTGAGCCTAAAGCCAGGAAAACCTAAGCTCAAATCTGGCCTTGGACACTTACTAACTGTGTAAAACTAGGCAAAGCATTTCACCTCAATTTACCTCAGTTTCCTCAACTGTAAAATGGGGACAAATATAGCACCTACCTCCAAGGGTTGTTGTGAGAATCAAATGAGATAACATTTATAAAAGCTCTTGGCACAGTACCAGGCACATAGTAGTTGTTATCTAAAGTGCTTAGTTCTATACCATCCCCCTACAATGGAAGATAAACTCCTTGAGACTACATAATGTGTAAAGGCCCTGTAAAGGAGTGACTCTTGAACTCAACTTTAAATAACTGTAGATCCCAAGAGGGGGAAATCAAGAAGGACAATGATCTGGACTAGGGGTACAGTCTATCCAAAAGTATGAAAGCAGAAAATGGAATGTTTTATAGGAGGGAACTGCAAGTAGGCTGATTTGGTCAGAACACACTTAGGCTGGAGCTAGACTATGAAGAGTTTTAAAGTCCAAAGAGAGGATCCAAGAGGCAATATTGAGCCATAGAAGTTTCTTGAGCAGAAGGCAGAACTATATTTTAGGAAGAGCAAACTGATGGCTTTTTCATAATGACAAATCGGATATTTTGCATTTTCCTCAATGCAACCAGTATATACAAAGAATCTACCTCCATGGTGTCTAATGTGCATGTCATTTTTGCCTCCCTATGCTATGATACTGGAAGACAGGGTGCCTCAATCTATAAAAACAAAACAAAACAAAACAAAACTGATCAACTCCTACTGGGCACTAAGCATTGGAGAGTCCTAGGCCTTTCCACCAAGGAGATTCCATTTGTGTGAGGTGGAGGAATATACATTCATAGATAATATAGACATAAAATGAGGTCAAAGTAGTTTGAGGAAGCAGGGCGCTGACCACTGAGATCATGTTGATCAGATCATGCATCAGTATATTCAAAGTAAGGTGACAGCTGAATTTGGAAAGAACCAAGGGATTTCAAGAGAGGTTAGGAAGGAGTGAATTCCAGGCATGGGAGACAGTGTCTCAAGGACTGTTCAAGCCCAAAATGAGAGCAGTTCAGTCACACTACAGTGCAAACAAAAACACAAAGAGAAAAATAATGCCATGAGCTGACAAAGCAATCGCCAAACACATCATACTATAACGTATTCACCCTAAAAATGTTTGGGAATATTTTAAATTCAGTAGGTTTTGAAGTAATCTTCACTGAGAATGATGAACTCAAATAAATTCATAGATAGAGAAGGAGAATTACTCTGGAAAGACAAAATTTCCCCAATGGAGAAGGAAGACTGCTATACAACCTTTCCCCATTCTAGGTTATAAAAGGTTAAGACATTTATCCAAGAGCTGGAGATAAATACACTTTAGTAGACAGGGAGCCTACCTTATATTTCAATCCAATTTAAAACTTATTATCTATAATCAAGGCTAGATTTGAAAAAGTCAACTGTCAAAGGTACACTTAACACCTAATTTGATAAAAGCAGGGCTGCATGATGAGGAATTAAAGAATATGTTAACATCTCATGAACTCAATGCCAAATTGTGTCAAACTAGCGATTATGGCAAAAGGAAGATGTATTATTATATATTAAAAATTGTTTAAAGATGTGACAAGCTGTAAGGTTTATTGTAGAAGTCAATCAATGTAATTATGTTACTTTGTCCCAAGGAATTCCCACACTATAATACAAATGAGAGATGCAATCTGTAGCTATGGAACATAGCCAAACTTACTAAGTTCCAAAGGAAGATTGAACCTGACCTCCGTAACAACTTTGAAGAAAATGAACAAAATAGTGAAGGACAAAAAGTGAGGAGAATGGACACAAGAACTAGGATACCCTGTTTAATAAAATCTAAAAATTACAGCCAAGAATTAGAGATGGTTAAGCACTTTTGACAGTCCACTGGCAAACAATGAATCCTTTATTCAAATGTTCATCCTTCAAGGGCTTCTGTTATCTTATTAAACTTCTTTAAAATTGCCTTCAAGGGGAGGCTAGGTGGCACATTGAATAGAGCGTCGGCCCTGTAGTCAGAAGGATATGAGTTCGGATCCGGCCTCGGACGCTTAACGCACACACAAACAAAAACCTAGCCATGTGACCTTGGCCAAGTTACTTAACCCCAATTGCCCTCCAAAAAAAAAAGCAAAAAAAAATTGCCTTCAAAATTTTAAATGTCCATGGGAAGACTAGGTGGCACAGTAAAAAGAGCACCAGCCATGGAGTCAGGACAACCTGAGTTCAAATCTGGCCTCAGATACTTAACACTTACTGGCCATGTGACTTTGGGTAAGTCACTTAATGCCAAATGCCCTGCCTTCCCCCCTACAAAAAAAAGATTGAAAATGTCCTCCCCTGGATATAAACATAGGAAAAAACATTGAATTCATTGTGACAGTTAGATACAACCTTTTTCTATCTTGCATGCCTATTAGTGAAGACATTTTGTTCACAATGCCCCTACTTGCATAGATGTGTGTGTATGGATATATGTACAAATGCATATTATGTATGTACATATACAGAAACTGGATATACAAAATGTATGCATATGTATACACATATATTACTAGATGTTATATAACACATAGAAATCTGCTTATATTAATATATACATACATATGTGTGTACATATATACATACACACATGCATACTCATGTTATCAGAACTCTCCTCCTGACTAGAAGTGACATTCCTAAAAGCTAAGGCTTTGAAGAAGTCAAAAAGCAGAAGATTCTGCCAATCCTAGGCTTAAAGTTGTTGCTCATACTTAAAGAGTGCATTAGCACCCCAGCTGAAAAGAACATAAATATTCAGGCTAAGAAAAAGTAGTGTAACTCTCCAGCTTAAGAAAGCTCAGTACCACCCAGTCAAGCCAGTGGCTCAAATTACTGAAAGACTGGAATGGCCCATTGAAGAGATTGCTCACTGAGTTTAACAGATCAAAGTATCTAGTAGAGATCTCTGGAGAAGAACTGAACAGCCCAGTTTGGCCACTAGTGAAGCTGCCACCTACCAGAAGAGTGCCCTGGAAAGGCAGCAACCGCCCAGCAGCCAAGTTATAGGTTTGACTCAATCCAGAAGCAGATTGGTCCCTCCAAACAAGACATCATATTCTATAAGGAACAAGTGCAGATAAGCAACTCTTTCAGCAGAGGCTCTGTGCCGTCTGAGGAGTCAGGCTAGTTCTAGACTTGTAAATTGGCTTGGCTATGGACACCCCCCCCCCCACATACTCAGTCTATGCCCACAGGCTCAATGTGAATTGGTGGAACAGTGTGACACAACATTTTTGTTGTTTTTTGGAGTGCATGGGGATGGGGAAGGCAATATTTTATAACTGTTATTCTAGAATTCTTCAGGCATTTCAGCAAATGTCTTTACTAAAGAAGTACATCTACTGATTAATTAGTAAGGGGAAGGTTAGTGGGGGCTCACAGACTAAAATATTGGGAGGATAGTTGCTCACCAATCCCTACATCCCTAATTAGTAGCAGGTGCCCCTTTCTGGGGACTTAATCAACCAATATCAGTATACACTGGGGAAGTAGGGGTGGGGGACAGTGTTATACATATACATAGTACCCCCATGATAACAACTTTTGTACATTCTAACATATACAGAAAATTGAGTTTTAGAAAGGATAACATAAAGTAAAAAAAATCTTTAAAACAATTAATTTATTCATGAATCATTAAAAACAACTTACTATTTTGTAGAGAGGAAAGGGGAGGGGTGAAGGGGTATAAGCTACCACTGAGGGTGGGGGAGACTAAAGGGAAGATAAGGGTATAGATGGGTATGAGGATAGGGTCAGGCAGGGAACGACTATTACCTAGCCTCCTGACTATTCACTGTGTCTCCAGAGCAGGGGAAGAGAAAACAGAGATGCCAAGACCGGACTAAGTAGGGACTGATTGGCAGCATTCCCTCCCAGGAAGAAGGGCCTGTGGCTGATTTCCCAGTGTGTCCTATACTCATAAGGGGAATAGAGTAATAGAGGCACAAAGCAGCTCTGTGAAAGAGCTACTCTCCTCACGTCTAATGTTTACATGAACTCCATTCTGTAGACCAGGAGAGTTGGGAGCTATCCCCAATGATAGTGCTGGAAACAAATGAATTCCTTAGGAAGAAAATGGCAGAAGAAGAATCAGTAAAAAGCTATATGCCTTACTCTTCATTCCATGGCGAAAGAATCTCCCTATCATAGAAGTTATAAAACTCTTATCATCCAAGTTTCTAAAAACATCCACAAAATGAACTGTTTCTAAGCAACACCTATTTTCCTTCCAAATAATAATTAGGTGCTGGCTTAGCTCAAACCAGTATCTTTTTCTTCTTTGTGGATCTAGTGCCTAAGTTCTTCTCTGAAAAATACACACAGGCTGCCCCAGACAGCAAATTAGACTGAATTCAGGGACTTCTGAGCTAACCTATCCTTTATAAAATAATAATACTAATGTCATTTGTTTGCATTTCATCATCATTTAGAAATAGATACTCCCACCCCCACCATGGCAAAAGCCATCCCTTTTAACATCGCTTCTACTATGGTTCCAGGAAAGTAACAAAAGCCAAAATAAACACACAAAACTTATCAGCATTTCTAAGGAGGCCTAGCATAAGAAACAGGAAGAAATCACAGAAAGAGAAATCTATATGAAATTATAAAATGCAGAAAATATCTCTCTACCAAGATACCACACACTTGAGACTTAGAAACAATTATAGAACATGAGTTAAAGAAAGTATTAAGTAATTGGTAAGATATTAATTGCTTCTAGTAGGGCCATACTAATATAATAAAAATACTGATACCATCTAAATTAACTTAGAGATTTAGTGTTATACCAATTAAATTACCATGCAGTTACTTTAAAGAGGTAGGAAAAATAATGAAAACAATTTATTTGAAGGAACAAAAGGTCTAGAATCTTAAGGGAAATAATGTTAATATATATGTCATATACATGAATGAAAAGAAATAGCATTTCCAGACCTTAAATTTTATTATAAAGTAAAAATCATTCAAACTATTTTGAGCTGGTGAAAAAAGGGAAAAGCAAATTAATGAAACAGACTAGATAAGCAAGAATATGAGGGGAAAAAATTAACTCACTAACTCAATATTTAATAGACCCCCAAATAAGTCACTTGAGGACTCACTATTCAACAAGAATTGCTGGAACTTCAGAAAAAAGTAGGGTTAGATCAACATCTTATACCATATACCAAAATAAGTTACAAGAGGATATTATATTCCAAAAAGTTGAGAAGCATTTACTGAATGCTTTCTTTGTACAAGGCAATGTGCTAAGCTCTGGGAATACAAAGAAAATGTTATGGAAAAACAAGCACACTTATACAGTGACAGTAGAATTATAAATTGCTTTGTCAGCTCCTGAAAATAATTTGGAATTACACAAAAAAGTGACTAAAACATCCATATTCTTTGACCCTGATATACCCACTGCTAAGCATATGACCCAAGAACAGGGGTGGGCAACCTGTAGCCTCAAGACCACATGTGGCCCTCTAGGTCCTAAAGTGTGGCCTTTTGACTGAATGCAAACTTCACAGAACACATCCCCTTAATAAAATGATTTGTTCTGTCAAAATTGGACTCAGTAAAAAACCACACCCAACAGTCTAGAAGGTCATAGATTGCCCACCACTGCAGATCAAAGGTAGAAAAAAAAGTACCATAAAGACATAATGGTTCACAGCAGTACTTTTTGTGGTAGCTAATGGGCTGATGATTAAATTGTCCTGGGGAACTCCCAAATGAATAAAGTCGAACCACCGCAGGTTGGCAGCTTCTCTCCAACTTATATTCTCAGAGAGATGCGTTGACAATGAAAGGAAAAGTGAATTACCCAGAGATACATAGCCAGTATGTGTCATAGTTGGGACTTGAACAACAGGTCTTCTGGACAACAAAGCCATTTCTCTATCTATTCTGCCATGCTTGGCCAGCATTGAAAAAAAAACAATGGGGAAAAAAAAGCAAATGAATATCGATTAATGAATAGCTAAGTTCACCATAGCATATGTATATAACAGAAATATTGTATCATAAGAAATGATAAATCAGAAGGTCTCATAAGAAAAGCAGGGCAAGACATGAAGTGATTCAAAGTAATGTAAACACAATGATGAAAACAATATATACAATCATTAGGACAACGGTAAAGAAAAAGATAAAGATGAACTGAACACGGAATAATTATGATGATCAATCTTGACCTCAGAGAAGAGTAAAACACTTTCATTTAATATATGAGGAACTGAGGCCCAAAGATAAGGAGTGACTTTTTCAATGTCCATGGTCGACCAAGGGTGGTAGTATTGTCTGTATTTGGAAATTTTTTTTTGGAGGGGGGAAGGTAGGGCAGTTGGGGTTAAGTGACTTGCCCAAGGTCATACAGAGAGGTTCTATGTTAAGTGTCTGAGGTCAGATTTGAATTCCTGACTCCAGGGCTAGTGTTCAATTCACTGTGAAACCTAGCCGCCCCTGGTGTCTGGGAATTATTAGCTACCATTGGCCTAAAGTCAATGGGGTGCTCATACTAGGTCTGGTGTCAAAATGGAAAAACCTAGGGAGCTTGAGGCTACCATGGAGCCTAAAGGGGGAAGACCAAGCCTAGGTCAGAAATGGAGAAATAAAAAGCTGCTATGCTAGGTTGTTGTACTTAAGCCTCAATAAGATAGGGAGCCTCTGTCTCAAAGAAGGAAAAAAAAGTTCCATTTCTTTCTCTGGTTGATTTCACAGATGTAGAAACTGAGGCAAACAGGGTTATGTGATTTGTCCAGGGTCACACAGCTAGGAAGTGTCTGAGGTAGGATTTGAACTCCTATCTTCTTGACTCCAGGCCCCACCCCTTGCTCTATCCATTGCAGCCCTACATATGAACTATATATTTCCTTTACTTCTAGGTCCTTACTACTACAATAACAGGTCAAGGGATGGGGGTCCAACAAATACCTCCAAGATGAGCAGTGAAGAGAAGACAGGAGAAGAGAGGAGAGGAGAGGAGAGGAGAGGAGAGGAGAGGAGAGGAGAGGAGAGGAGAGGAGAGGAGAGGAGAGGAGAAGAGAAATGGCATGGGTGCTCTAGCTCAAAACAGAACTAAACAAAATAAATTAAGCAGCAATCATGATCAAAGGAGAGATAGAAAGGTGACAGGCATGGACTACTGGAAAGAACTCCCAAAGATGAGGGCTTCCTGGATCATTGGTAAGGAAATATTGTCAAGCAAAGCGCAACAATGTGGAACTCCATCTTAATCAGAGATAAAGTTACCCAATCTCTAATGAATACAAAAGTAGTGTTTCTCTTTTAAAAAGAAATGATCATATCAATGTGTATGTGGGTTTATGTACCCACACCTGCTCTGGAACTTGGATTCTACAATTTAAGTTTGATGTCAAACTTAAATAAGAACAGTGGACACTAAGTCATAGCTAAGGATCCCTGCAAGTCATATACTGAATTAGAATACCACATATTAAGATAACCTGTGTTCTGTTATAGGGCAGTTAGAATGGCACTGCAGCAGATAAGAGTGCTGCACCTGGAGTCAGGAAGACTAGAGTTCAAATCTGGTCTCAGACACTTACTAGCTGTGTGACAAAGTGAGACAAATCACTTCATGCTGTTTGCCTCAGTTTCCTCTTCTGTGAAATGAGCTGGAAAAGGCAAACTACTCTAGTATCTTTGCCAAGAAAACCCTAAATGGTGCCACAAAGAATCAGGAAGAACTGAAAAACAACTTAACAGCATGTTCTAATGTATTCTTAATTAGTTTGTTAAATATTTCCCAATTAATTTAATCTGGCTGCATATTATATTCAAGAATATTATAGGCCCCATGCACATAGGTAGCATATCTGACACTTCTGTTCTAGAATAATGAGAGATGAAATTACTTTACCAGGCTCACACAGTCAGCAAGTGACAGAGGTGGGACCAAGGCAGTAGGACCCTAGCAAATAAGGCTGCCTTTGAACCCATCCTTGCCCCTGGGAAAACCATTCAAAGTCATGCCACACAAAGAACTAAGCAGCAAAGACTTTGCCCACAAAGGCCTGTACCTTAGTAGCCAGAAACAAAGGTTAAATCCTGCCATTCATAGACTAGACTGTCTGGTAGAGGAACAGAAAGAGCAATGCAAATAACTCCCCTTGGGACTTCTTTTAAGTCTTTTGGAGTCAACTAAAGCCATTCCAAAATGATAGAAAGCATTCTTCCCCAAGTGGGCTCCACTGCCCCCTTCTAGAAGTCAATCTCAATGCTTCATTAGTCCTGAAAAATTCATGGAAGTTTTAAATCCTTGAACACGCTGCCATCCATGCAGAATTGCAATAATAATATTTTCTTAATGCTAATCTGCTTGTGTTCCTGCAAGTTTATAAATAAAATGATGGGGTTTTTTCATAGATTAAATACCACTGGTTCTCTTTACATAGCTTTATGCGGAGTCTAAGTTTGAATGAAGTAAAATGAACAGCTTCACAATCCAAAGTCACAGCAGAGAACTAAAAAGATGAACCCCAATCCCATTTTACATGTCCACAATGTTGGGTTTAGACTTTGCCTTTTTATCTACTACTGTTCAGAATGTTCACTTAATAAACTTTCAATTTTTCTCTCCCAAATAATGGCTCCCTGCCTAAAAGATTTATTTCTTTAGTTAAATTAACTGAACAAAAATAAGCAACACTAGGGGGATTTAAGGAGCCCATTCTCTCTTAAGTGGAAAATAAATTGAACACAAGTTAAACTGAATAGCTAAGTTTTCTTTTTCTTTCTTTTTTTTCATTTCTTTCTTTTTTTAAGTACCAATTCAAAGGCATCTGGGAAACAGACTTGAACTTCATTGGGCTCCACTTCCTAGTTTAGGGTCACTCAAATTGTGGCTGAGAAGAGGCCTTCTTTTGCACATTTCAGACTGCAAATAAGACATAGGAGGCAGCATGTGCCCATTTTCACCCCAGTATCTCCTCAGACCTTGATGAAGACAGGCCAGGAGCCAAGAGTCTTGGGAATAGTGATAATAACTAATGATATTAAAGAAAAGGCATTAACACCCCCTTTTCTGCAGTACCCTAAGAACCATGGGATTTTTCCATCTGAAACAATGGAAACCTTCCATGTGTATTGTCTCCCCCATTAGAGTGGGAATTCCTTGATAGCAGGGACTGTCTGACTTTTCTATTTGTATCCCCAATATTTAACATAGTGCTTTGCACACAGTAAAAGCTTCTTAAATGCTTTATTCATTCACTATTCATTTGTTAACCATGCTAAACAGGTTTTGATCTGCTTATTGAAAAGTCTACACAGCCATTGAAACATCAGTCAAGGATTCCAAAGAATACAGAGACAAGACTATTTGGTTGTGGTAGATGAAGTCAATCCAAAGTTGAAGGAAAAAGTATGAGACCAAGGGGTACATTTAAAGAGCGCTAGACTTAAAATCACAAGACCAGAGTTCAAATTCTGGATTTTGCTACTTACTACAGCTAAGTGACCTTGGGCAACTTAACTTCTAGTGCTTCAGCCTCCTTTTCCATAAAATAAGGGGCTGGACTCATTAGCCGCCAAGGTCCTTTCCAGTTCTAGATTTGTGACCCTATATGTGAACCTGGGCAAGTCATTCCCTTCACTGGATTTTGGTTTCCTCACCTGTAAATAATAAGGCTGAACGACTCCCATTTCTAGATCCATAATCCCATGATAAGATTCATTCCTTTAACCTGGTCTTCAATCATCTTACTGATGAATGCGACTACCAGTGCAGTTGCTATCTTGTCTCAGGGTCTCTTTCCTCTAAACTTCAGGGCTTCTTAAACTGTGGGTCACAACCACAGGTGGGGTCATGTAAAGTGCACCAGTAAAACGTTTCTGATCATGCAACAACAGAAAAGCAATTTAAAATCAAATGTATAATGAATCTAAGGTGTTTCTGGCATTGTAGAGCTTCATTGCAGCTTTGATTCTAAAATGCAAAACATGAGTACTTTGCACTGCACATGCCCTCAGGCCATACAACTCCAACTAAAACTGCCAAAATGCAAAGAGAGGTTACCAATGGAAAATGTTTAAGAAGCCCTGGTCTAAGGAACAGTCTTCCTCCCAATCCTTTTATTCCTTCTCAGTTTCTTGTGCCACCTTCTCCAGTTCTAATTGCTCCTTTTCTCATAGGCCATAAGATGCTGGGGCAGGAGGAGGTGGCATTCCAAGTCTATGGGGCCCACACCGATTGGGAAATGGATCACACAGTCCACTCTAGGCCAACTCCAGCCATGCTTTGTTCTACTATATAATTGTATGCTGTATGTGGCCTTTACCTACTCTTTGTAGCTCCAGAATTATAATTAAATCAATACAATTGCTATTATAAAATGTGTGCCATTTTAGGAAAAGAAAGTGAATAAAAGCATTTATAAAGTGTTTACTATATACCAGCCACTATGCCAGGCACTTTTGACAAATATCATCTCACTCGATCCTCACAACAAGCCTTCAAGGTAGATGCAATTATCTCAGTTTTGCAGGTTAAGAAACTGAGGAAAAAGAAGATAAGTATCATGTGCCGGGTCATATAGCTAGTAAGTGTTTGAGGAACAATTTGAACTTGGTTCTTCCTAATTACAGACCTAGTGCTCCATCCAATGTGCCATCTAGCTACCTCCAATATTTGGGTCCATTAACAAGTGCCATCAATTCCCACACCAAAGTAATCTTATGCAGACATCAATCACCTATATGTATTGCCTCTGCCACTAGAATGTATACTTCTGGAAGGGAGGAATAATGTCAGTTTTGGATATAACACAATGCACATGGTAAGCAATTAAATCATTTTCCTTATATTCACTCATTTCGTGCTCCCCCATTTCCACGTCCAAACCATCCCCATCCCCATTCTTCTTCCTTGAGGTCAATCAACTCCATCTATCTCTATATCACTATACAAATTATTCAGCCTGGCCTGTAAGGCTCTCTACACAGTGTGGCTCTTACATACTTTTCTCCTTTCATGTCCTTCCCTTCACACACTCTCTACTCAAGTCAAGTCAGATTGCATTCTATGCCATTATTCTCAGGACCTCATTCATGTCAGAACTTCAAAGTTTGTTTAATCCCTAAAAGTCTCCAACAATTTAGAGTTCTAAAGATGCTGATTCCTCTAGCTTTTTCTTTTCATTGACTTCAAGTCCTTGATCGTTTTTCTTTATCAACTAGATAAATTCTTCCCCCATTTCCTTCATTGGTTGATGAGGTCACCCCAGGGGAAAAACTTTCAAAGATGTTAGCTTTAAAGCAACTAATTTGAAAATCCAAGCATTTGTCTGAAGTATAGACAGAGGATAATTTACCACCTTGATAAATGTTATTTCCCTGCTCCCAGAATTTAGTCTGTTCCCCAATTCTACATTCCCAGAGAATATTGAGGTGATTTGTAGGTTATGGAAACGGAAATCAAATGAGCTAAAAACCAACAGCACATACATGGACATTCTAGATTTAGGATATCAAAGACCTTAAAAGCTATGTGTTCTTGGAAAGGCTGGAATCAGTCTTTCCTGGAGGTTCAGACTCAGAATTGGAATGAAATAAGACTCTTAAGGATCATATAACTTTTACAAAAGTAGATTTACCTAACAATTCCATGGGAAAGCAAAGAAACAAGACAGGTTCAATTAGATTCAGCTCCCCTCCTCCAGATGAAGTAGATGGAAAGCTAGACCTGTATTCAGTAAGACAGGAGTTAAAATCAAGCCTTAGATACTTACTGGCTGCATGACCCTGGGTAAGTCACTTAACTTCTGTCTGTAATAACAGTATTTACCTCATAGAGTAGCTGTGGGAATAAAATTAAAATATTCATAAAGCATTTGGTATATTGCCTGACACTTGGTAATTCCTTAATAAATGCACTTTTCCTTCTCTTCCTCCTATTAGAGATGCATCCTGTCAGAGATTCTGACTCAGGTATCAGCAGGGAAACCAGTAAGCCTAAGGAACCCTGGCTATTCCAACAATGGGATTTTTATCCCTTGGGCAACCAGGAAGCTATAGCTATGATTCAAGCCTTGGTTATATGAACCAATAAACTTCCAAGTACAGTTTCATTGCATTTTTAGTGAAAAACCATCATAGGGAGCAGAGACTCTCCAACCTTAGTAGATGTTGCTCCTACCATACTGGTAGTCAATTATTAAACTTTTACTAGTAGAACTGGAAGTGTTAGGTTTTGTGTAAAAGAAATAACATAGCACCTGTTCTCTAGAAAGTGACACTCTATGTGGGGAATTGGAATGTGTACACACACAAAACAAACCCAATGCTTGAAAACATTTAAAAGGCAACAGATTCGCAAATAAGATGAAAGAGACAAAATCAATAGCTGAGAAATTGCCAAGAAAAGGAGATGTCCTTGTTTGGGACTGATCAGGGTACATTGCCTAGAGATATGTTCTGAACTAGAGTCCAAAGGATCAGCTAGAGAGAGCTAAAAGGGACCTAAATAGTTATCTACTCATTGGACAGATGAGAAAATTGAGGCCCAAATGAATTTCAGTGACATTTCCCAGGTTATACAGATAATAAAAGAACAAAGCAGAGGAGAGATCTGAACACAGATCCCACGACTCTGAAAGTTCCTTTCTGCTGAATCACACTCATCAATAGAGTGGAAAGAGTGGTCCAATCTGTGGTAAATGCAAGAAATTATGTGTGGAAGCTAAGGTGAGAACTGAAGGTCAGGGTCATCTTGGAATTTAGGTCTAAAGATCTTGGACCCCACTCTCTACAATAGAGCCAGAGCTACAGTGCTAAAACCAGATGATCCACTTTCCACGGGAGATGTTTTAAACTGAATTCCAATTTGAGAAGTATTTAGAAAACAGAATAAAAGCCATTCCCAAATGAAGTCTTTCTTAATGACCAAGAATTTGCACACCAGGTATAGACCAAGGTTAGAGTGAACTGAAGGAACATAGGTTTCAGTACTCCCAGACAAGCCTAGACAAGCAGGAAAACAAAGGAAAAATAAAAGACATCTTCAGCTTGGTCGTAACTCCTTCTTTGGCTCCTATAAGATCCGCTGACAGCATGCGCGTGAAAGCTGCAATGAGAAGAGTCCAACCACGGGCAAAATCTTCCATGAGAGCTTGGAGGGAAGAGCCAAATTTCCACTTGGCCCAATCAACACTAACTCCCTGGAGTAATAGAGAAAATGGAGAAGTTGGATGAAATCAGGCAAGGATTAGCCATTTCTTGGAGACACCTCATTGCCTCTTCTTCATAATGGGTTAGTTTGTGATGCTTGGTGTTATCTTTTATGATGAAATATTGCTTTCCCCTTTAATTCACATACACTGCCCAGAAGCTCCCTGGCTTCCTGGAATCATTATTAATTTGATATATCTGAGCAATGATTTTTCAGACACTGTAACCTCTGCTAACGGGATTGACCTAGGCAAAGGCATTGGAAGAACACTAAATTTAATTGTCACAGAATGGGAAATCCAAACAGAATTCCAAATTGGGAGAGGTTTCAGTTTGTGAGTTAAACATTGGGTCATACAGAAAAGACCCTGGGACACAGTCCTCTCATCCTATCAGGGGTTTTATGCCAGAAAAACCTAATCCTGAAACCCTATCATGCTTTAAGCCAAGGCTGTAGGCAGGAGGTATTGTAGCCATGTGGGAAAAAGTACTGGATTGGAAGGCAATGGAATTAATCTCAACCACAGGTACCACTTGGAGAATCCAAGTCTTTGTATACTGGTTTTCCTCCCAACTATAAGCAGACCTTGCAGAGATAATGATAAAAATGAAATTGGGTATAATACACAGCAATTAGAATAATGCTATCTTAATGATCCAGGTCATGTTACTACTTGCAAAATTTGTAGGAATTTTTTCTTGAAATGATGAAATATCATTACGATGTGCCTTGGAGTTTCAAAGAGGGGTTGTTTTTTTTCTTCAGGAAATAATATGTCAATTGAATTGGTCAGTATATTGGGGGGGTATTCAAAAGTTCTGAAAATTTTTTTCACCCCATTTACTATACTATGATATTCAATAGTATGGCATTCAATTTTTTGCCATACTTTTGTGTTTTCCCCTGGGAGACTTATATCCTAAATTAATCTCTGCCTAGTTGGTCTTCAAGGTCAGCCACATTGGCTCGTACAGAATTCATTAATGTTGTTACCTTTTCCTTTTCCTTTGCCAAATATTATTCTACTTTTCAATTTTGGATTCCAAAACTGTCATTTACTACTTCAAAGGTTCCAATTTTGTGGTGCATACATATTATCTCCTGTTTAGTTGTTAATTTTCCATTAAAAGCTCTGATTTCATATCATTTTATTTTAGCAGTTTTATTTTTTTCCACTTTTGAACCATTCGGGAGTTTCCTTTTAGTTCCTCATGATATCTGTCTTGTCCATAGGGTTCTATTAGTCACTGAAAACTTTTGGCTCATTTTCCATCTTGATATAATGATTGCACATAGTATGCTGGTTTCTCTGACATTTTCCTGATTTTCCTTTTGTTCTTATGAAGCTCTCTGCTCATCCAGAAATCAAGAGAGAGATTTTATGCTCAGGTGTTCTTCACTGGGCTTTTGGTCTTTTGACTTTTCTCTTGTCACTTATATCTGGTTTCACACCGCATAGTTGGGGTCCTTGCCATTCCACTCCTAGACAGATATATCCCAGAGTTAGGCATCCTCACCCTCCTCACATTGGTGGGTGTTAGGGATGCCTTGACCCAAGTCTCCACCAGGAGTACAGAAAGAGGGATGGTGCCAGATGAGATTCTAGTCTTCATTCCCTCATGCATAGAAGCTGCCTCTTCTACACAGCACTGAGTCATTGCTGCTTTTCCTGTATGTTCTGACCCTACCCATTCAGTTGTCCTCTCTTTCCTTCATATGGCTGGGCAAAATGAATATCTGCCTTCGCTTCTGAGGTATGGGGCATTCCAGTTCGAGAAAGTACTTTGAAAAAACTAGTCACAGCTGGACCCTGTGACTAAAGCCTAGAAGAATGCTATTGTTCTGTTTTCACATGGTGCACAGAGTGAATTGGAGAGGGCAGAGATGTTCAGTGGGAGGTCAAAGAATTTAAGGTCAGTTCTCATTAGTCTAGAAAGCAGTAGTCATGAAAGTGAATTGGTACTGGCTAAAAACTACAGAGATCAATGAAATAGATTCAATATACAACATACAGAAGCAAATGAACACAGTAGCCTAATGTTTTATAAACCCAAAGACTACTTATGAGTTAAGGACGAAACTTCTGGAAAAACTTAACAACAGGGTGGCAAACCTATACTACGTACATAGACATATACACTACATACCAAAATAACGTATAAATGCATATATAGATTAAATATAAAAGATCACATCTTAAATAAATTAGGGGAGCAAGAAAGAAATTATTTTTCCAATCTATTGAAAGGGGTAATTTATGATCAAATAAGGGATAGAGAGGATCAAACAAGGCACTTTGGATTACATAAATTTAAAATGTTTTGCATAAACAAAAACAATGCACAATCAATTAGAAGAGAAATAACTGGGAGAAAAAACTGAAAAGTTTCACTGAAAAAGGTCTCATTTCTGAGATACATAAACAACTGATTCAAATTCATAAGACTAAGAGCCATTTCCAAATTAATAAATGTTCAAAGGATAAAAAGGCAGTTTCCAAATCAAGAAATGTCACATATTACCAAGCGTATTAAAATGGCTCCAAATCACTAAAAATTAAATAAATATACATGTAAGTAACTCAGAGGTTCCACTTAACACCATCAGATTGACAAAGGAAGAAAATAAGAAACATTGAAGGGACTTCAGGAAAACAACCATATTAATAAGGAATCATAAGCAGAGCTATGAATTGGACCAGCCATTCAGGAAATCAACTAGAAAGTACGGCCCAAAAGTTGGCATCTGTGCATGTTCTTTGATGCTGCAATATCACTGTGCCAGGCCTGTACCTCAAATGATCAAATATAAAAACCATCCATGTATACTATAAACATTTATGGTCACTCTTTCATAGAACTGAAGAATTAAAACTAGGGGGATGCTCTTCAATTGTACAATAACTGAACAAATACAGTATAGGAATATAACAGAATTCTATCTTGTCCTAATAAATGAAAAAAGAGACAGCTTCAGATAAATTTGGGAAGACTTTTATGCTATCCCACCTCCTGACCAAGTTGTAGAATGAGGCATATTCTTGGACATGGTCAATGCAGTAATTTGTTCTGTTAAACTATATGTATTTATGACAAGGGTTTAGTTTTTGATTTTCCAAAGTGGGGAGATGGCTGGGGGAAAATGCATGCAAATTTTTAAAAATTAAAAAAATTTTAAAATAATTTAATTACTCTGATGTTTGTGTGAGGTATTTTTTACCTTGTGGTATTTGTTCCTTTCTCTTGTGGATAAATCTTTAATTATTCTATATCTGGTGAATTATTCCCCTCTTTGCAAAAACTATTCTGCTTCTATCTTTCCAATCACATGATCTGACATACGTCTATAAACAAAAGCATAATACAAGCAGGAACACTACATATATAAATATATATATATATGTGTGTATGTATATATTTTAATACACACACACACACACACATATATATAATACATATACAGAGAATGACAGAGAGAGACAGAGTATAATTTTAACTTGCAATGAAATTGAAGATTCTACATTTTGATGCTGATTTCAGTTATCAGGAAAAAAGAATTTTTGTCTTAACCTTACCTCCTCCAATTACTATTTGTGTGACATCAGATAAATAATTTAATCAATCTGAGCCTCAGTTTACTTATCTGTAAAATGAGGGGTTTAGATCAGATAGCAGTTAGGTAGTATAGTGAAGAGAACTGTGGATAGAAGAACTGAGTTCAAATGCTGCCTCAGACACGTACGACGACCTGTGTGACCCTTGGCAGTTCATTTAAACTTTTTCGGCCTCAGTTTCTTCATCAGCAAAATGATAATAATATCACCTACCTCCTATGGTTGTTGTAGGAATGAAATGAAAGATTTGTGAAGCACTTTGCAAAACTTAAAGTGTTATAAAATACTATTATTATCATTAATATTATTAATAAATGACTTCTTTAATTGGCTGCAGTTTCAAAATTATAACAAAATGAAACAGTCCCAGGGCATTCACCAATTAACAAAATAAGGCTTACTTGGCACACAAAAAGCAGACACTCAACAAGGAAAGAGTGTTTAGTTCAGCTCAGGCAGACTTCACCTCCTTGTTTCCATAGAGAAATCAAAAATAATACCGCTAACTGTCTTGACCTTTCAGTTACAGGTTGGAGTTTGGACATCAGGAGCAGGGGGATCAGGAAAGGGATTCATTTTCCTGAACTGTTCAATGTACATTTATACTCTCCTTTCTGAATCAGCCTGACAGTTGGTAAGTGTCACCCCTACCCAGGTTCTTACAAGAGCTGTGAGACTGATGATAAGATAAGGATGCCAACAAAGACACACAGGAGAGACCAAGAACATGATATGGTTATGTGACCAAAGACTAACTGGAAGCCCACAAAAGTGTTCCACTAATGCTCTGGAGTTATTTAAAAAAGGAGGAAGCCCTTCAGCACACTGGGCAGAAATGCTGGGGGAAACTTATAGAAAGAAATGGACAAGAGTTGTACAGAATGGGCAGCCAAGAAGGAATACCTACTCTATGAGATTGCAAATACATTTCAATATTGAGTGTTTTGAGGAAGGCCTTGATCATAGGATATAAGATCTAGAGTTGGATTCAGGCCATCTAGTCCAGTCCCCCTCATTTTACAAAGGAGGAAACTGAGGCCCATGGAAGGGAAGGGGTTTGTCCAAATTCACACACATAGGATTCTACAGCTGAGAGGGACCTCAGAGGCCAACTGGTACGACTCCCTCATTATACAGAAGAAGAAATTAGGGCACAGACAAATAATGTGATTTGTTCAGGACCACATATGGGTTCCTATGTCTAGAGCTAAAAAAGGACTTCAGACACCATCTACTCCAAAATCTTCATTTTACAGAAGAAGAAATTGAGGCCCAGGGAAGGGACTTGTCTAATAAGACATTGGTAATAGTTAGAACTCACTGAATTTGGCTTCCTCATCTGTAAAAAAGGGATCATAATACCTACCTCACAAATGGATCATGGACATAAAGCACTTTGCACAAATTAAAATACCATCTAAATGCCAGGTATTGTTCAAACTAGTATTATCTAATAGAACTAATATTTCCCCAATTTGGTGCACTCTTTAGAGTAGACTCCATCATGGCGCTGGAAATCACATCGTCAGAAAACTCCTCATTCTTCAAGAACATATGAGACTTGGTACTCACAACTTATCAGCACCCCCAATATGCTTTCTCCTTCTGATTAACAGGTTAGAAGGCTGAACAAAAACCACCTCCCAACGCCTCCATTTAATAAGGGCTCAAAGGCCAGCCATTTCTTCATTTTCCATGACTGCACTCCTTTGGACTAGATTCAATCATTCCCCCATGCCAAGGACCTTCCCCTGGTCCCTTCAGCTTCCTTTTGTGTTATCTTCCCCTGTTTGATTGTAAGCTTCTTGAGGGCAAGGGTTGTCTCTCTTTTATGCTGTGTGTATGTATATATACATATACACACACACACCTATATATCTATATCTATATCTATATCTATACACACACATATTCTATTATATTGTATCCCTAGTGCTTAGCACAATGCCTGGAACATAGCAGGCACTTAATAAATGTTTGACAGCTGACTGGCACTATTACCAACTACCTGTGTCACCCTGAGCAACTTAGTCCCCTGGGAGTGGAGAACCCTCCAAGTATACTGCTTTCTTGGACATAGATGACTCTGCCCACCATATCCTTGACACTTTCTCTGGTCTCTGTGCTACCCTTTAAAAGTATGTTTTGTAGTATTGCCCAGAGTAAAATATTTCTGATTGTATATGATGGATATACTCATATATGCAGAAAAGCTGCTTGAGGATAAACTCTTGAGATAAATATGGAGCATGTATCACTTGGTACCAAATTCTGCTCCCAGAAGCCAAATCTATTTTTAAAGTTCCCATAACATTTCTCTCCTAATCCATAACCCAGAATTTTCATATTGGAAATGGTAAGCTCTATTTGGCAACTGACGTAAAGGCATCACTTTCATCAACAAAGATGGTTTTTACAGGAATCAAAATTCAGGAAAAAAGCTTCTTCCCACTCAATCCCACCCCAAAACTAGGGCCATGGAACACATCAATTAATTGTATGGCCAAAGCAAGGGGTTTGGCTGGGGACAGGGATTAAGCTGGGGTTTATAAAATTAGTCTTAAAGGTTCATGAGAGGGATTCATCAAGCATTTATTAAATGCCTACTATGCATAAGGCAGCATGGCAAAATGGATGGAGAAGGGGCCCTGAAGTCAGGAAGACTTAGCTTCAAATCCTGCCTCTGACAAATATTGCCTATATGACCCTGGGTAAATCACCTAACCTATCTCTAAGTCAGAGGAATCAAACTCAAAGAATAATAGGGGCCACTAAACTATACAAAAGGATCCCTGCAACCACATATATATTGAAAAAAACACAGAGTAATATTATCTGTGTTCAACTGAATTTTTACTTCTTTTGTAACCATTTCACAATGTCCTTGGTTCCTTCAGGAGTGGTCTGAAGCCACAGCTTTGTCCTCTCTGTTCTAGGTAATTCCTTAAGACTTAGGTTTCAGAGCAGCAGCTCGCATGCATTGTTGGCAGAAGGCGTTTTCTTACTAAGAATTTCCTACATCAATGACATCATTAGTTTGGTCTGAGGAGGAAAAATTAGAGAATGATAGATTTGTTGTTGGAAGGAAACACAGAAACCATCTTTAAAAGAAGAGGAACTGAGAAACCAAGAGGTTAAATGATTTACCCAAAGTTACGCATAACTAACTAGTGTCTGAGGTCTGATTTGAATAAAAGTCTTCCTGATTCTTCCTGTCATCCTGACAGCATTCTATCCATTATACTATATTAACTGCACTAGTTTGGTATTCTAACTGTGGCCACTAGGTGGCGGTGCATAAGACAGAGTACCAAGCCTGGAGTCAGTAAGACCTGAATCCAGATCCAGTCTCAAGACACTTATTAGCTGTAGAACCCTGAACAAGGCATTTAAGCCTATTTGCCTCAGTTTCCTCCTCTGTCAAATGACCTGGAAAAGCAACTGGCAAACCACTCTAGTATCTTTGCTAAAAAAAGCCCAAATGGAGTCACCAAGAGTCAGACATGACTAAAACAACCAAATAACTGTGCTACCCATGACACAGTGGATATAGTGTGGGGTCTGCAATCAGGAAGACCTGAGTTCAAATTTGGTCTCAGATACTTACTGTGTGACCCTGGGCAAGTCATTTAACGTTTGTTTTCCTCAATTAACTTATCTATAAAATGGGGATAAATAATAGCATCTAACCCTAAGAGTTGCTATGAGGATAAAACAAGATGCTAATTATATAAACAGCATGTGTGCATGGCACATGGTAATTGCTACAACAATGTTACTTATTGGCTCTTACAAAATTGTCCCTGCCCTCAAAAAGGTTACATTCCACTAGAGGAGATAATATGTATATAGAGAAGAATTCTGTGGGGTAGAGGTAGCAGGGGTGGGGGGAGCTCACAAAAAATACTAATACTTGGGGGGATCAGAAAAGGCCTTTAAGGAATCTTAAGGAAAGTTGGAAATACAAGAAGTGGAGTGACGGGGGAAGGCATTCCTGGCACGGGACAAGGGGGTGGCATGGGTGGTGTAAGGTGGGTCATGCAAAGGTACAGAGATGAGAGATGAAGATCAGTTTAGCTAGAACCTCTAGAGCATGAGAAGAAGAGGGAGCTCAAAGGTTTGTTTCGCTCCTGCATACCTACATCTGCTGCTTATAATGCCATCCACTAAGTGAATGAACTTAATAAATCTCCCTCTAGGAAACTACCATCTTCATAAAACCAGGTTGCCTGGTGCAGGGAGAGGGAGCAAAACATAACAAGGATCACTTACCATTTGCTCTAAGGACCTGGAGGGATATGCCATGGGGACACTGGTAATGCAGAAACTGTGCTTAAAACCTAATGAATAGTCCTGAGGGACAGGAAAACAAGCCACCTTAACCTCCAACTGTAGGCTTAGAGTTCAGCATGGAAAATTGAAAGGTATGACCAATCCAGAACATCTTAGGATCCTAGATCTAGAATTAGGAAGGACCTTAGGGGTCATCTAGTCTAACCTCCCTGCTTTTCAGAGAAAGGAACTGAGACCCAAGGAAAAGGAAGAGACTGGACCAAGGCTAGGCTCCTAGACCTAGAGCTGAAAGGGGCCTCAGGGGCCTAGATCTAGTCCCACCCCCTCATTTTACAGAGGGGGAAACTGAAGCACAATGAAGGAAAGTGACTTACTTGCCCAAGGCCACAAAGAAGATTATAGATTTAGAGCTAGAAAGGACTCCAAAGGTCAACTGAGGCCATTCCCTTCCATTTATAGGTGAGGAAACTGAGGACCAGTGAATGGAAGTGACTTGCCCACAGTTAACTACCAAGAAACATTTAAAGCTTTACAAGTCTTTTGTCTCCCATGACTAGAGAATAAGAAATTATGAGTTCAAGGCAGGGATGGGGGGATTTAAGTGGCCATTTCAATGTCAATGTTTTTCCTGATGAATATTAAATCAGGTCTATTCAATGATATGGTAATATAATGAAATTCTTTCCACAGGCATCTAGAAGGAGGCCTGCATCTTTTTTCTCCAAAAAGGTTCCCAACACTGATGCTGATCGACAAAGAAATGCATAGGCACAACTCTATCCACAACATCCCCATTAAGAAGAGAAATGGTCTTGAAGGCCTTGCCTTACCTTATCCAACCAGCAGAGCAGAATCCATTCGCAAATCCTCTCACTCCAAATCAAGGGATTTTGCCATAAAACAAACTCCTGAGCCATAGGCCCCCACAAAAAACTTGGAACTGTAGCTTCTCCAATCAGTGGGGCTCATATTACCAACCTTCACAAAATTTAGACTTCAATTTGCACAGAGACACTTAAGCAACACTTTCTATGTGCCAGGTACTTTACAAATATTTCATTTGATCCTTCTGGGAGGGTGTTATTATTACCCCCTTTTATAGATGAGGAAACTGAGGCTGACCAAAGTTAAATGACTTGCCCAGTGTCACACAGCTAATAAGTATATGAGTACAAATTTGAACTCCTGTCTTCCTGATTGTAGGTCTAGTGTTCTACCCACTATAGCGCCACCTAGTTGCCTCTGTCACAGAAGAAAGAAGATGGTTTATGGATTAAATTAGATCACAAATTGGAAGGTGTTTGAAAAATTTGCAGCACCACATAAACACCAGCTATTATCACCAACCTCTGCAAATATGATTTTGATATGCTAACCATCTCTAATGAAGCCTTGGCTGATAAGAAAATTGGGAAGTCCTATCATCAACAGGGATTATTTTTTTTATTTGTTTGACTTTGTTTCCCTAGCACTTAGAACAGTGTCTAGAATACAGAAGGTGCTTAATAAATGCTTGTTGATATGACTTGACTTCATAACACTAACAGCATTCATATATTTCATTAAGGTTTTTGAAGCGCTTTTCATGTCATTTCATTTGAGTCTTAACAACAATTCTGTACACAACACAATTAAGTGTTCTTATCTCCATTTTACAGACGAGGAAAGTGAGTCAGAGGTGGATAAGTGGCTTGCTCCTGGTCAGTCAGCTCATAAGTGCCTGGGAATTAGGCATTCCTGACTCGAAGACCACTGCTCTATCAACCTATACCATCTAGCTGCTGCCAATGAATGGGGGGGGGTGGGCATAGGACAATTATTAGTTTTATGTGAGGGTCATGGTAAGTATGTTTAGAGACAGAACACAAAGATACACAAAGATAAGTGGGGATTTGATGCATAAGCTATTACTGATTTCCCAACTCTAGAAAAGAATTTCCCTATCTTTGTGTCTTCTATCTCTTGTCTAGAGGTTCTTCAATCAGTCTGCAATACCATCCTGCCTGCTTTCTCCTCTCTATTGACTACTATACCAAAATAACTCACCATATCAACAACGTTGCCAAATCAGAATATTGCCAAGTGTCCCAGAATTCCAGAAGCCAACATGCTACTTGCCTAGGATTGGACCTTAGTTACAAAATGGCAGATCCACTTAACCAGTTCCCAGAACATTCAGGCTTTTGTTTCTAAGTACACACACACACACACACACACACACACACACACACACACACACACACACACCCCTGTTCTCCAAGTTCATCTTCAGAGGAAGGCTAATAGGGATCAGCCCTAGAAAGATGTTTCACCTCTCAGCTGATCATAGATAAAAACTGATCTGCCCAGGGAGGGAAAACTGGGGAAGGCAAAGAGATAATGATGCCACTGAACTGACATAAATTAATGAGACAAGTCAGTTTATTGTTTATTGAAATTGACTACATTTTATGTAAATGTTTCTCCCGCAACAGGCTGTCCAAGTTCAGTACTAAATTAGAGCACTTAAAACAAGTACTTTCTCCCCCTTAAACAATTCATAATTCAGTAGCAAATCCATAATGGAATAAAAGGCTCTGGGTATTATATTAAATTATATCAGCCTTTATATTAAAGAAAAGCTATAGATTTGGTATAACAAGAAATTTGCTGAACAGTATTTACTCTATCACTAGATGGCAAATTGTTGCTTATCAATTCTGCCTTTATTATAGTGACTTTCTAGAAAAATCAGTTTTTCAACTCATCTAGTTGGTAAGTATACCATTTGGAATTTTTTTCATTTAAGATTTCTTTTAAACTTTTGTTTTGCTTAATTGTTGAATTCTGATTTTTTAAAAATTCCATAGGTGATTTTAAAAAAATTTAGAGAACTTTTTTTTTTTTAAAAGCAATTGGGGTTAAGTAACTTGCTCAAGGTTACACGGCTAGTCATTATTTATGTGTGGGTGCTCATTTTCTGAGGCCGGATCTGATCTCTGGTCATCCCAACCCCCCGAGGCCTGCGCTCTTACTCACTGCGCCACCTAGCCGCCCCTTTGGGGCAATTAGGGTTAAGTAACTTGCCCAAGGTCACATGGCTAGGTTTTTGTTTGTTTGTGTGGATCAAGTGTCTGAGGCCGGCTCCGAACTCAGGTCCTTCTGATTCCAGGGCTGGCGCTCTATTCACTGTGCCACCTAGCCGCCCCAGAGAACTTTTTTAATGCATCCCATCTCAAAATTGAACTTGGCTTGGTAAGAAATGAAAAAGTCAAGAGAAAAATAACACATGAAAGGATTGCTTCTGACAATGTATAATATGTTCTGTCTTTCTTGCACCCAGCTCTCTGTTGAAAGGAGAGAGGTATGTTTCCTTGTCTCTTATGTAGCTATTCTTTTTTCCAAATATTGAGATACTTTTCATTGACATATTGTAGTCACTGGGGAGGATGTTTTTCTAATTATGCTTTATGACACTCTGAAATAGGACGGACAAATTCCTCATGCTTCTTATTTCGTGGGATTTTTTAGCACAGAATGTTCAGCCATTCCCTAACTGATGGGTGCCTGCTATTTTCCCCCGGTTCTCGGCCATTACAAGTAGAGTTGCTATGAATACTTTCCTACAAGTTGCAATTTTTGTTCTGCCTTTAATGTCCTTGGGTTCATGCCTCACTAGGGTTGAGCCACTTTGCTTATATAATTCATACTTTCACCAAATGAGGTAGATCAATTAACACATTGACTCCCAATACACATTAATGTTACTGTAATTCATTAAATCTCTTGGTATGGGACCAATATCTATCAGGGCCCTACCCTCTTCACACTGCATCCCCAACAGGAGGTAGGTTAGATTTTCCCTAAAAACTGATAAAAATAGGACTAGATTGGCCCTGGAGCAAGGTTCAAGTGGTCCCTCCCTTGAAAAGCCTTGTGGTAGACTCTGGCTATAAGCCCAACCATTTTTTTTTGCTTTTTGGAGGGGAATTGGGGTTAAGTAACTGGCCCGTCACATGGCTAGGTTTTTGTTTGTGTGTGTTAAGAGTCTGAGGTCAGATCTGAACTCAGGTCCTTCTGACTCAAGGGCCAGCGCTCTACTCACATCGCCACCTAGCCGCCCCAGCCACCCATTTTTTAAAAAGCATTTTTGCCAGTTTACAGAGTATGATGTGAAACCTCATAGTTGCTAAAACTGACATTTTCATATTAGTACTAAATCGCAGCATGTTTTCATATCATCAGGAATAGTTCTCAATTATTGTTTAAAAACTCTGTAATTGACAAGTTATTTAACAAGGATAATTCTTGGTCTTATGTATTATTGTCATATAACTTGGCCATCCATCTTTTACCAGGAATATTTGATGCAAAGATTTTGTTTTCCCAATGGGCAATTTCTTTTCTTGTTAAAAAATAAAGCTTTTTAGTATATTTTAATCAAAATTGTTTATTTTGCCTTCTTTGATGACCTTTGCCCCTTCCTTGGTTAAGATTTGTTCTCAGAAAACTTTAACTATATTAATACATATGGCTACTGGTCTTTACCATACAAATACACCATATTTTACAGCATATAAGGGACAATGAAACAAAGCTGTTATCTAGGATTTTGGATAATAAACTTCAGCTAGGGACTAAAGCACAAGCTTAGACTTTCACCATCACAGAGTTTTTAAGTTAAAAAATTGTACGAGACAATTATCTAACACCATAGAACAAAATCAAGTCTAAATGGGTGCATGATCTAGGTATAAAGGATGATACTTTAAGCAATCTCAGAAAGCAAGGAAGAGTTTACCTGTCAGATTTGTGGAGAGGGGAAGATTTTAGGATGTAACAAGAATTAGAGAGCATTGTAAAATGCAAAATGGATAATTTTGATTACATTAAATTGAAAAGCTTCTGTATAAACAAAGCCAATGTAACCAGGATCAAGAGGGAGGTGGGAAATTGGGAAAGAATTTTTACAATCTATCTCTGAAAAGGACTCATTTCTAAAATGTACAAAGAACTGAGTCAAATTTATAAGAATACAAGTCATTCCCCAATTGATAAATGGTCAAAGGATATGAACAGGCAGTTTTCAGAGGAAGAAATTAAAGATATCTATAAGCATATGAAGAAATGCTCTAAATCACTATTGATTAGAAAAATGCAAATCAAAACAACTCTGAGGTACCACATCTCTCCAGTCAGATTGGCTAAGATGACAAAACAAGAAAATGACAAATGCTGGAGAGGATGTGGGCAAATTGGAACACTAATGCATTGCTGGTGGAGTTGTGAACTGATCCAACCATTCTGGACAGCAATCTGGAATTATGGCCAAAGGGCTATAAATAATTTCATACCCTTTGACCCACCAAAACCACTTCTAGGGTTTTATCCCAAAGAGATCATAGAAGTGGGAGGAAGACCCATATATACAAAAATATTTATAGCAACTCTTTTCGTGGTTGCAAAGAATTGGAAATTAAAGGGGTGCGCATCAATTGGGGGATGGATAAACAAGTTGTGGTATATGCATGTAATGGAATACTATTGTGCTATAAGAAACAAGGAGCAGACAGACTTCATATTTACCTGGAGAAGCTTATACAAACTGATGCTCAGTGAGAAGAGTAGAACCAGGACAAATTTGTATACAATCACAGACACAACATATGTGTGATGACCAACTATGACAGACTGAACTCTTCTCAGCAATGCAGTGATATAAGACAATCCCAAAAGACTCATGAAGGAGAGAGATGCAACATCCAGAGAAATAACTAGAAAGAACTGAGCTTGAATCCTGATTGAAGAAAACTACTTTATCTTTCTCTTTTTATTGTTTGGTTTTATTTCCTCATTAACATTTTTCATCCCATCTAGTACAATATGCCTTTATAACCTAATTTCTAATGTGAAAGTATTTGCAGATCATAAATTGAAATATATGCCATTGTGGGGGGGGGGGAGAAGGGAAATTTGAAACCCAAGGAACTATGGAATTGAATCTTGTAAAGTAAAAATAAACAAATAAATTCATTTTAAAAATTGTACATGAAAATTCAAATGTTTTTGTCTTTTTGGGGGGAGAAGACAAGGCAATTGGGGTTAAGTGACTTGTCCAAGGTCATATGGCTAGTAAGTGTCAAGTATCTGAGGCTGAATTTGAACTTAGATCCTCATGACTCCAGGGCCAGTGTTCTATTTACTGTGCCACCTAGTTGCCCCAATTCGTATTTTGAAAAGAATTTGTCCCCAATCATTACAGTGAAGGATGAATCCTATTCTCTTCTGTTTAATAAGGTAAAGATGTGTGTTCGGGAGGGATAGATGTGGCATTTATTGTGGTATATGGCATAAGATACTAGTCTGAAACTAATATACGCCAAATTGTGTTCCAGTTTTCCTAGCAAATCTTCTTATATAGTAAAACCATTCTCCCTAATATCCCCTCCCCTTGAAGGAATATAGATGCTTGAGTTTACCAAATAATGAGTCATTCTCTCCCAGTTCTTGCATTTCAATTCTATTTCATGGAATATTTTCTACTTTTTGACTAATACCATATACTCTTTTTTTTGGAGGGAGGAAGGCAGGGGAATTGAGATTAAGTGACTGGCCCAAGGTCACACGGCTCAAAAGTGTTAAGTGTCTGAGGCCAGATTTGAACTCAGGTCCTCCTGACTCCAGGGCTGGTACTCTATTCACTACACTATCTAGCTTCCCTGATATACTCTTAATAATTAACACTTTGTAAGACATGCTGAAGCCTAAGAATGTTATGTTCCCTTAATTCCTACTTTTTAAAAAATTGCTTCTCCAGTGAATCTAGACCTTTTACTCTGCCACATAAATTTCCTTCTCATATTGCCTAGTTGTACAAAGTACCCTCTTGATACTATGATACGTTTATTAAATCTATAAATTAACTTAAACAATACCATCATTTTTATTATAGTAGGATGGTATAACTCTGAGTACTGACTACATGGATGATTACATAAATTCCCTTTTATTTCTGTAAAGATGGAAAGGAATAAACATTTACTGAGTGATAAGTCCTTTACAAATATTCTTTCACTTGATCCTAACAACCCTGAGAGGCAGGTACTATTATTTTTCCCATTTTAGAGTTGAGGAACCTAACCTAGGCAGAGGTCAAATGACTTACCCAGGGTCACACAGCTAATAAGTGTCTGAGGCCAGTTCTGAAGTGATGTGTTCCTAACTCCAAGCCCATCACTCTATCCACTGGGCCAGCTAGCTACCTATAAAAGAGGATTTGATAATACTGTATTTATGGAAATCTTGAGAGCATTTTGGGAGGCTAACTCCTGTATATCTTCTGCAAATTGCCATTATTCTAACTAGAATTTCTCTGGTAATTGTTTCTTCCAGGTTTATGCACCTTATATTATAGGAATTCCAATGTTTTTTGGGTATGGGGGTTCATTTTGTATCCTGCTACTTTAAATAAACTACTAATAATCCAAATTAGTTCTTTGCTGATTACTTACGTTTTTTAAGCATACTACTATGTCACTTGTAAATAAGGAGAAGTCTGTCTCTTCTTGTTGATGATTTTATCTTTAATTTATTTTTCTTGCAATCTTCAAATTAGTCATTTTTTCAATAGTATCTGACTCTTTGTGACCCCGTTTGGAATTTTCTTTTTTTCTTTTTTTTTTTTTTAAACAAATACGTTATTAACTTCTGTTTTACATCATTCATTTCCGCCAGGTTTTGAGTTACAATCATTTTCCCCCCATTATTCCCCTACCCAACCTCCCAGAATAGCAGTCCCACAAGATATCGGTTCCTCCAATCTGCTCTCTCCCATACCTTCTCCCATACCCCCATCGACTTTTCCATTAGAGGAAGATGAATCTTTGTGTCCCAATGCCTGCACATCTTATCTCCCAATTAAAGGCAAAAGAGTATTAATAATAGTATTTATATATATATATATATATATATATATATATATATATATATATATATATATATTTATATATATTTGAAACATTTAATGTTACGACCTCGAATTTCAGATCCATTTCCTTCCTCCCTTGTCACCCATTCCTTCTTGGGAGATAAGTAATTCAGTATATGTTGTACATGTCTAGCTATGCAAAACATTATCATAGTAGATATATTGTACAAGGCTGCTTATAATTCCCTCCCACTCATCCCACCCCCCACTTGGTCCATTCCCTACATGATCCTGTCCCTCTTCTATAGTGGGTACTTCCAACCTCCCCTCACCCCAAGGATGCCCTCCCATCCATCATCCCTCCTCTCATCCCCCTTCCCCCTATCCTGCTGCAGGTTGAGATATCCCATTTAGTATGTATGTCATTTTCTCCCTGAACCAAATTCAATGTGAATGTGGTTTTGCCTTTTTAGCCTTCCTTATTCTCCCCCTCCTTTGCACCCACTTCCCCTACATGAGATAGTTTACCCTACCATGTCTCTCCCCATCTCCTCTTGCCACTTTCCTCTCTCACCTCATAATTTCATCCCTTGAGTACTCTCCCTTCCCAACAAAATCAACCTATGCCCTCTATCCATATATAACTGTAACCATATACACACACATTCACATATGTATTCATATGACCACACCCCCTTCTTCCATTATTTTCATAGTGAGAAAGATATCATCAGTCACAGTTATTGCTTTTCCATATAGGAATGTAAATAGTTCAACTTTGATAAGTTCCTTTTGATTTCTTTTCCCTGATTACCTTCTCAGGCATCTCTTCCTTCTTGTGTCTGGATGTCAAATTTTCTATTCAATTCTGGTTTTTTCCTCAAGAATGCTTGAAAGTCCTCTATTCCACTGAATGACCATATTTTCCCCTGAAACAAAATACTCAGTTTTGCTGGGTAGGTGACCCTTGGGTTCATTCCCAGTTCTTTTGCCCTCTGGAATATCATATTCCATGCCCTTCGATCCCTCAGTGTAGAAGCTGCCAGGTCCTGGGCTATTCTGATTGTGTTTCCACAATATTGAAATTGTTTCTTCCTGGCTGCTTGTAGTATTTTCTCCTTGATCTGGGGATTCTGGAACCTGGCTATAATATTCCTGGGAGTTTTCTTTTTGGGATCTTTTTCAGGAGGTGATCTGTGGATTCTTTCAACCTCTATTTTGCCCTCTGGATCTAAAACATCAGGGCAGTTTTCCTTGAGAATTTCTTGAAGGGTGATTTCTAGGTTCTTTCCTTGATCGTGGCTTTCAGGTAGTCCAATAATTTTTAAATTGTCTCTCCTGGATCTATTTTCCAGGTCAGTGGTTTTTCCCATGAGATATTTCACATTGCCTTCTAATCTTTCATTTGTTTGGATCTGCTTAACAGCATCTTGATTTCTCATAAAGTCACTAGCTTCCATTTGCTCCAGTCTAACTCTGAAGGAATGAATCTCCTCAGTGAACTTTTGAGATTCTTTTTCCATCTGGCAAATTCGACTTTTTAAGGCATTCTTCTCCTCATTGCCCTTTTGGGCCTCCTTTGCCATTTGAGTTAGTCTATTTTTTAAGGTGTTGTTTTCCTCAGTCAGGCTGTTGACCCTCATTTCATACTTTTCCTGCATCCTTCTCATTTCTCTTTCCAATTTTTCCTCCACTTCTCTTATTTGATTTTTAAGTCCTTCTTAAGGTCCTCTATGGCCTGCAACCCACTCATGTTTTCCCCTGGGGCTTTTGGAGCAGGACTTCTGACCTCACAGTCCTTTTCCGCTCTATGCCCCCAAAATAGGAGTCTAGGGTTGCATTTTTCTGTTTCCTTTGCCTTGGCATGTTGCCACTTAATTGCTTGACGTTTGGGCTTGTTGCCACACTATGGCTTTAAGGCCAGATAGAGGAATTTTCGTCCCGAACGTGTGGGGGGCAACTTCCGTTTCTGGCAAGCTGTAAACCCACCCACAACTTCCACCCTAGATCACAATCCAGATCCAGGGAGGTTAAAGCAAGAGCGATTACCCCCCAAGACTGATCGCTGGATCTCCCCACGATTTGTAGGCTGGGAGCCGGAAATGCCTATGAAAACTACACAATGGCGTGTCTCCTCAGCAGCTTCTAGCCCCCAGGGGAGGGAGCTGACGCATTCCCCAAATACAGGTCCCAAAGTCCATAGGACACTAACCTCTTACTTTGTCCTAGGCAAGTCTATGTTGATAATTCTGGGGTCGCCACAGTTCCTGGTGTTCTGGGGTTCCTCCAGCCGGCTGCTGGCCCTGCCGCCCTGGGGCTAAAACCTCGGCTCACGTGGACCTGGGCTCGGCTCGGCTCAGCTCCTGCGCTCTGCGCTCTGGGCTCTGCGCGCTGCCGGCTCCCAGACCGCTGCGCTGTTCCTTCCTGCAGGGTGCTGGGCTGTCCTCAGCGGGAGGTTAGCTTCTCTGTGTCGTTCTGTGGGTGCTGGGGCTCCAGAAGTTTTTCAGAGTCCTTTTTTACATAGTTTGTGGAGAATCTGGGGGCAGAGAGGCTTGGAAGAGCTGTTTCTACTCCGCCATCTTGGCTCCGCCCCCCGTTTGGAATTTTCTTGGCAAAAATACTGGAGTGGATTGCCAGCTCATTTAACAGATGAGAAACTGAGCCAAACAGGATGAAATGACTTGCCCAGGGTCACACAGCTAGTAAATGTCTGAGGCCAGATTTGAACTCAGGAAAAGGACTTGACTCCAGGTCAGGCACTCTAGCCCCTGCGCCCCATAGCTGCTCTAGGAGAGTTAGCATTTCTATAATTATGTCAAATTATAAAGGAGAGAGGGAGTATCCTAGCTTTACCCCTCTTTGTACCTATGATGTGTTGATTTTTAAATATTTCTTAGTATATCTCATTGACAATTAATTATGAGGTAGGGTCTCATGCACTGGAAGATCACTGCATTGTTGCTGTTACTGTTGTTCAGTCACTCAAAGTCTAACTCTTCCTGACCTTGTATGGCATTTTCTTGGCAAAGATACTAGAGTGATTTACCATTTCCTCCACCAGTGGATTAAGGCAAACAGAAATTAAGTGACTTGCCCAAGGACACACATCTAGCAAGTATCTAGGGCTAGATTTGAATTTAGTCTTCCTTACTTCAGGCCTGAAAGTCTATCCACTGGGCCAACTAACTGACTCAAAGAACATTGTATTAAAGGTTAAGAGAAAGACACTCAAGCCAGGGGGAAACTGCAGAATCTCACATTTCAAAGTAAAAGCATTCCTGGGAGACCTGTTAATCCAACCTAGGTCTGAGACTTAAAAACCATGTCAACTTAAACATGTTTCTCCCCCTCTCTGACTGTTCCTTTTTTGTATAAAATGGGGATAATATAACGCCTAAGGATCACACAGTGTTGTGAATTTTGAGAGGTTGTAACAAGGACTATTTGAGATAATGCAAGTGAAAGTACATTGGTGAGGTGTTAGCGACTCAATTTTTAAAAAATCAACTTACCTCTCATATTAGAGGATCAAAGATTATTAGTGTTTTGTTATTTATTATTTTTTTAATAAAATCGGGGATTTGTACATTAACTTAAATAACATTAGTAACCATTACGAAATAGATATGTGGCCAAGGAAAGCAGAACATGTCCTAATGTTCTTGGCCATTTGTTTCAGAGCTGTTCTTGGAGAAATCTTTTATGATGCAGATATTAGCTGTTGAACTTTCTAAATTCCACTAGCTGAGAAAATAAAAGCATACAATAAAAATACCTAGAAATCAGAATGCTCTTTGAGAGCTGGACAGGATTAAAAAAAGAAAAACCACCAAACTATATTTTAGTGTTAAGAGAAGGATTTAAGGTAGATGAACACCTACAAACATCTACCCTCCAGAAAATGTCTTTTCTCACTACCGATAATTGCCCACCAAATGTGTGTCAGAGTTCAAAGACCAAAAAATTGTCTCATTTGATGGAATTTGAAGGTTAACAGCAGTAATTTGTGAAAAACAGCATCTCAGAACTTTTTCCCATTCTGGCCTGGTCTAGTGTTTCACAAAATACTTTGCCAGCAAAGATACATTTCTCAATTCTCCCAAATCTTAAATTATTAAACCAAGTACAGAAGAGGGAAGAAAAAGCAAGTTCAAATTTATTTGTTTCTGTTGTTCCCCTTCCAGTCAACAAGCAACTATTTTATCTGTGTCTTGTCCACACTCAAAGACAAAGGGGGGCAGAGATCAAAGCAATGCTGATCTTGACTTGGACAAATTTTTGTGCCAGAATCCCATGTCAGAAGCAAACAAAGGACTATGGGAACTCTCTAGCTGCTTTGAAGTTATTATTTACCTCCAGGGAGACTAAAAGCAATGAGGAAACAGGTTTTAAGTGGAGCTATTAATGAGGAACTGTGAGGGCTATCAAACATCAAGATAAGGTAGTGAGAAGAGATAAGAGAATCTGTATCTGGTAAACTTTAAATGGAGACAACAACTATGGTTTCAGAGGAATGAAACATGCTATCCACCTACTGACAGGGGAGGCCTCTGAGGTCCCTTTCAATTCGGAATACTTGCTCCTATAACCTGATAAATTCCATGACCTTAGGGCAGTGATATTATGGGTGCTATTTGGGGCATTAAGCCGTATCAAGTGGGAGAGTCTACTGAAAAACTAAAGTTACAAGAAGCATGAACTATGGATAACAAGGATGTTCCTGTATGTGTGTAGGCATTATAATGCAACGGAGGCAAAACAAAACAAAAAAAGGGCTCAGATTTTACAGGAAGCCTAGAATACTCAGGAAAGGCTTCAGGTAGGAGGAGGTGCTAAAGTTGGACCTCAAATAATGGTCAGGATTCCAGTCAGACTAAAGGAAAGGGCAAGGCACACTAGGCAAAGGAATCCTTGGAGCAAAGGCAGCATGATGGGATAAAATACAGTATGGGATGGGGCAGGAATGGAGCCAACAGTGAGTAGATAGACAAGACTAGAGGAGAAGGCTATTCCTGAGTGTGATGGGAAGTGGGAAAGTACAAATGCAAGTCATTTTGTGGGGCTCAGATTCATCACCAGCAATGGAAATGCCAGGCTTGTTACACTCTGGAAGAGGTGAATGAATGGGAAGCATTTTTCTGTCCCATCCTCCCAACCACAATTCTTCTCCCTAACAACACTGAGGGAATTTCCTTGTTTCTTACCCATACCCTCAGGGGAGATAACCCTTATGAAGAGACAGAGCAAGCAGACCTAAATGGATAATGTGATTCAAAGTTTATTTAAAAAAATCTCTACCTGGGAATATGGCAATAAGGTGTCTAGATAGTTTGACAGAGAGGCATAGGAAAATATATTCAGGAGCAATAAACCTTAACTTAAATAAATAGCATTAAATCTTATAACAAAATTACAGACAAGTAAATCAAGCACTCTCAAGGGCCTTACATCATTCAAGAAAAACATCTTCCAATTATCATCAAAAGCTATCTCCAGTTTTCACAGTTCATCCTTAATAGGCTGCTTGAGAATGCCAAATGTATGGCTCAGGTATTTCTGTCTAATCTTCTGTAACCAGATCCTTTGGGTAACAACAAGCAATTGGAAGAACAAGATGGATACTTAAGCTATTTTATTCCAAGTGCTAGGCATTTATGACATTTATCCCAGTGTCCCCTGGAGGAGGGGGAAACAACAATAAAATATTTGTAATAAGTAATTACCTTTTTCATTATTAATCGTTGGTCATTAAAAATCACCTCACTGGAAGGAAGTCAGAAGCAACAGCTAAGAGGGATGTAATAGAATTCTCTGGTGATGGGACTTTTGGAGAACAGGATTACTTCCTTATCCAAAGTGGTAGCATTGACTGAGTCACACCTGCTCTTCAGTGGGTAAATAAGCATTTATTAAGCACATACTATGTTCCAGGAACAGAAGGAGACACTAAGGGGTACAAATACAAAGACTGAAACATCCTTACTTGCAAGAAGGGGGAGCTAGGTGGCACTGCAATGGATAAAGTGTTAGGCCTAGACTCATCTTACTGAGTTCAAATCTGGCTTCAGACACTGACTAGCTATGTGACCCTGGGGAAGTCACTTCACCCTGTTTCATCAGTTTCCTCATCTGTAAAATGAGCTGGAAAAGGAAACCACTCCAGGATCTTTGCCAAGAAAACCCAAATGGGGCCGGCAAAAGTCAGACACTGAAAATGACTAAAATTGCAAGAAGCTCACATTCTAATGGCAGCAATAACAGGTATCAGCATCAGTACAAAAAGAATATAAAATGTAGATACAAATAAGTAAAAAAGCAGTTATGTACAAATCAGTTTGGGAAGAAAAACAATGAGAGTTGGGGGGCCCAGGAAAGATTCCATGCAGAAGCTAGGACCAGACATGCACCTTAAAGGAAGAGTGGGACTATATGAGTTAGAGATGAAGGAGTTCATTTAGGCCTTAGTGGAATACACAATGAATATTGCTTTCAATACCACCTGATTTATCCAGTTCCTGCCCAATTAAACCCCTGTACAACCTAGATTATAAGATACTTTGATCCAAGGGGATATCTGCATACTTCATTGTGGGGTATTGTGTAAAAATAAATGTTTCTCATCCATTTATCTCTCCCAAAACACATCAAGCATTTCCAGGGCTAATAATGAAGTAACACACAATATTTTCTGCGCACAAGTCAATATGCTTCTGTACCTTCTTATATCCCTCTGTGCCATACTCATGGAGTATACTGTCTTATAGACCGTTGGTATTATTGTTGGCCTGCTGGACAGGATTCTATTTAGGATTCTCATTCCCTGACAAGTTTCTATCCAGTACCAGAGTCAAGTAAACTCAACTTTTTTTTTTTTGCTTTTTGGAGGGCAATTGTGGTTAAGTAACTTGCCCAAGGTCACGTGGCTAGGTTTTTGTTTGTGTCTGCGTTGTCTGAGGTCGGATCCTAACTCAGGTCATTCTGACTCCAGGGCCGATGCTCTACTCACTGCGCCACCTAGCCGTCCCCTAAACTAAACTTATTAACAAGTAAAATACATATGTGCATTTATTTAGCTATTTATTTAAATGATTGTGGACACTATGTTAATATCTCAATTAAATCCAGAACTTTAAGAACAGTATTTGTTCAGCATCTGTTGTTTTCAAGGTCTTTTTGCAACCAGACTGTAGTCAATTTCACTATGGCAAAGTTCAAGAATATTTCCTCCTTACTCATGGAGGAAAACATCCAGAGTGTTTCCTGAAATATCAACAGGTTTTCCCTTGTCTCTGCTGTACATGATATGAGTCACAGTATTTAGAACTTAATGATCATCTTGTGCAACCCCTTTATATAGGTGGAAACTGAGGCCTAGAGAAAGTATTATTCCCATGGTCACACTCTTGGGAATCAATGCATCAATAAGTATTCAGTGTTTGTTATATATCAGGTGCTGGACATACAAAGACAACATATGCTTAGCTCAGGTCACACATAGCTCTGTGGCTGTAAGGGGCCTCAGAAGCCATCAAATCCAATCCTCATTTTACAGAAGAATAAACTAAGTCTCAAAAAAGTCAAGTGTCATGCACAGTCAGATCGATAGTAAGTGGCAGAATCAGAGTAGTAAGTTAGGTCCTACGACTTCAAGATCAGCAGGAAAAGACAAAGTTCTGTCATTGTATCATGCTACTTTCCTGGGCCCTCTGACTCAAAATCCAGTACACTACTACATCATACAATGTTTCCTCCTAAATGTTTTGCCATTTACTCATATTTTATACAGTGGCCTTCATTAGAACTCTATGGTGTAGGGGCTATTATTATTCCCATTTTACAAATGAGAAAACTTCAACTATAGGGTTTGTATAACTTACTCAGAATCACACAATCTCTATGCTACCTATCCTGTGTTAGAGCAGGACTAGAACCCTGACCTTCTAGACTCCGACTCTGCCATTCTATTCATTACCAACAGGATGTCATTACTGCTTTGTGATGAGGAAAATAAGAACTGCACTTTGACCAGTGATAAGGAGGAGCAGGGAGGCTCTCCTTCAGAGGGTGACAAAGCTCTTACGCCAATATAGTGAAGCAGACACTGCCTTAATACCTGCAAGAAATAATACAGTCTTAACATGAGTCCTAAGTCATAAAAATTGGATGTTCCAGCTTTATTGATTTTCAATTTACACACACCATAGGTCTGGTGCACACAACTGCCATACCATGTGCTTTGCAGAACAACCCTGAAGATTACTATGATATATGTGTGCAAACACACACATATACATCAATATAATTAGTGATAGAAATAGGCTTAACAGAAACAAAATGGAAGAGATGTCTGTGCTTCTCTCCTTAGTAGGTAGACAGAGATAGAAAGGCAGGCGCAACAAAGAACAAAGAACACTGCCCTCTGGTGTCAGGAGGCTGTGGTTTGTATCCCAGCATAGCTATCTCCTAGCTATATATTCTTAGGCAAGTCATTTCCCATTTCTGAGCCTCAGTTTCCACATCTGTAAAATGGGGATGATAAAATATGTAATCCCTACCTGAGAGGGATGCTATAAGGTGCCAACAATATATAAAGGAAGTGCTTTTATGGCTTTTCATATGGGGCCTCAGAGGCCATGTAATCAAACCCTCATTTTACAGAAGAATAAACTGAGGCTCAAGAAAGTGAACTGTCATGCACAGATAGGTAGTTAGTGGCAGAATCAGTGGCTGCTCTTCTCATTCCAGTCTGTCTCATACTTAGGCTGATTATCCTTCAAAGATCTGAGCAGCCACAAAACTCACAGGTTCCATGCAAGTGAACCAAAATATAATCTTTGCTAGAAATTCAATAACAAAAAAAAATGCCTCTATCTGCCAGGAACTTGTGAATTACCATTCAGCAAAAAATTCTAGTCCAGGCTCTATTTCCATTTTGCTTTGTTTTAAAAGATAACTAAATGTTTTATTAAAAACTTAACATTGAATATCAATATAAGCAACTAAATTTGTTTATTAACTTATTTATATTTAGATTAATTCAAAAGCATAATGTGTCATCATAATTTTTCAGTCACTCCCCCTAAATTCTCATTAGAATGTTTGTTTACCCATTCATTCTAATTCATTGTTCCTCTTACATACACAATCTCTAATTTCTGGTTCTGCTTTTTCCTCTTTTTTTGCATTGCATTATTTCATAAATATCTTTCCATATTTCTTTCTATTCCTCATACTTATTGGTCTTAATTGCATCCATTACCATAATTTACCACAATTTATTCAACCATTTCCAATTTGTTGGATATTCAGAGTTTTTCTAAGTTTTTTTTTTAATTTTCAAATTCATATGATATCACTATGAAAATCTCTAACTAGATAGCTCTTTATGTTTCTTTTTGATAGCACCTTCTGTGGATATATCTATCCATTGATGAGCTGATTGGGTTAAAGGATTTGCTTGTTTTCATAACTTTTATTGAATACTGCCCAATCACTCTCCAAAGAGATTCTGCAAGTTTACAATTCCACCACAATGAATGAATGTACTTGTTTCATCACAAAATATTCAGCAGTAAATTTCTTAGTTTTTATTCATTTCTGTCACTTTGGTGTAATGTGAAGAGGTAGCTATAATGGAAATGCAGATTTGAAGATCTTCCCTGCCCCTAGGCCCTTTGATTGGCTTAAGAGACTCTGAAAACCTTCCTTGATTTGAAAATATACTCTGCCTCCTAATAGGCTGAATGTGGTCACATGGAGCCTGTGGTAGGAGGCTTGGTTTTCAGGAATGACCACACCTTGATGCTGTGTGATTGGGCAGTGGGTCAAGAGGTCATTCTCTGAGCCAGGAGAAGACTATATAATCCCTGATTTGAGGCTTTGCTTTGGGGATCACTTTGAGAAGTGTTGTGTGATTTGACCAGATGAGACTCTGGGAAACCGTTGAGAGCCCCCCAACTTTGAAAACCCAGATGTTGATGCTTCCCTCTCTGGTAAACTGTGATTTGGTATTGATATAATGGTTGGACAGTTTGGAAGCCTGTCTATTTGATCTGTCTGTTACTCTAAGTTCGGGGTGCTGACCTTTTTCCCTTGAACTAGGTAATATATGTTTGTTTGATTAAAGTAAGCTTGTTAACCCATTTTGAGTTGCTTTCCTTTAAAAAAGCAGATCTAAGAACCTGTGTTGGCAGTCACCCTTGGAATATTGGGGTGCTTACTGCTACAGTAGCTCAGAGTTATTTTAATCTGCATCTCTTAATTATTAAGTGATTATTAACAATTTGTATTTCCTTGCTCTTTTGAAAACTTCAAAAATAAGGCATATAAATATAAAAGAATACTACTATGCCATTAAAATGTTAAAAGGAATATGTTCAGAAGAACCTCAGGAGACTTGTATGAACTGATTCAGTGATGTGAGCAGAACCAGGAGAACAATTTATACAATAACAATAACATTACAAAGGGAAATTGGAATTACTTAAAAACTCTAATCATTACAATGCCCAATCATGAATTCAGAGGACCAGTGATGGTGTATACTACCTCTATCCTGACAGAGGGAGGAAGAATTCAAGATGAAAAATGAGACAAACATATTTAGACAGAGACTCTACAGGAATTCTGTTTTCTTGACCTTGATTATTTTGTTCTGAGGGTTTTGTTTTTCTTTTTTTTTCTTTTAAATGAAGAGAGAAAGAAAATAAATTGTTAATTGAAAAACAGATGAAAAAATTAAAATGGAATATGAATTAAAGGTAGGAAAAGAGGATAAAATTGTCCATATGTATACTTTGAGCTTTCATCCCTTTGTTTACTTTCCCTGTGCTCTCTGCTCTTCTGTCACCATATTGATACCAAGGCAATCATGGTTAATAAGACACCAAGAAAATGAAAAGAAAAAATGGAGAGAAATCTGGAGCAAGATTCAAGTTCCACCCTTGTTCTGTAGACCAAGATGTGATGTTTGAGTGTGTTCTATCTTCAATTCTGTTGTGTATTTTCTTAAACAATAATTGGACACATATATTAACATTTCCCTACTTCTACTTATATGAACCAAAATATCCCTAAAACTCTGGGCTAAAGGAGGGTGATAATAAAGGAATTTACTTTTATAAAGCACACTGGCAAACTAATTCAGGACAAAATTTCGTGACCAAAATAAAAGGTGAATGAAAGGCTATCAATAACTTACTGGCCCACATACATATTTTCCAACTCATACAAGAATTTTTAAAAGAATAATTTGTATATGCACTTAGGACATACTGATAAAATATTAGACAGGAACAGATGGGCTACTAAAAGCAAGATTTCAAAGTTGCCCATTTGTATACCACCACACAACTGACTAAAAGGTGTAGAGAATATAAAACGGCATGCACTTACCACTTTTAATTGCAAAAAACATTTGATTTCAGTAGAGCAAAATGACACCTTAAACTTTCTCCTCTACCAAGTTACCTTTCATGCCTATGTCAAAATTGTTCATGATTCGTTGAAAGATATATCAAGAAAGAGATTTATTTTTCCTGATCATTAATCTCAGGCAAGGAATTAAAACAGAGAGACATACCCTTGCCAAAGGTCACATCGGAAAGATCTAGTTCTTAGCCCTGGTTCTTTACCTATGCACTGACTGTAAATGAACATGCTCCTCACCTCTGCCTCTTAGAGTCCTTAGTTTCCTTCAAAGCTCAGCTCAAACATTATCTGATTCCTCCCCCCATCTGTTAATTCCTCCTCTCTTCCACACTTAGTTTTATAACTTTTACTGGATTGTTGTTCTGCAAATGTGCAATACTGGCAACAATGAATGAATAGAAGTGGCCATCACCACCTTACCAGCAGTGAGTTTCTTCATATTGGATGGGAAGGGATTTGAGTCATATATATGTGTATGTGTTGTTTCTTACAATGCATGTTAAGTCCTCCAATGGCAGATTTTGCTTGGTTGGGATTCATCAGAAAGACTCTGATGTTTGGAAAAATTGAAGGCAAAAGGAGAAGGGGACAGCATAGGAGGGCATAAATAGATCAAATCATAGAAATAACAAACATGAACTTGGACAGACTTCAAGAGATAGTGGAGAATATAAGGGGCTGGCATGCTTTGGTCCATTGGGTCACAGAGTTAGATACAAGTGAAGGATCAAACAACAATGTTGTTTGCTTGCTTTTCCTCTTTGTGTCCCTGATGCCTAGATTAATACCTGGCACAGAGCAAAACTTGAGCAAATGCTCGTTAAATGATTGATTGAGCTTACAAAAAAGTGATTTTCATGTAACTTTTCAAAAAATCAATCATTTCAAAAATTACCTAAAACTGCCTATAACATCAGAATAACCAGTAACGATGTATTTAAAGGTGTTGTTTTATCCTTAATCATTAAGTGATATTCTCCCAGCTTTTGGTGTTCTTCCATTAAAGTCCTCATTTATGATTATTTGATTTACTTTTTCTAAGGTATTAAGCTTTCTGGGTTTCTCTTAGAAAATGAAAGCAGGAGAACACCTACTAAAAGAATATTTACAAGAGAACCTTAGTGCCACCCCAGCATTCCTGGATGGAGAGAGAGAACTTCCCCAGGCAAGTAAAGAGGTATTCTGTGAAGAGTTCTTTAAATAGGATGAAGACTTGAACACCATGGGATAGAGCCCACAGGGTGGAGATTCAGGAAAGCAGCCAGTTCTCAGCAGATAAGCTTTTTTCTATACATAGACTTCCCACACTCTTTTCAAATCCTATAATAAATGGCCAAACTGGTACCTACACATACCTGTATTACTGAGCCAAAGCCATATCAGATGGCTGGGGAGCCGGGTCCCATCTATGGAAATTATTTCTCTTTGTTCCTTGTATAACAGCATTAATTCAATAAAATTTTTAAAAAATGGAACCATGCTTACATAAGCAGATAAATTATTAGAAAGCATATAAATCATTACTTCCTAATGTGACTGCAACAAGATTCAATGCAATTTACAGATAAATATGAGAAATGACTACTGCATTTTACTGAATTAAAACTGGCAAAATGTCTATGAAGAGAAATGAAGAGCCCATATTAATTTGCCAACTAAAAGAAAGACAATAGTGAATAGAGATAAATCTCTTTTTTTCAGTCTTTTTTTTTGCAATTTTCTCTGGGTTGGATTAAAAAATGACTATGAAACTAAAATTTGTGCTCTTAGTTCTTAAAGAATGTGAAAAGTGGAGATGTCCTTCTTGAGTTTTTAACCAAACCTCCCTAATTAAGAATAATGATGAGAACACAAAACAGACTGTGAAAAGTCTGGATTTCAGGCAATTTGGAAAGAAATGAAATTTCCTTATTTTCAAAGATATAGTACGAAAAGCAAATTTACCTAGGACAAGCTAATAAGTGAAATAAGGTCAACTAATGAAAACAAGGCTCAAAACAGGACTACATTAGAAAATAATACAGAGCACACACAAAGATCTTTTAGCATATAAGAATGAATTCTTGGTAATAATGGAATATTATTTGGCTATAAAATAAGGAATATAAAGAATTCAAAGACACATGGGCAGACTCATCAGAACTCATAGAGTGAAATAAGCAGAACCAGAATACACAATGATTACAATAATAGAAAGGAAAAGAACAACAATAGAAAGGAAAAGAACAACAACAATAGAAAGAAAAAGAAATAAAAGGCTATGTAGGTATAATGACAAATCATGGCCCCAACGAAGAGATCAAAAAATGAACTACCCTTCTTTCCTTGGAGAGATGGGAAACCAAGAATATGGGGTATGACAGTCAAAATTAAGCACAGCAATGGCATCAACTAGTCTTATTGAAGTGCCAAAGTTTTTCTTTTAATACATGGAAATAATGAATACATGTGGGGAAGGGAAGTGGGGCACGTATAGCTAACAATGACAGTGACTTCAACGCAAAAGATCTCAATAAATAACGTTTTTTAAAAAACTAACTGCTAGATTTACAAACTGAAAGTATTTGGGAGGATTTTTTGTCTCAGGTCTTTGCCTTGAAAATGCAACAGATTTCTAACAGGATTCTCTTTATTCAGCCTCATTGTTAAGACATGTTTCAGTTGTGTCTGAATCTCTGTGACCCCATTGGGGGTTTTCTTGGACAAGATACTGGAATGGTTGGCCATTTCCTTCTATAGCTTATTTTCTAGATGAGGAAAGTGAGGCAAATAGAAGGAAGTGACTAAACTCAGAGTCACATGGCTAGGAAGTATATGAGGCCATAGATGAATTCATGAAGATGAGTCACTCTTCCTAAATGAAGGCCCATTGCTCTATCCACTTAGCTGCCCTTATTTAGACTACTAGACTGCAAGCTCCATCAAGGCAGGAACTGTGTCTCCATTATCTGTCTATCACTGCATCACCTAACACAGGGTCCTACATGAGACTGCAGCAATTATTTATAGACTTAATGGAAAAATGGCAAGGTACTAAAAATTGGCACAGAAATTAGTCATTCCAAATTGGTAGAAAATATATGCCTATCTGAATTGCCATGTATTTGAATGTGTAGAGTCCTAATGGAGATTTTCTATGTAAAAGGAGATAGGTCAATTAAGTGACCAACAGATAAGTCGACAGAGATAGATTGAAGCTCTAATTTCCCTCTGAGTTATAATCTACAACATGCTTCTATGAACTCTGACATGAGCCTTAGTAAAGAACACCAAAATGGACAATGAATTGGAGCAAGGAGACTCAGGAGGAAATAATCAAACTAGTGGGAGAGACTGGACACAATAATAGTCCCATTTGGCTAGGACTGCAACTAGCAAAAAGAGCCCTGCAATGCTATGTAAAGAAAAGAGCTCATTCTCTCCAATGACTGTAAATTCTGAAATCAATCACATTAGTGCTCAATTTATATGCCTAGGGGCCCAGGGACTACTTAAGTTTTACAATAAAGGGATAAGAAAATAGTGGTGGCCATTTACTTAGTCCCACAGAAGCAGTATGCCTAATTCTATCCCCTAGGGACATTACAGATCACTAGGAAGTATTCCCAGAAAGCTCCAGATAGTGGTCTGCCATATTAAAAATTGGTTAACCTCTTGAACAGATATGCTCTCTAACCATTACTAATCTCCTTGGTTCTTCCTCTGTTAGAGTTTAGGAACTCTGAGTAGAGAAAGCTAAATATTTCCTAATTGATAAAATAGTTGACTGGAATATTTGTTATTGATGGTCCCTCATTTATTAAAGAGAACTATTCACTGGATGGGTGTTACCTCACTCTAAATGAAAAAATGAAAAGATCTTAGCCCAAAAAAGCCAGGGAGTCCCATTGCATCCTGGGCCACCTCCAGTCATCCTGATGAATATCAGGCCACTGGAGCCAGACTGCTCTAAAGGAGAAAGTGAGGCTGGAGACCTTGCACAGCCCTCCCTCACTGAAATAAAAGTCAACTATTAGCCATGTCATCATTTCCCTTATGCCATGTCCTCTTAGAAAACAAAGGACAAACACAAACTGTATTGATGGAAAGTACCTCTAGGGATACATGAATAGGAAAGTGAAAAGAAACCTTCCAAGACAGACTCCATATATTTATAAGGTTAAAGTGAGAGGCCACATGGCTGGACTTCCAAGTCCAACAGACTTCTGAGACAGTTCTTGAATGTTTCACCTATATCTGTTTCACTCATCTGTGACTTCTTATAGACAATGAGCAAATAAGGCATGTCCATGGTACTGAAATGCCACGACTTCAAGGCTAATTTCCAAAGTTAAAGAGCTCCCCCACAACCCGTGGGGGTGCAGAAGGAGGGCAAAAATCAGAATGCGTGCTCAGTAAAATTCCCTATGGTCACCTGGACATGTAGTCACAGATCTCCAAAAGCAGACAAACCTAGAAAATCCACCAGGAATGCCATTCCTTGAAGATTACCTTTTTTTAAGCAATTGGGGTTAAGTTAATTGCTCAAGGTTACACGGCCATTCATTACTTATGTGTGGGTGCTTATTTTCTAAGGCCAGGACGGATCCTGGGTCATCCCGACTCCGGGGCCGGCGCTATTACTCACTGTACCACCTAGCTGCCCCACTTGAAGATTATCTTCACACAACCACAACCAATCTGCTACTTGATACAGCTGAGGAATTTCCTTCAAAGCAGTAACTATGGACCTAGGCACCCTGTAATTGAGATCTATTTGAACTCACTTTTCTTAGGAGCTCTTTTTTAAATAACATCGGAGGCAGGCCCTTTCCTTCACAGTTTGACTGCGCACACGTGTGTGTGTGTGTATGTGTGTGTGTGTGTGTGTGTGTGTGTGTGTGTGTGGTGTTCCTGGCCTGAGACTTAGAAATCAGTTCAATGGAGATGAGCTTTGTCTGCTGTGTTCCCCTAGAAGACTGAGGCAGCTAGGTAAAGACTGGATCAGTAAGTGTTGAGTTCAAAATCTACTTTGAACACTTAGTTACACGACCAGGGCAATTCCCTTAACCTCTCTCAGTTTTTCCATCACTAAAATGGAAAGAATAGTAGCACCAATTCCAAAGGGTTGTTATGAGGATCAAATGAGTTAACATCTGTAAAGCTCCTGGCAGAAATTTCAGTGCTATGTAAATGCTTGCTATTATTAAGAATAAGGTTCCCCTGTTGGAATTCCACTAGTCTGTATCTACATGGGACTAGAGGGGTTCGGTAACTAGAACTGAGCAGTTCAAAACACCGGTTTAGAGTCCAAGGATGATACTTGATCATAGGCTAAAGCGGAATTGGCAAAACTAATAGAAGAACAGAAAAAACACAAGACTTTTAAGTCAGAAGATGAGTTATTCTAGCTCTGCTACTTACTACCTGTAGGACCTTAGACAAGTCAGTTCCTCTATCTGGGCCTCAGTTTCCTCACCTGTAAAAACTAGTGAATTATAATACAAAGTCTCTAAGGTTTCTCTTAAAGCTTTGAAAACTATAAAACTAGCTTGCATTGAGGTTGTAGCATGAGTCTCCTGGTTCTGAGGCCATGCCCTTTTCCATCAGAGGAAAGGAAAAATCTCATTGGGAAATGGGGCAAGTCAGTAATTTAATGCATATTTCTGTTTCTGTCTATCCTCTCTCCCCTTCTCCCTCTCTGTCTTCTGTCTCTCTGTCCTTTGTCCTTTCTCTGCATCTTTGTCTCTGTGTGTATGTGTGTCTCTCTCTCCCTCTCTTTTTCAATTAGGGCCAATTTCATTACAGTTCCATCTTCCCTAAAATGACCTGCATAATTCAGGCCTACCCCCCCCCCCCATGCCCAGTGAACTCCCTCCTCACCTCCATCTATTTTTCTTCTAAGCTCAATTCAAGAGCCACCTTCAACACAAGGCGTTTCTTGATCCCCTCCAATGTTAGTGAGGCCCCAGCCCCAGATATTTTGTATGTTCTGTATATGATGATTTATATATACACATTGTCTCCAGTGTTGAGTCTGAGGATTGTTTCATTTTTCTTTTTGCATCTCCAACATTTAAAACTATGTCTGACACACAAGACATCTAGATAGAGCCTTCTGCACTAAAATTATTACTCATCTACTCTTTATCTTATACACATCCATTTATGTATGCATCTTCCCTATAAAAATGGGAGCTCTCAGGGCTGTTTGTACCCTACATCTTTTTTGGGGGGAGAATTATCAGCATTTAGCAGTGTCTGGCATACTGTAAGCATTTAATAAATGCTTATAGCTGGTTAGGAGATTAATAAATGCTTTCTGAGAATCTAGATTATTCTGACTCTAAAAGCAGCAGAGTGACTTCTTGACTTGGAGAATGAAGTCAATACACAACTTTTGTAAAATATATTATGTTTTAGTCAAGGAATTATCCAATGCACCATTGTGCCAGCATGTGCAAGTGGCACCATTTACCCCAGACACATATGGCACTGAGTACCTGGGAGAAGTTAGCTGCAGGCAAGAACTTTCTGCTGTATGTCCTATCACAAAGAGAATATCAAATTCACTCAACAAAGAAAGCCCCCAAGAATCCAATTCAGAACCAACATCCTGGCCTTGGAAATGGAAATGCTGCCTGTCAAATGAGCTGTCAATTGATGCAAATGTGCTGGGCGACATTTCATGAATATGGAAAGAGAATGGAGAGGGAGCTGGGTCTAAGAGGTATATGGCATGTGTGAGGTTTTGCTCACGCCTTTGATTTCACTGCTAGTTCTGCTCAGTGTCTTTTCTAATCAATACAGTTTTTGAACTTCACAGTCAAAAGCAGAGAGAGGGTCAGATCAGAGAATGTTCACGATTCATGAGTCCAATGGAAGCCTGACTTGAGATGTCACCTCGAAATACAGAGCATGAGTATTTGCTATTTCTTATTTCTGTGTGCATATCTAGGCAGAAGCTACAAAAATCTCAACATGTAGCTAAATCAGGACTTATGTGTTTACATGGATAATATTATATATCTTTATACATGACAGATATATGATGTAATACTGCTTTATTAAGAACTCCTACCGAGAATCATCATTTTACAGAGGGGAAACTCCAGGACCATAAAATTCGTGATATGTCCCCAGGCACACAGGTATGAGATCAGAGAGACCAATTTTGAAGGCAGGCCCTCTGACCTAGTGTTCTTTACATCTCACCACTCTGCTAGGTAACACAGGGCTTAGAGCTCTGGGCCTGTAGGCAAGAGGACCACAGTTCAAATCTAGCCTCAAATACTTACTAGATGGGTGACCCTGGGCAAGTGACTTAATCTCAGTCTGCCTCAGTTTGCTCAACTGTGAAAAATGGGAATACGATTATACCTTCCATATGACGACTTTCCCACTGTAGTTTCAATATATTGTGGATTGTTATAAGAAATTAAATGGGAATTTAAGGGGATGATACATGAAGGCCAGAAGACAAGAAAGAGCCTACGACCAAATAACTGAAATTTTACAATAAGATACTGTAAATGGTCCATAAACAACAAAGAAAAAAACATGAGGCTTCTTCTCTGGTACAAAGAAGGGAGGACCAAAAAACTTTATACAGATTTTACAGACTGTGTGGAGCGTGGGGTACCACACCTTAGCTCAGAGATGCAGTAGGGATAACTGTACTAAGAGCACCTACCTGTCAGAGATGTTGTGAGGATTAAATGAGGCAATATTTGTAAATACTTGATAAATGCTTGTTTGTTTCCTTCCTTTCTTTCTCTTTACCAAATAACTGCTACCATGGGCAAGACTCTTCCTTCTTTGGGTATTGGCTTCTTCTTGGAACATTAGTCTAGAAGAGTCCTAAGAATGCGGCTCTGATAGCCTATGAATTGGGAAGTCTATAAGCTCCAGGGCCAGCATTTTCTACTGCTTCCTGTCCTAAAGCAGCTGAGGAAGAACACAACATCAAAGTTTTCCATCAGTTCAGCCAATTTTGTTAACAGGCACATCGGCAAGATCTCGGATGTAATTGTCAGAGGAGGGCCAAAAGTAACATAAGATGGATATATGGTAAGAGGAAACAAGCAAATGAACTGAGCGGCCAAGGCCCTTGTTTTGAAACCTACATGCTAAATTTATTATGCACTTAGGAAGAAAAAGCAAGGTCTATAAAATAAGAGGTTGGTATTTTCGTATGAAATCCTCTTCGGTCTTACATTTATGCAAAAGCTCATATTTTGGGGGAGTTTGTTACTTTCAGAAAAAAATATGAAACAAATAGAAGGAGAGGATTCAACTGAATGACCTGTAAGGCCCCTAAGTCTATGGTTCCATGGCCTTTGATAACTTTCAGGCCATCCTTTTCCTAGATACACTCCCAATCTGTTCATCAGTTCTCCTGGATTCTTGGGCATACCTAAGCTAGGAGCCCATGCATTTTTATATCCCCCTTCCTTCAAACTGGGTGAAGTCGCATGGGAGAAGCCCAGCGCCAATACTGGACGTAGTAGTTTTACTTTTCCACTGAAATCCTTCCCACCAGAATTTCATTCCTTATCAGGTCCTACCTGCACAACTGCTCCCGGGTCTTGTGCCTGCAGGCACATCCATCGATATGGGCATGACTGACAGTACCCTACCAGTCAGCGAGCTCATTTACCTTCCTCTCCAGTAAATGATATTGTTTGTCAATACTCTGAGCATCCTTCATCTCCTTTGCCCCTGGGTATAACTCAAGACAAATGTCTGGGATGCTAAGGCAGCTCAATTGATTAAAGTTGGTGATGGTTTTTCCTCCTAGGATTGACGTCTGCAAGGCAGATCAGAATTAGAGCTTATTCCCAAGTGAGTTCGAAACTCTCCGGGAAAGCTAGATTACACGCTCTGACCCCCCTCCACACATGCCCAGGTGTGTGTGTGTGTGTGTGTGTGTGTAAGTGTGTGTGTGTGTGTGTGTGTGTGTGTGTGTGTACACATACACACAAACACACCTCATCTCACCTTTTGTTTATTCCTTTTGATACCAAATCTTTCCCCAAATGGGTTGCCCCAAACACTAAATGGGGGTAAAAAATGAAAAATGAAAGCAAATGCTGAGGATTAGGTTTATCCCACTTAAATGTATTCAAATAAATTGGTCAGTCATTAAGAGCTGGGTAGATTTTTCTTTTCATGGTAGACATCTCCTATAGCAGCAGTATTTGACTAAAGTTGAAACTTGACTATTAATCAGCCAAGCACATTTGGGAAAAAAAAGTTTCAATAACTAAGACCGAATCTAAGCAAAGTCTTCTGGTTCCTAAAAGCATCACAGTAAGGGAAAAGGCCCTAAATTCTTAAAAAATAAATCTTCTCGATGCAGTTCTGCATAGAAAAAGTAAAACTTGTTTTTACTTTCTGGAACTGTCCTAACATAAATTTACACGGCCAAACGATCACAGACATTAAATCATATAATATGGCTGGTAAGCACAGGTGTTCAGGGAACTGTCCAGGGTTTTGATCTATATCACTTTAAAATTCACGGGCTACAATGATTCTCAAAAAGTGGTAATGTAGACCAACCATGGTTTACTAGTTGTACTCTCAGAGTGTAGGGACTGGCATGTCACATGCCTCCTATTGGTTTATGATGATCCCTAAGAGCTGATGCAAGACCTATGAATGACCAAGCAGGCTCTGACTCTGGGCTCTTCATATATGCTCCCCCAATAGATGTTGGCTGCCCATTTCCATTGGGCAGAGAGAAGAAATTAACAGCAAAGAGTTTGAGCTTCCTTTTCCTCCCCAATACTATGATTCTATGAAAGTGGCCAGCAATCACAAAGTATTTGTTGAGTACTTGTTTCGTACACAACAACATGATAGACACTATTGAGGCTAAAAGAAAAGCAGAAGACATAGCCCCTACCTTCAGAGAGCTTCCATTCTCAATGAGGAAACACCTTAACAATATGCAAGAATTAAAGTGCAAAATAGCTAGACTGTACAATTAAGTCCAAGTGCTACAAAGGTATTATGATGCAGTGGGTGCACACAAATAATACTGAACTTGGAGGGCTGAACTTGCAGTCATACTGACTGAGTCTGAATCTGGGCACTGCCACTAAGTATCTGTGGAACCTGTGCAAGTCATTCAATTTCTACAGCTTTCATTTTCCTCTTCTGTAAAAGGGGATTGGACTAAATCAGTGGTGTCAAATTCAAACTGATCTCTAACCACAGAAGATTGACTTAGAAAACAACATATTGACATTATGTATGTTTTATTGTATTTTCATTTATTTGGTTAAATATTTCCCAAATACATTTGGTACACTAGGAAGTTTTCCAGGATTTGATACCTCTTAACTGGATGACCTCTTAATTCCCTTCCAGCTTTAGATTGAGGAAACTATGAGCCTCGAGAATTCAGAGAAGGCAGGGATCTTTGCACCCTGGAGGGGATAGAGCAAGGTATCTCTGGAAGATTTAGAATCCATAGCTTAAGAGAGAGTAGGAAGGGTTTTGTCCCATAGAAGTAGCCATGGTTTGAAGAAACTGGATAACCACTTAATTATCAAAAAGGCCCACAGAGTTCTAAATACATGCTCCATCTCAGCTATAACACTGAGAGACTTAACTAATGACAGGGAGATTATCTTCATCCTGAACACCAGGCTTTGTTCTTAAATAATTGGAGTTGCCAGTGCAAATCCCTAGAGTACAACTTTCCCAAATTCTTGGAGCAATTACCTAAAACTGTTAGCTAATCAATACTCCAGAAAACCAGAATATCCTAATCTCACTTTTCCAGAAACAGTGAGCATGAAGAAGGCACAATGGCTAATTTTAACAAAAAGATTAATTTCAGATTTTAAAATGACACAATTTGGGTTTAGTGGGCCCAAGATGGGAGACAGGGCACTCAAACAATAAAAGCCCTTGCCAAGTGCCTCTCAAGTCATTTTATCACTTGATTTGGTTATTACCTGGAAAGTGTGTAGATTCATATTCCAGTGCCTTCTAGGTTTGAATATAAAAATTCTTTCTGCCAATTTTGCCAATTTCTGTCTACCAGCCATTATTTTTTTCTGTGAGTTTCTAAATGGAGCTTGAAATTAACATGGCCCTTTGCTTTGATTCACTTTCTACTGCCTGGGTAACATCAATAGCTGACCCGTGACATAATTGGTGGTAATACATCTAAAGGGAAATGGCTGAGCAATGTTATTGGTGGTGGCCAAGCTGGCATCCATGGCAAGGTTAGAGAGAGTCAGATTTTCTGCTTTTTAAACTTTTTTAATTTGTTTGTTTGTTTAAGCTTTTTATAGGGCAATTGGGGTTAAATGACTTGCCCAAGGTCACATGGAGAGTTTTTTGTGTTAAGTGTCCAAGGCTGGATTTGACCCCAGGTCCTCCTGACTCCAGGGCAAGTGCACTATTCACTGCACCACCTAGCCACCCCATCAGATTTTCTTATTGAGGATAAGAACCATGACTTAGAATGTGACAGGTTTCAGAGGAACTAAGGAAAACATCAGATATCATGTAGCCCAATATTACTTGTTTTACAGAAGAACAAGTAACCAGTTCTTCTGACTTTAAAACTGGTACTTGACAACACTGCAGCTGCTTCACTATGCTGCTGGTAGCCAACCCTAATCTTTGACAACAATGCTGATGATGATAAGAAGGCTCTCTCCATGCTTGTGCCTTTAGGCCTCTCGAAGGGGCAGCAGAATCCTATGACGGATGGATCAAGGGCAATTCTTAAGTTCTTCCCAGTTTGAGAGGGATGGAACCCATGTACAAGTAAGTAACTACAAAATAATTTTAAGTGAGAAAGAGGGCTAAAACCTGGAGGGGGGATCAGCATGGGCCTTACGTAGCAGACAGAATTTGAATGGATCCTTGAAGAAGGCAACCAGGATGGTGAAAGGCCTCAGATTCATGCCATATGAACAACAGATGACAGAAACCAGGATGTTCAGACCAGAGTAGACTTCAGAAAATGGTGGGGGCACAAGAGTTATCTCCATACACTTGAAAGGCTGTCCCATGAAAGTGGGATTATATCCTTGCCCTTTTGCCCACGGAATGAAGAGCTTAGGAAAATGGGTGAAAGTTCCAAAAAAGCAAGTTCAGAAGAAATGGAAAGGCAGATTTCCTAAGTGGAGTTGTCCTAAAGTAAGGTGGGTTGTCTTATGAGGTTCTTCCTCACTGGAGATGTTCATGAAAAAGGCTGGATGCCCACCTTTCCACGATATTGTGTAGAGATAGTCACTAGGGTCTTACTCTTCTAACTCAAAAATTGTGTGATTTTGCATAATACCAGCCATGTGGCAAGCCTATCTGGAAAGTAGATGAAAAATATTCTAGTACTATCCCTTCATTCTGCTGAAGATAAAACTGAGGCTGAAGAGAAGGGAAATTATAGTGTCTGGTTCAACAAAATTATGTTCCTTATTCTCTGTCCCATAGCTTAACTATAAAGGGATGATGAAAAATGTGTTGTGCTGATAAATGGAGAAAGCTAGAAATCTTTCTTGTCATCTTAAGTTATCCATAAAGTCAAATTTTATTAATTCAAACTGCACTAATTCATAATTGGTAATAATTCAGACAGAGACTAAGCCAAAGTATAATGGTTAGAAAGCTGGCCTCAGAGTTCTGGCTGAGAAGGCTGCCTAAACAAGGGGTACTCTGCCCAAATCCCACGTACCTATACCAGCAAAACCCTATGTTTTGGACCAGACAAAGTAATGATCAAGAAATCCAACAAGAAACTATAGGGAATCTGACCTTCTGAGAACTGCACAAGATATCAGCCAAAAGCCCAGGGGAAATAGAAGAAATAGCCACCAACAAAACGAAAGCAAGTCCAGCATAGTCTTCCCACACAATTTGAGATGGCTATGAACATATATATGGAGCCTTCAAGGTTCCACATCCAGACAAAGTAAGTCTGAGAATCTCCTCCTGACCCTCCCCCACCAAAAAGACACGGAAAGAGCTTCAGAAATGTTTGAGAGAAACAACCACCAGTGACCACTGTGGTACTATAATATTCAGATCAGTACAAGCCAGGCCCAAGGGGTTCAGAGATCCCTAACACTCATCCTGAGATGTCAGAGAGGGTCCTGAAGATCCAACCCTCCAAAACTCAAAGATCCAGGGAGTGCCTAACCTCTGGAGGAGGAAGTCAGTACAAGAACCAAGATGACTTGGGGTTGAGACCAAGCCAAGTGACCATCCCACTCATGCCTGGGCTTGGCAAAAAGCCTCACTATAGGGATTAAAGTTGGAGAGATGAGTAAACCAAAGAAAACACATCAGTATCCAAAATTATTGTAAACCTAGATATCCACACAGAGACTAACTCTCTAATGATGGCAAACAGAAATTCAAAAGAAAAAATGGATTTTACATAAATACCGCCTATGTATTTAGAAGAAATAAGGATTTAATAGAAATGAAGCAAAAGCTCTATCTACATGAAAGAATTGGAAAGGAATAAGTAACTTAGAAGGGAAAGGTATAAACTTTCTGCAAGGAAAGGAATCTCTGAAAAACTAAATGGGTCAAATAGAAATCAATGATTCCCTGAGACAACAAGAAATATTAGAACAAAATCAAAAGATTAAAAAAGAAAGTAAAAGAAAACATTAGAAATCTGTTATCAAAAACAACTGACCTGGAAAAGAGGTCAGAGAGAGACCATTTATGAATTATTGGACTACTTGAAAACCAACATCCAGAAAACCCCATGGGCAACATAATTTAAGAGATCATAAAGGAAAACTGCCTGGTCTATTAGAACTAGAGGGCAAAGGGAAAATAGGAAGAAGTAACCAATCATCTCCTGAAAGGATCTCCCAAATGAAAAGTCCCAGGAATGTCTCAGCCAAATTCTAGAGATTTATGCTCCTCTCTCCCCACCACAATACTAAAAGCATCTAGAACAACACAATTCAAATACCAAGTAATTCTAGTCTGGTTAAAATAGAATGGGTTCAGGAGTCAGGACTATACCTGTGACTTCATTGGCAAGGAGAACTCTTAGATGGAGCAACTCTAATAATGTAGGTCAACACTTGTCCAGGACCACAAAGTTAGTATGGGTTAGACGGAGGACTTGAATCCAGTTCTAACTTCTATCCACTATGCCATACTATTTCTCCTAGTCAAAATAGTAAGAATAATTCAGTCAATCATCAAGCATTTATAAAATGCCTTACTGTGTGCTAGGCACCAGGCTAAACTCTGGCAATAAAAAGAAAGGCAAAACCAAGCCAAAGTGACCCTCAGAGAAGACTTAGAAGGAGCTACACGAAGTAGCTTTTGTACTCACAATGTTGTTTTGTTGACTGGTCATGTCCGATTCTTCCTGATGCCATTTGGGGTTTTCTTGGCACAGGTACTGGAGAAGTTTGCCATTTTCTATTCCAGCTCCTTTTATAGATGAGGAAACTGAGGTAAAGGAGGTGAAGTGACTTGCCCAGGGTCACACAGTAAGTGCCTGAGGCTGGATTTGAACTGAGGTCCTCCAGGCTCTAGGCAGGCACTCTGTCCACTCTACCTCCTAGCTGCCACATACTCACAATGGAGGAATACCAAATACCAAAATAAAAAGATTACCCTAGTAGTAGAGAATTAAACAAAGAAACTTGGCTACTATCACTGGGAAAAATAGAAAGATACCTCCAAAAAAGCTGTGTAGGAGAAATACCAATATGATCACCCCCACCCCCCTTTTAGCCCTAACCTACATTGTACAACCAGCCCTACACAACAATATGGACAAGTTTCCTTTAAAATTTAGAGTTGGCAGGGGGATGTTTCTTTGACTATTTTCCCCAACCACAACTCTGCCTATCCTTGATTTTAGGAACCAGGAAACCAAGTCATTTTACTAAATCATGTATAACCAACTCGGCAGATGGAATTGCCAATGAAAATGTGGATTCTAAGTTTTTTCTGACATAATTAAACAGAGTGGGTAATAAGCACTCTTTCTTATTCACTTCTTCTCTAACGTGTAGACTATAATCCAGCAAGCCTTTCTACAATGAAATCCCTAATTATCAACTGAATTCACCCCAGAATAGGGAGAACAAAGTGAACATTAGACTGGTACTTTGCATCTGTATCTTTTTCAAAAGTAAAGCTTTCTATATGAAACTAGAAGCAGCGGAGAATTTCTAAACGGGGGGAGGAAGACATTTAATGGGGAGGCTGTAGAAATTTCTAGCTCCCTCTGAATTATATCTTCAGAATGTCACTTTCTTTATCTGTTAGCCCATTCCCTTGCCCACCTCTACCTCCAATCAGTCACCAAATTCCATTGATCATACTTCCAGAAACCCTCATTTTTCCATTGCCAAGACCATGACCCTCAACCAGGCTCCCATTACATTATTCCTGAACAACTTGTACCAGTCTTCTGATTTCTTCCCTTTTAGTCTATCTCTTCTCAAATCCAATATGGACGTACCATTAGATTTATTCTTTTAAATACTATTGGCTGAGTAGAACCAGGACATAATTGTGCATAGTTATAGCAATATTGGAAGGATGATCAACGATGAAAGACATAACTACTCTGATCAATACAATGATCCAAGACAATTCCAAAGGACTCATGATGAAAAACACTATTCACCTCCAGAGAGAGAATTGATGAGCCCAGAGTGCAGATTGAAACATACTTTTCCCCTTTATTTATTTTCCATACTTTTTTCCTGTAGCATGGTTAATATAGAAATGCTTTGCATGATGTCACATGCATACTTGACATCATCTTGCTTCTCCTCTCAATGGGTGAGCGAAAGGCTATAGAAAGGGAGGGAATGTGAAACTCACATTTTTTAATCAACGTTAAAAAGAAATAAATATGATACACATGCACACACACACACACACACACACACACACACACACACACACAAACAAACAAAAAAACCTACTGTCATCCTGAGAGGTAGTATGACATACCAAACAGAAATCTGGAAGATCTGCGTTCACTGCTCACCTCTAACACACAGTGGCTTTGTGATCGTAGGCAAAGTACTTGATTTCTCATTGCTCTAGCCAATTTTCTAAGAATATTAAGCTACAGTGAAGGAAACTACCTGATTTAGTAGATGGAGTTTCCTCATCTGTGAACCCCCTATACCAGGGGAAAGGAACATGCAGCCTCAAGGCCACAGGCCTTCTAGGTCCTTGGGTGCAGCCTTTGGACTGAGTCCAAGTTCTATAGAACAAAGCCTTTTATTAAAGGGGTTTGTTCTGTGAATTCTGGATTCATTCAAAGGGCTGTACTCAAGGACCTAGTGGTTTCCTACCCCTGCCCTATACCAATGAAATCATAGGTCCACGTTGTATCTCAATCCCTTTTCTCATAAAAAAAATTTCTAGGACTACCTGTTGACTAAAATATAGAATCCAAAGTTCTTAGTCTAGCATTTGAGACCCTTACCATATGGATGAAACCTATTCTTCAAACCTTATTTCAATTTTAGTTGTCAAAAGTGTAATAAATAAAAATAACAGCTGGTGTTTATATAGTATTTTAAGGTTTACAAAGTAATTTATAGATATTCATTGAATTAATCCTCATGACAACCCTGCAAGTTAAGTGCTACTATTATCCTTTTGCGGATGAGTAAACTGAGGCACAGAGAGGTTAAATGATTTTCCCAGGGTCATAGAGTTAGCCAGGATCCAAGATAGGATTTGAACTTGGGCATTCCTGTCTTTAAGGATAGCATTCTTTCTACTACACTGTCAAGCAAAATCACCTTCAGATAATCTCTCTGAACAGGGGCACATAGGGTCAGTCAGACATAATTGCAGCAATCTCTCTGTATCTAACACAGAATTGACCATACTTCAATGCTTCAACAGACACATGATCTCACTGGTATGGGTACTCACTCCTTTCACCAATGCAGTTTGTCATCCATCCACTTTTTAGCCTGAGCTGTTTCTGTTCATGCTCTTCCATGTACCTTCCATTGAAGATCTACCCCCTTGCAAGGAAGGCTTTCATAAGTCTTTTAATATTTCTTGAATACTAATGTATTTTGGCTTGCCTAGAATTTTGATTCCTTAGAGCCAATGGAGCTCCACAGTTCACAGACAAGGTGAGGATTAAAAAGATGGGGTTCGTAGTTACTGAGCAATTTCAGATCACTGAAAGCATCACCCAATTTTCTCCATGTAATGCTGCCTACTCTCCACCTACTCAATTCAGAGCTCAGCTCATTTCCAATATGCTTATATGAGAAATATACATAAATGCACTACCTCAATGGGTTGTCTGCTCAACAGGATGTCATATTCTGTCACCTGTATGGATTTTAAGTTTGCTCTTCTGAGCAGATAAAGATCTCAGGCAGCATGAACTATAGAGCAGCTACGTGGCGCTGCAGTGAATAGAGCACCAGGTTTGGAGTCAGGAAGACTCACCCTCCTAAGTTCAAATCCAGCCTCAAACACTTCCTAGCTGTGTGACCCTGGCAAGTCATTTAACCTTGATTGCCACAGTTTCCTCCTCTGTAAAATGAGCTGGAAAAAGAACTGGCAAGCCACTGTAGGATCACTGCCAAGAAAACCCCAAACGAGATCATGAAGAGTTGGACAAGACCGAAATGACTCAACAACAGTGTGGACCACACTTAGTTAAATACCAAATCTGTTTCAGCTATAGTAGGCTACTCACTTTCCATGTCTTTACTCATACTGTTAATCCTGCCTTTACACCTATGAAAATACAAATAAAGTTCAGAACTTGGAGGAACCTCAGAAATATAGTCCAGTGGTGTCAAAGTCAAATAGAAACAGAGACCATTAAATTGTACACAAGAAAGACTACAAATACAATTTTTTTTTCTTTTTGGAGGGGGGAAGGCAGGGCACTTGGGGATAAGTGACTTGCCCAAGGTCACATGGCTAGAAAGTGTTAAATGTCTGAGGTTGGATTTAAACTCAGGTCCTCCTGACTGCAGGGCCAATGCTCTATTCACTGTACCAGCCACCCCTGCAGCTACTTTAAAAAAAGTTTACTTATATATATGTATATTTCTTTTTTATTAATAAATAACAAATGTACTAATAAATTAATAAAAATTAATAAAGATAAATTTTATTACGAAAACACATTAAAATTAAATAGAAATTACATTTGTATCTTGCTTGGGCCTCACTTAGCAGTGTTGTAGGCTGCATGTCTGACACCTCTGATCTACCTCACCCTGTTATCTTATGTGAAGAAATTGAGGAACAGAGAGAAGGAAAGGCTGTAGTTCACACAACTAATGAAGAACAGAACCCAGGTATTCTAATTTCCTTGTTGAGGTTCTATGCATTCTACTACCGTCCTTCAAGGCCCAGAATGTCAGCCATATTTGTGTTCAAGTCCTAAATATGTAGCAAACAAAAGAAAAAGTGATTAGGGGACAATCCATTTCTTTGGATTAACTCTCCTAGTACTCCCCTTTACTAGAGCACTTAATTGAGAACTGGCTTTATGTGTGTTTACTAAGCAATCTTCCTTAGCCAGGCCATGCGTGCACATTCCCAACATTCTTTATGCCCAAGCTCTCCCTGAGGTAGCTAGGAAAATGGCCATATGGCCACTGGCTCCCTGTCTCAAAGAAGCAATGGTTGGAAAGGACCCGTGGCTTTGGTTCTATGCCTGATGGATGCAGCTGGGAGCTGGGATTTCTTTAACTGTTCTCTCTTGCACAGTAGCTGTAATAATCTCACCTAAACAAACGGAGAAGGAAAAAGCAGTCATGCTAGAAATAACAAGAGAAGTTTCTACAGTAAGGTTTTTGTTGTTGGGGTTTTGTTGCCTCAGCTCAATAAAGGCAGGGAAGGCATCCAATGAGGACAGGGCGGTAAGGAAAGAGGCTGGAAGAGCACTTTGCCTTACAAACATTCCCTCGTACTTTCCTCCTCTCAAGGTCTACATCCAACTGACACCCCTGGGGTTTTTTAATGATGGCATATGGCTCCCTCCAGATGAACTGGTCACCAGCTCAATTAGCTGCTTCAGGTTTGGATTATTCTCCCTGACTCTGGAGAGAACAACAGCATGCCAAGGGGAGCCGAGAGGTGACATACGAGTTTGGGAGCAAATTTATCAGAAAGAGAAGAGGCTATTACAGCAGTCACCTCAAATGAATGACACTAGAGATACCCAGGATGAGTCTTGTTCACAAAAGCCTTGCAATGAGGGTGCTGTAATATGAAAAGGGACTCTGGGGCCTGTGAGTAGGCAAAGCATGCTTGCTGTTCCTCTCTAGGCCAACCTTATCACACAAAGATGTCAACTTCAAAATAAATTAGTATTTGCTACTGAACTTACATGGGGAAGGAAAGAACATAACATTCACTGGACCTTTGAATATCAAGATTAGTACATAAAGGATGAAAAAATGTCTAAAAATGTGAACAGGCAAGAAGAGGTTAGAAGAGATGAGAGACATTCAAATACTCTGGTCTGGGGTGGGGAATGTGCAGCTCTGAGGGCCACATGTGGCCTTCTAGGTTCTTGGGTGTGGCCTTTAGACTGTGTCCAAGTTTTACAGAACTAATCCTTTTATAAAGGGGAATTGTTATGTGAAGTTTGAAATCAGTGAAATAGCCATCCTTGAGGACCTAGAGGGCCACACGTGGCCTTGAGGGTTCGGGTTCCCTGCCGCTGGTCTGGTCAATCATTTTCTGTTCATGTATAGACCCATAAGTATTTGCTGAAGGAATGGGGGATTTTTTCTAGGCAAATTACTGATAACTCCTATCTGGATCACACGGTGCATGCAGGGGATTGGGAGGCAGACAGATGGGCTTTATAAAAGCAACATCTTTCAGAGCATAGTTCACTCAGAACAGACAACTGGTAGGGGATAGATAAAGAAGGCAGGCAGTCAGCAACAGGTGCTTTTGTTTTGTTTTGTTGGGTTAGGGGTTCAATGGCAATGGCTGCCAAGGACCACAACAGTAACCTAACCCTTCTGATATCATAACACAAATGATATCAAGAGAACGATCCCAACTTGATAGACGGAGATGAAATCACCAACTGTGTATTTGTATGTGGATGTGAAATTCAAAGCAATCCCCCAGTCTTGAACTCTCTATGTTCAAGCTAATCAGGAAGGGTAAGGAGTTCAGAAGTAAGATGGGTGGGGTGGCTAGGTGGCCCAGTGAATAAAGCACCGGCCCTCGAGTCAGGAGGACCTGAGTTCAGATCCCGCCTCAGACACTTAACGTGCGCCCACACACTCACACACACACACACACACACACACACACACACACACACACACAACTAGCTGTGTGCCCTTGGGCAAGTCACTTAACCCCAATTGCACTCCAAAAAAAAGAAGAAGAAGAAGAAAGAAAAAGAAGAAGAAGAAGGAAGAAGGGAAAATGAACTAAGAAGGAAGCCAGGAAATTAAAGTCTCTGAGACACTGGAGGAGAATCCAAAGCCAGGCTAAGAGGCTCTCAAGTGAGAGAAAGGGATGCAGAACAACGAGGGAGTAAGAAGAATTTTGAAGCCACTGGAGCCATTCAACAAATACGAAATCTTCCATTAGAGGCTCAAAAGGAGTTTACTATGCACTCTGGAAATATAAAGCAAATCACATGGGTTCAATGAGCAGGAGATACACTGGAGTGACTGGGCCATTTGTTTTAAGGAGCAACAGATATGCCTCTATAAAGTGCAGATGTGACTAATCAAAATAGGAGCTGTCTTCCAGAGACTTATACTTTAAATGTAATATGGAACCTTATGAGAATCAAACTCATCAAGCACTACCAAGTCAGGTGATTGATGTGGGAATGAAGGAGAATGATAGAAGAGACCTGGATGAAATATACAAGGACTATTAAGGCCTACACCGATGATGCTGGGTGTTTTCATTACAAGATCATGAGGATCACAGGTCTGGAGCTGGAAGGGACCTCAAAGGCCATCTGGCCCAACCCAAAGCCCTTAATTTTACAGAAAAGGGAACAGAGGCCCAGGAAGATTAAGTAACTTGCCCAACGTCACATCTGGCATCCTAATTCTAGAGCTGGAGAGAGCATCAGACGCCCTATGGTCCAACCTCCTTATTTTACAGAGAAGGAAACTGAGACGCAAGGAGGGGAAGTGACTTGGTCAATATCAATCATAGGATCTTAGCTCTAGATCCTGGAAAGGACCTCAGAGGTCTAGATCTAGTCCAATCCTTTTATTTCACAGAAGAAACTGGGGCCCATGGAGGGGAAGTAACTTGTCCAAGGTCCCACCAATGAGTGTTAGAGGTATGATTTGAATTAAGCTTATCTGATTGCAGAAATAGTATTCTGTGTGCCTCACAATTGAAAGTCGGGAACTTGGAAAAGAAAGGAGAACATGTGAAGATGGGATGCAAACAACCATCTTTAGAGATAATTCGGACCATAGGGCAAGATGCCAGGACAAGAGTATCTACGGAAAAAAATACATCTCCCAAAGGCCATATTTGACTGAAGACTTGCTACATATAACAAAGGCACAATAAATGATCATATGACAAATACATGAAGGAAATAGAGATGTTTAACACAGAGGGGGGAAAGGGAAGGAAAAGAGAATATAATCATTGTCTTCTTAGGTTTGTTCTCGGAGGCTCCAAGAAGCTGAATAAAGACCAACTGGCAAGTAGTTGATACAGTGGATAGAACATTGGGTCTGGAATCAGGAAGGCTTGAGTACAAATCCACCTTCAAGGACTCACTCACTATAGGGGCTTGAGCAAGTCACATAACCTCTTTCTGCTTCAGTTTCCTCAATTATAACATATGGATGCAAATAGCACCCACCACCCAGGGTTATTGTGAGGATTAAATGAGCAAAGATGGTAAAGTGCTTAGCACAGTTCAAGGTATACAACAGGTACTTAATAAATGCTTCCCCTCACTCCCCCATCAGTGAAAGTTACAATGTGGCAGATCCCAGCTTGGTATACAGAAGAGCAGAAAATTAAAGGAATCCGAGGGTAGAGTTGCTTGAAAAAGGAATGAGCTGCCCTGTGAGGCAATGAGCTTCTCATTCCTGGTTGGCTCCAAGACGAGGCTGAATGTCATCTTGCCATGAGTGGCTAGTTAGCAGTCCTGTTCAAGTATGAGTTGGGCTAAGTGGACACTTAGGTCTCTCCCAACTTGAGAGCCTGCATGTCACTGGAGAATACAGTTTTTCTTCTCTGTATGGAGGACACCAGAAGAGATAAGGACTAATCTGTAGGCATTTTAATGTAATGGACATACAGTATCTGGAGCTATGCAATGGTGGATTTTTGTAAAAATTAATTAGCAGGGTAATTCACAGGCAACCGTAATCCTTTCACCTTGCAGAGATTAATCAAAAGTACTCAGTTTCTTAGGTGAGCTTAGCCTCAAGTAAACTCCAAATGATGTAGAAACTGCACTTCAAATTTCTTGAGGGAAAAAATTACCAACAATTATATCAGTGGGGATGACATCACAAATGCAAATGCCCCATCAGAGGCAATGCACAGAATCCCTCTCTGTAGCAAATTCTACAGCCACTTGGAACCCAAATAAAAGCCACCATTGTTTCATTATTTTCCCCATGACTCTTGACAGCTGGGAAAGACTCACGCTCCTGAGGACACCCCCAAAGGGTGAAGTCTCCAGAGATGGTCCCAACAGGCTTCGAAAACAAGCACAGTGCAAAGTTGTGTTGTAGGACAGCTCAAGAGTTGTAGGACAGTTCAAGATTCACTCTGCAATATGCCATTAGAGCATGGTAAAATAGGGACCACAGAGTGCTAGCTTTGGATTCGAAAGACGTAAAATCTGTTCCTAACAGTTACTGGGCAGCTAGGTGGGACAGGGGATAGAACACTGGCCTTGGAGTAAGGAAGACCTGAATTCAAATCCAGACTCTGACACTTTCTAACTGTGTGACCTTGGGCAAGTCACTTTCTTTCCCTGGGTCTCAGTTTTGTCCTTTATAACATGAGGAGTTTTGACAAAAATAATTGTTGAGCTCCCAAATAAGTTCTACATCTATGATGCTATAAGTGACATTAGACAAATCACTTTCCCTCTTTGAACCGCAATTTGTTCATTTCTAAGATGATGGTTGAATTCACTGACCTCTGGGGTCCCTTCCAGCTCTAGAGGCAGAGTCCTAAAAACATCTCACATTTCTATAGGGCTAAAGAATTTTCAAAGAGTCTTTCTCAAAACAGCCCAATGAGGTTATCTAGGGAAAATTCATCATCCCCAAGATAAATGAGGAGGTCAAGGACAAGAGAGGTATCTAGGGAAAATTCATCATCCCCAATATAAATGAGGAATTCAAGGCCAAGAGAGGTGATGTGAGATCCCAGGGTCGAGCAACCAGAATCTATTAAATGTTTCCTCTATATGAGTTATTCCTGAACATCCATTCTCAAGTCAGGATGAATATTATATTTTCCCAGCCTTCTTCCTGATAAGTACCCCAGCTTCATTGGCTAGCATTAGTGACAGTCCTTGGTCCTGACAGCCCAACTTAATTAATCTACCTAATTTATTGATCAACCAGACAGCAAAAGAATATTCCCCATTAAATGGGTTTTTTATCATCGGGTGTTATAGAGCTAAATGTCTTTTTAAAATCTGAAATTTCGTTAGTGGATGACACGCTGTCTGTCTGAGAAAGTACTAGCAAAGAGGAAAAGGCAAAGATTAAAAATGGCTCAGGGATTTTAAGTAATGACCAGGAGGTCAGACTATAAAATGGGATTCTATGCTGGCTAGCCACTTCACTTAAACTGCAACACGAAGCAACAGTAACTCCCCACAGTTTTAGGCTGAAGACGGAGAGCATGTTCATTAAACTGTACGATATATGTATTATCCAGAGTAAGCAGACAAAGGCTATGATTTTCCTAGGCTTATGCTGTTGACTACAGAGATGTGAACTATGGATTCAGGGTTGAGTTACTCCTCCCATTCAAATCCCACACTGCCATCAAAGTGTTCTAAGGATAACCCTGGCCCAAATGAACTCTCCCCTTCTGAAATTCTTCTACTACCTAAATCAGACTATAATTTAGAGCCGGATAATTTCAGGACGGAATGATTGGTTCATTTGATAACATTCACTTAAAGTAGGTGAGAAGACAATCTCATTGGCCTTTGACTAAGTGGAGAAAAGCCCCTTTGAACTGCAGTGACTTTGCATGAAGCTGAAAAGATTTGGCATCACCAAGGGCTGTATATGTGTGTGTGTGTGTATATGTATATACAGACACACATCATGTCAATAGGTGGGAACACATATGACATTCCAGCACATTCAAAAGGAAGAACCCCCTGGGTGTATGAAGGCCTAGGCCTCAACATTGGTCAGATCACTTTCTTCCCCTCCACTGACTGGAGGAGGGTATTCCAAGCTTTGAAGGGTCTAGATCAGGGGTGACAACTTTCTGAGGTTGCTCCTAACCAGTTTTGAAACTTGGGAAGAAGTTGTTGTTTTATGAGCCTAAGTCAGGGGTGGGGAACCTGAGGGCCATATGTGGCCCTCTAGGTCCCCAAGTGCATCCTTTGACTGAATCCAAATTTCACAGAATCCTTAATAAAAAGATTTGTTTTGTCAAACTTGGACTCAGTCCAAAGGCCACACCCAAGGACCTAGAAGGCCACATGTGGCCACGAAGCTGCAGGTTCTCCACCCCTGGTATGGAGGGTACTAGATGCATCCCCAAATGAGCTGAAGGCAGAGTCTGCATCTGAAGCCAAGAAAAGATGGGTAGAGATTCACTACACTTAAGCGGAACTCTTTGATAACCCATGAATGGAAGAAAATAATTATACCCTATCAATGCACGCCCATCTGGCCCATATCTTCCCAATATGTTCATATATTCCCAATGTTACACCACAGTGGGTCCACCCAAAATGTCAGGGGCATGGAATATTCTCTCAACATTGCTAAGATACTACTGGAACACTCTGGTTGCTTACCCATCAGCCCTTGCTCTTCCCATTTGACCCCAGCCCATCTTTTTTCTTCCTGTCATAATATTCCTTAATGGTTGACTCCTATTCTTCTTCAGAGCTCCTATGTAGCCCTCTGAACACACCCAACACATACCTCTCTTCTGCCTTCAGTGTGATATACATCCTTATTTCTTTTGAGACAGCGGCCTGTCACATCTTGCCACCATACAGGAATATCTGTAAAACGTTATCACTGAAAACAAGGGCCTCTGCTTTCATGGGAACCTTGGGATTCACAAAAAGCTCTGCAATTTCCTAAAAGTAATTCAGCCTACTCAATTCGACTTTTTCAACTCTGGGCCCCAAATACTATACATCTATTCCACATGAACATACTACTCAAGAAATTCCCTAGGCTAACCATTCTAATGCATATTGAAATTTGATCAACAGACATTCTTCACGAATTCAGTCTATGCTGTCTGGATGGACATCCAGATGATGCCATCATACCATCTCGTGCCAATGGGAGTATCTGGAGGGCCTCACTATTTATAAGAACCACCAGGAGCCTAACAATGCATCTGCTCCATCACAAACTCAGGCCGACTCATGATCAGACTATGTCTACATCTTGCTCCTGCTTCAGTAATACCAACCCCTTCCTCCCTTTTTCAGCTCCTTTTTATGGGTTTTCTTCCTCCCCACTAGAATGTAAGCTCCTCGAGGACATAGACTGTCTCTACTTTTGGCACACATTTGTATTCTCCAGACAGCACAGTCCCTCTTGCATAGTAAGCACTTAATAAATGCTTTGTCTTTTGGCAAACATACATCTCCATGTTGCTTGGGGGGAGTGTTTGTATTTGTATCACCAGATGTTTATTATAGGAGGGTCACTGAACAGTTATTTCTGTGCCTACATCTTACAAAGAAGGTTGACTAATTTTGATATAGTAATAGGAGAAACCTTGTAAAATGGCTCACAAGTTAGTGAGTATACTTTGTTCCACTGAGTCATTTTGGTCTTTTTTTGTTTGGGTAATTAAACACTAAGCAGATTGGGGTTTCATATTCTCTATGTTTTTCTGTCTTCTATAAGATGACAAAAATGTGATCTGTCATTGAATAGCATTTACAAAAGTCAGCTTCTTCCAAACAAGTGTCCTCAGTTCCTATATAAATGACTTTCAGAATGATTTTGTACAGAAAGAGCAGAAATAGAGGGAAAAATCAGGAGAAACGCTCTAAAGGCTGGAGAAATGAGGAAAGGCTTCACATAGAAGTTAATTCTGGAGCTGATTCTTGAAGGAAGTGAGGGATTCAGAGATGGAGTCAGCATGGGGAGCCAGGATCACAAAGGGGCAAAGAGAAGGGCCATGGAGTGTCATGTGGGAGAAGCAGCAGGAAGGGAGGAGTGGCTGGGCCAAAGAGAATTCTGACAGAGGATTTCTCCTTACAGTCTAGTACAAGAATTAATTCCAACTAGTTTGAAAGCTCCTTGAGAACAGAAGTCTTTTTGCTTCTTTGATATTGCCCATGGTGCCTAACACGGTGCTGAGCATACAGTGAATCTTTAATGAAAAATGGATGAAATCGAAGTGTAATAAGCACCCTGATGAGAAATTAAGATTTTGAAAAAGTGGATGACAAGTTCCAAGCTGAAATGCCAGGGGCTGGTAATAATTATGCAATGGAAGTCATTAACCCTTTAGCAGGAGCCCAGCCTCTGTAGTGGGAAGGAAGAACATTTCAGAATTCTGCTACCCACCTTGAGTAGCCTCATTAGAAATAAGCTTGAAGCCATTTGAACGAACTCACAATGGGAGAAGTGCAGAATAAGGTAGGTCAATGAAGCCATTATCTGTATAAATTTAGTAGTGTATTACTGTTTCAGAGTCTCAGCAATGTGGGAAGAGATTAATCGCCAGTCCTATTTGAAATCACATTTTTATTTATTTCCAGCCAACTGTCCAGCTGAAGAATGCCTCTCCCTATTCAAAGGCTAAATGAAAGGTCATTGATTCTTTTGACAATATAATTTTCAGATGTTATTGGGAAAACGTGTCTCATGCACATATGTCTCTAAATGTAATAGCCCTCCATTTGGGATATCTCAGTGCAAGCAGATTCTTATTGATTGCTTTTTTCCCCAGCAACGTCCAGGCTACTTGCACATAGAAATGTGCTGGAATTTCTCAAAGGAGGCAAAAGCTATTGGTAGAAATGGTCAGGAAGCAGGTACTCTGAGCTCCAGTGAATTGCAAGATTTGGTTAATCTAGTTATTGATTTCCATGGAATGCAAGATTTCCTGAAAGTTCTCTTGAGATTTGAGAAAACATATGGCAGGTTTTCCACAATCAGCTAGCATCCTAGGGGCGGGGGACTCAGAGAGACATAAGACATAGCACCTACCTTCAGGGTACTGGTGCCACTGTGACAAATGGTGTGGCATAAAGAGAGAGATATCTGGCGTAAAACCAATGGACACTTTCATAAGCAATAGCAGTAACTTCAAATAAAGCCCTGTGTAGCAGCCGTATACATACAGCCAACTCTGGCACATGCTTCCTCCCATCCAGCCATCCACCAGGACACTAGATCCTAGCCAGCTTGGGCAATTAAACTGTGGCCATACATATCCTCCCACACCGAATTCCAACTCTTGCTCAAACTCATGCTGCTATAGCTATTGGAAAAGGTATAGTAATGGATTTCCTTCAGGCTCCACTCACCAAGCCTTAGCCTGCCTAGTTTCCCTTCTTTAGAAATCACTCTTACTTGTATTGTGTCTTGCTATTACAATGTAAGCTCCCTGAGGGCAAGTCTCTGTATCTGTATTAGGACACAGATCTGCATTGCAATTAGCTCTTACTCCATAGCTGTTAAATGATAATCTTTCCCTTAGGGACACCAGTCCATTTAAAACAGAGGGCAGACTATGGGTACAGGATAATTACAGGGTTACAGAGTTTGGCCCAACATCATGGCATTCGTTTTATAAGCAAGGTCCCTTTGAAGGAAAACGATCTCCTTTAGTGATGGCTTCTATATTCTGGACAGTGTCATCCAAGGCTGATACCATCACTGATATTCCCTCCATTATCGTCCCATGCGTATTACCTATGCACACTCAACGACTACTCCAGATCACAACTCTTGGCACTCAAGGTCCAGTTGTGCAGACACACGTACTCTACCAAAGGGCAGTATGATGAAATATGATACTTACCTTGGAACCTGGAAGATCTGGTTGCAAATCCTTAATAGCTGTGTGGCCATGGCAAGTTGGTTAACCTTTCTGAGCCCCAATATTATCATTTGTAAAATGGGGATCACAATACATAGAGGACTCCCCTCAATGGGTTGCTGGAAACCTCCAATGAGATCAACTGTTTTGCAAACTTTAATGTACAATATTACTAGTATCAACAGAACATCCTGACCATTAATTTGTGGCCTGCAAGGTGGCAATTAGTGCCTTTGGCAGCTCTGAGCCCCAGGCAACTGAAACATTATCAGTCCTTGTTTATGTGTGGATTTACCACATACCCTTGTGGATTTACCACTTACTCTAACCATTGGCCAAAAAAGTGTCTCTCCACTCACCAATCAAGAACCAAGTGGGTGCTTGCAGTCAAGAGTTATGGGAACACAAGGGGAAGACACATTATAATCAATGGACATTATAAATGATGGATTTAATTCCAGTGGTAGCATTTTGACAGATTTTGACATTGAGGCAAGAGTGTTCCAAAAATCATATAGCATCTTTTTCAGTTTGGGTAATCCTATCGTGACCATTAACACCTTTCAAATGGTCGACTGCAAGTCACTCTTGAATATAAAAATTGCTAGCACAAGCAGCACTAGACATGGAAGAACTGAGCTCAAACTCTGCCTAAGATGCTTATAAGCTGTGTGACCCTGGGCCGATCTCTAAACCTCCATGGGCTTCAGTTTTCTTTCCTTTATGTCGAAATTATAGTACCTACTTCCCAGAGCTGTTGTGAAGACTAAATGAGGAAATAAATGGAAAGTGCTTTACAAACATCAAAATTAAATAGGTATATGCACATACATTAGCCATTACTGTTTTTAATGGGAATAATTTCTTATGACAGCATAGCATAGGAGTGCAAAGACTTTGGACTCCAAAGTTCTGGGTTCAAATCTTACTTCTGACACTTGCTGCCTCTATGACTACCCTTTTCTAGGCCTCTAGGCCATCTGTAAAATGGGAGGAGGTGTAGCTTGTGGACAATTTGGCCTCAGAGTGTCTTTCCAGCTCTAGTTCCTTATTACCATATGTGACCTTGGTAGGTCATTTCACCATCCTCAGCCTCTGTTTCCTTATCTGCAAAAAGTAAGGCCTTACACTAGATGGTCACTGAAGATCCTTCTAGGATTGCATCAATTACCCTATGATTTTTTTTTATAAAGCAATTGGGGTTAAGTAACTTGCTCAAGGTTACAGGGTTAGTCATTATTTATGCGTGGGTGCTCATTTTCTGAGGCCTGATCTGATCTCAGGTCAACCCAACTCCGAGGCCTGCTCTCTTACTCACTGCACCACCTAGCTGTCCCTTTAGGGCAATTGGGGTTAAGTAACTTGCCCAAGGTTACAAGGCTAGGTTTTTGTTTGTATGGATTAAGTGTCGGAGGCCGGCTCAGATATCAGGTCCTTCTAATTCCAGGGCTGGCTCTCTATTCACTGTGCCACCTAGCCGCCCCCCTATGATTTTTTTTTTTAAATCCGTCCTCATTTCACCTGAAAGTCATCAAGGCTAACACCAGTCTGCCCTTTGTTGCAGATGAGTTAGCTTTGAGAGTACAGAGTGAAATAACAAGGTAGGAGATTGGCAGGGGCAGAGGGAGGAAGGGGAGGGTAGTAAAGCAAAGAAGCCAGGATCTTGCTGGCTGGCTATTACAGAGAAACTGGCAAAGGGAATGGGGTTCAAGTTTAAAAAGGGGGGTATCACCTTCCACAGCTAGTCCCCTTTGGGGACAACTCCCCAGCTGAATAGCAGAAAACACTCCCTTTTCCTATACCTCAACTGAGCAGAGGGCCAATACACAAAGCTTTTTCAAACACTCTATAATGGACTTTTCTGACAAGCACAAGGAGGAAGGATGTCCTGTCCTCTGCCTGGAAAACAAAGAGGCCCGAGTCCAATGGCCTGCAGGGTAGCCAACGTATCCAGTACGTTACCAAGCTATGAGTAGAAAAGACTGGCAGTGGCTTGACATCCTTAGAAACTCTGCAAAGAAATGTGGAATCCTGGGACTCTGCCCAGTCTACTCTCTTTGGAAGTCATCCAACCTTGCCTAGATACTCCTGACATTTTTTTTAAAGTAAAAAGATATTAGCATTTATACTGAAACCTCACTTTCTGGGGAGAAGAAATTAAATGTCAGATATTGTCAATATACATGTAATATTGCAAAAATGACTTCCTTTTCAAAATCTACTCTTCGGTGAGTCAAGGCTTTTAAAATTTCTTATTCTCATGATGGTTGACAATGTCCTTCCCCCTCCTCCCCAAAGCCTCAAAAGGCCACAAATTCATCAACTTCCAATGAAGAAATAAACAAAAAGGTTCTCCAAAGCACTCATGGTGGGCAAAGCAGCAGATGCAGTGGATTCAAGGAAGACCAAGAAGACAATATTTGCCCTCACCCAAGATCAAATGTCATCTTGGTATGGTGTATGGGCCTTAAACATTCAATACTTCATAACAGGCACCATGACTTTAAATCATTCATGACCTCTCAAGGTCATGCAGAAAACAATTTCTAAGATGAAGCTGTTCCATTTGCCTAATTTCTGTCATCCATTTTTCATGGGATCTTCTGCACCTTTTGTACCAAATTCCTTCCCTTGCTGTGAATGTGAATGCTGGCTTCCAGACATATACCAACAAGGGCTGTGTACCAGACCTTGGAACGCAATGGACTTTGAGGTCATAAATATTTCATTATCATTTAGGATGCACATATAATTGAAAATTCCTTCTCAATTCCATCCCTTCCTCCTCCAGTCTAAAGGGATTATACATGAGGAAACAAAGTCAGTTACGAATCAGTGTGTTTTTACTCCTTCAATAGACATCTTTATCATTCTACTGTTATTACTCCTCTAGCAGAGAAAAGTATAGCTCTTACTTTTTAAGAAGGGGAAAGTATACGGCTAATAAAATTATGGCAAAAAGCAGAGATCAGATACCTAGAGTTACAGACTCAGAGCTATAGCTTAGCCACCTCCTTCCAGAATGTAAGCTCCATGAGGGTAAGGATGATTCCTGACAAATGTCATTCAGTACATTTTTTTTTGTTCAGTTGTGTCTAACTCTTCAGGACCCCATCTGGGATATTCTTGGCAAAGATCCTAGAGGGGTTTGCCATTTCCTTTCCCAGTTCATTTTACAGATGAGGAAACTGAGGCCAACAAGGTTAAGTGAGTTGCCCAGGGTCAGCCAGCTGAGGCCAGATTTGAACTCAGGAAGGTGACACTGCCATTTCCTTCTAGATGTTTAGTAGATACATATTGATTGATTAATGACATTTTGCCTTTTTTTAGGATTGTGGAAACTGAGCCTCACAGAAGATAAAGCGATTTGCTAAGAAATGTCTGAGGCCAAATTTGAACTCAGGTCTTCCTGACTCCAGGCCCTGCGCTCTATCCACTACAGTGCCATCTAGCTTCCTATGTCACAAATAGGAAGTACTTAAAAACTTGAGGATTAAGCACATAGCATAATGTCTGACAAATAGTAGGTATTTAATACATTCCTCCTTACATGCTTGATTAGAAGAAACCTTAGGAATCATCACGTACAGATACTTCAGTCTTATAGAAGAAGTTTACGGAGATCCAGAGATGAAACAGGACTTAACTAAATTAACTCAGAACAGTGATTAAAATCTAGGTCTGTTCCTCCCACCAGTACAGAGGACTTTTGGTCATACCACAGTGTAACAATTAATTCTCTGTGAAAGCTAGAGCTAGGTTTAAGCAGTGGCCATGAAGACTTCTGGCTAATCCAAAAAGGCTAAAGGGGACAACATGGGTGGGGAAGAGGAAGAAGAATGGACAAAGCAGAAGGTGAGCGTCTACTCTTGTCCAGAAAAAGGTTTTTATAGTCTGAGGTTCATTTCAGGATGGGGTTTCATGAAATTGAATGGGAAAAACATTCCATCTTTAATATAATTGGTTTCCTTCATAATCCTCTGCCTTTTATTTTATGCACTGAAAAATATGTTTCAGGGAAGAGTTCCATAGGCTTCACTAGAATGTCAAAGAGGTCCCTCTAGGTCACACAAAGAGGCTAAGAGCTCCTATTGTAGGAACTGAGTTCTTTTGCTTAAGATCACTCTGAAATGCCTTGCTACATACAGGTGGACATTGAAAATGGCATCCTGTCCCTCTTTAGATGTCTTCTGGCCTGGTCTTACATCACTATATACTTTGCTTTCCAATTCCATCATCTCATGAGAACAGAAGTCAAGTTTCTCTACCTAAGCAAAATTACCCAAAGAAACACAGACTCCTCCAGAGGAATGGAATAACTTAAAACAGTAAAGACCCACAACAATACATCTGTCATTTAACAAATATAGGGTCATATATCCTAGTCACCAAAATCCCAAGTACATGGAAGAATTGCCTCTACTCACCTACCACATTTAATCTCCCACCTGCAGGATTCGAGACATACAGAGTAGACTTAAAAACCCACCATCTAACAGAAGTGCCACTGCAAAGGAATCAGAATTGTAGTAAGACTATACCAGGAGTAATGGGTGGTGATTAGAAGGAAGATATTTTTCTTAATATGCTGGGGGGAAAATAACCTTCTTAAGTATCCAAAAATTGAATTTGGGTAAAGTGATAGGATCAAATCATCACAGACATAGAGTTGGAAGGGAACTTAGAGGTCAACTAATACAAACCCACCATTTTTCAGAGGAGGAAATTGAGGCCCAGAGGGAGAAAAGTGACTTGTTGAAGGTGATGCAGGTCCTCTGACTCCAAATACTATAAAATGCAGTCTATGATAAGCAGTATATACATGTGGCTCCTTAATATCACATAAAGTAGTTAGAAATATACTACATAAACTAAAAACAATAAGAGAGTGATGAGAAAGGAAGCAACTACCAAGAAGTTGGTAATTGAAAGTATAAAGGTAGGGGTGGCTAGGTGGTGCAGTGAGTAGAGTGCTGGCCCTGGAGTCAGAAGGACGTGAGTTCGGTTCCGGTGTCAGACACTTAACACACACAAACAAAAACCTAGCCGTGTGACCTCGGGCAAGTTACTTAACCCCGATTGCCCTCCAAAAAGGAAAAAAAAAGTAGAAAGGAAGCAAGGACCAAAAAGTAAACTCCTACAGGAAACAACAACAACTACAACCAGTCAAGCAGCTCAGGAAATGAGAATACAAAGAAAAGATGCTCATACACTGAGGAATTCTGTAAAAACAGCAAAAAGGAATGGGACATCCAAGCCCAAAGAGACTTCAAAGGCTTTATTTTCAAAAATTGAAGGGAGAGATAGAGAACTCAATTGAAGATTTTAAAGGCTTATGACAGACGCTGCGAAACTAACAAAATAGCAGGCATTGAAAAGACAAGTGGAGGGAACAGAAATCAAACTGCTGTTTATGTTATTGTTTAGTTGTGTCCAATTCTCCATGACCCCATTTAGGGTTTTCTTGGCAAACGTATTGGAGTGGTTTGCCATTTGCTTCTCCAGCTACTTTTACAGGTGCAAAAACTGAGGTGGATAGGGTTATGTGACTTGCCCAGGGTCCCACACCTATTAAGTATCTGAGGCAGGGTTTGAATTCAGGAAGATGAGTCTTCCTGACTCCAGGTCCCTGTACTTTATCTTTTTGCAGCGCCACCTGGTGACCCAGAAGAAATCAAATATTCAAAGCTAAAACAAAACATAGTTAAGTCAGTAGACACCACCCTTGGGAGACCCTATGAGATACCTACAATCCACAATGACTGTCGGCCCTGGAGTCAGAAGGACCCGAGTTCAAATCTGGCCTCAGACACTTAAAACACAAACAAAAACCTAGCCATGTGACCTTGGGCAAGTTACTTAACCCCAATTGCCCTCCAAAAAAAAAAAAAAGAATGGATAACCTTTGAGAGAGGCAAATAAGAGTCAAGCAGCTCTAGCAGAACTCACCAAGATTCTGGAGGATGATCCTGAGATATTTGTGAATAGTGAGAAAGATATGAGGTAGTAGACCAGTTGGACAAATACTGTGGTGACTGCTTAATAAGATGATCAGGATTAGTGTTAAGATAATGGCAGTACAAAAGACAAATCTTGGACTTATTTTCTTTTTATTTTAAAAATATATTTTATTTCATTAAATGTTGCTGAATAATATATTTTCTTAACGTTAAGATTCACTTTTTAAAATTTAGAGTTAAAAATTTTTCTCCCTCTTTCCCACACCTCAAGAAGGTAAGAAATATGATACTGATTATATATGCATAGTCATGAAAGACATATTTCCACATTAGCCTCATTGCAAAACATATGCACAAAAAAAGCTCCAAGAAAAATAAAATGAACAAAGTATACGTCAATGTGTACTCAGTCCTCATCAGTTCTCCCCCAGGAGGTGGTCAGAATTTTTTCTTATGCATCCTTTGGAACTCCTTAGACTCAATGTAAGGGAAAAATTAATATGATTTAGGGTGTAGCAGCTAGCACCAAAGGATGCTGGGTTGATGTCAGACTGAGGAGGTCAACAGAAAAATGCCACAGTGCTCTGTCATCAGGCAGATTCTTTTCAATGTTTTTCATAATCATATAGAGAAAGACATTGTTGGCTGAAGTTGTGAGGGACAGATTATGTTTGATGACAGAAACAAGACTAAAATTTCTTTTAAGAGGTTAGAACAATGGACCAAAGCCAAATGGGATGGAATTAAATATATGAGATAATATAAATACAAGAACTTGGGTTCAAGAAAATTCATCTGCAGAAATATGGGAGAAGGGAGACACGCTAACACCTTCTCTCTTGATTGTCTCTAACTGATCCTATGCATAGCCTGTTTGTCTACAATTGTTTGGTTCTCATCTCCCACATCTGACCGTGAGCTCCTTGAGAGCAAGGACTATTGTTTGTCTTTCTTGGTATATGCAATGCTTATATTCCACCTCACTCCCTGGTATAAAGTAGACACTTAATAAATACTTTTGAGCTACTGGAATAATTAGAAAGGAATTCCAAGATTTTCATGGACAACAAGTTTAATATGAGTCAAAACCATTGGGAGGTGGTCAACGAACTTAATTTTGGCTTAAGACTATATCAAGAGAGGTGTAGTATCCAAAACATATTCTCTACCCTACTGTCCTCAGCCCTAGTCGGGCCACAGCTGAAGTACTTTGTCCAGGTCTGGCCATGACAATTTCTGAAAGATACTGACAAGTTGGAGAGTATTCAGAGGAGGGATTGAAAACTATGCGGTATGTGGGCTGGTTGAATGGCCAAGGATATATAGTTGAGGAAAGAAAAGACCTGTGAGGATTAGGGGGAACACATAAGGGCTGTCATTAAATAATTGAAAAATTATCACAATGAAGAAAGATTCAATTTTTTCTGCTTTGTCCAGAGGGCAGAATCAGGACCACAAAGAAGAAATTAGAGAAAAGTCAAATTTTGGTTCAACATAAATGGTTTTAAGACAAGAAGTGTAAAAAAAAACCCAGTGGGTTGTCCAGTTGTAATGAGTTCCCCATCATTAGGGATATTTAAGTAGAAGATGGATTGTTAGGTACTTGCAGGGTAATGTTAAAGGTTCATATAGTGTAATGAACTTCCAGATCTCTTTTAGGCAGAGAAGACTTCAGGGGACACAGGATAGCTGCCTTCAAGTAGTGAAGGGCTGTCATGTAGAAAAGATATCAGACTTGTTTGGCATGACCCAAGAGACAAGAACTTGGATCACTGGGTGAAATATGCAGAAAGACAGATTTAGGTTTGATGTCAGGAAAAAAAACCCCTAATGATAAGAGCAATTCAAAAGTAGACTGGGCTGTGTCATGAGGGAGTGGGTCACCTCTCAATGGAAGTCTTCAAGCAGACGGACAATGACCACTTTTTGTTAATGTCTTAGGATGAGTATATACTCATCATATAAGATATCACAAAGAAAACACTGTGGAGTTTTCCAGGTCATATGTTCAACAAGATGACAAATTTGTTATATTTTCTAGGTACCTTCAATGCTCTAACTGTCCAAAAAGAAAAAAAAGTAAGTTATGTGCCTGAGATAGAGCAAACACAGCAAAATCTAAAAGACAAATTAGGGTAAACACTGACAAGGTAAAATGCTTATGAGATAACAAGAGTGAACTCTACTTCTTTTTTTTTTTAAACAAATGCTTTATTAACTTCTGTTTTACATCATTCATTTCCGCCAGATTTTGAGTTACAATCATTTTCCCCCCATTATTCCCCTACCCAACCTCCCAGAATAGCAGTCCCACAAGATATCGCTTCCTCCAATCTGCTCTCTCCCATACCTTCTCCCATACCCCCATCGACTTTTCCATTAGAGGAAGATGAATCTTTGTGTCCCAATGCCTGCACATCTTATCTCCCAATTATAAGCAAAAGAGTATTAATAATAGTATTTATATATATTTGAAACATTTAATCTTAAGACCTCGAATTTCAGATCCATTTCCTTCCTCCCTTGTCACCCATTCCCTCTGGGGAGATAAGTAATTCAGTATATGTTGTACATGTCTAGCTATGCAAAACATTACCATAGTAGATATATTGTACAAGGCTGCTTATAATTCCCTCCCACTCATCCCACCCCCCACCTGGTCCATTCCCTACATGATCCTGTCCCTCTTCTATAGTGGGTACTTCCAACCTCCCCTCACCCCAAGGATGCCCTCCCATCCATCATCCCTCCTCTCATCCCCCTTCCCCCTATCCTGCTACAGGTTGAGATATCCCATTTAGTATGTATGTCATTTTCTCCCTGAACCAAATTCAATGTGAATGTGGTTTTGCCTTTTTAGCCTTCCTTATTCTCCCCCTCCTTTGCAACCACTTCCCTACATGAGATAGTTTACCCTACCATGTCTCTCCCCATCTCCTCTTGCCACTTTCCTCTCTCACCTCATAATTTCATCCCTTGAGTATTCTCCCTTCCCAACAAATTCAGCCTATGCCCTCTATCCATATATAACTGTAACCATATACACACACATTCACATATGTATTCATATGACCACACCCCCTTCTTCCATTATTTTCATAGTGAGAAAGATATCATCAGTCACAGATATTGCTTTTCCATATAGGAATGTAAATAGTTCAACTTTGATAAGTTCCTTTTGATTTCTTTTCCCTGATTACCTTCTCAGGCATCTCTTGCTTCTTGTGTCTGGATGTCAAATTTTCTATTCAACTCTGGTTTTTTCCTCAAGAATGCTTGAAAGTCCTCTATTCCACTGAATGACCATATTTTCCCCTAAACAAAATACTCAGTTTTGCTGGGTAGGTGACCCTTGGGTTCATTCCCAGTTCTTTTGCCCTCTGGAATATCATATTCCATGCCCTTTAATCCCTCAGTGTAGAAGCTGCCAGGTCCTGGGCTATTCTGATTGTGTTTCCACAATATTGAAATTGTTTCTTCCTGGCTGCTTGTAGTATTTTCTCCTTGATCTGGGGATTCTGGAACCTGGCTATAATATTCCTGGGAGTTTTCTTTTTGGGATCTTTTTCAGGAGGTGATCTGTGGATTCTTTCAACCTCTATTTTGCCCTCTGGATCTAAAACATCAGGGCAGTTTTCCTTGAGAATTTCTTGAAGGGTGATTTCTAGGTTCTTTCCTTGATCATGGCTTTCAGGTAGTCCAATAATTTTTAAATTGTCTCTCCTGGATCTATTTTCCAGGTCAGTGGTTTTTCCCATGAGATATTTCACATTGCCTTCTAATCTTTCGTTTGTTTGGATCTGCTTAACAGCATCTTGATTTCTCATAAAGTCATTAGCTTCCATTTGCTCAAGTCTAACTCTGAAGGAATGAATCTCCTCAGTGAACTTTTGAGATTCTTTTTCCATCTGGCAAATTCGACTTTTTAAGGCATTCTTCTCCTCAATGCCCATTTGGGCCTCCTTTGCCATTTGAGCTAGTCTATTTTTTAAGATGTTGTTTTCCACAGTCAGGCTGTTGACCCTCATTTCATACTTTTCCTGCATCCTTCTCATTTCTCCTTCTAATTTTTCCTCCACTTCTCTTATTTGATTTTTAAAGTCCTTCTTAAGGTCCTCTATGGCCTGCAACCCACTCATGTTTTCCCCTGGGGCTTTTGGAGCAGGATTTCTGACCTCACAGTCCTTTTCCCGCTCTATGCCCCCAAAATAGGAGTCTAGGGTTGCATTTTTCTGTTTCCTTTGCCTTGGTATGTTGCCACTTAATTGCTTGACTTTTGGGCTTGTTGCCACACTATGGCTTTAAGGCCAGATAGAGGAATTTTCGTCCCGAACGTGTGGGGGGCAACTTCCGTTTCTGGCAAGCTGTAAACCCACCCACAACTTCCACCCTAGATCACAATCCAGATCCAGGGAGGTTAAAGCAAGAGCGATTACCCCCCAAGACTGATCGCTGGATCTCCCCACGATTTGTAGGCTGGGAGCCGGAAATGCCTCTGAAAACTACAAAATGGCGTGTCTCCTCAGCGGCTTCTAGCCCCCAGGGGAGGGAGCTGACGCATTCCCCAAATACAAGTCCCAAAGTCCATAGGACACTAACCTCTTACTTTGTCCTAGGCAAGTCTATGTTGATAATTCTGGAATCTCCACAGTTCCTGGTGTTCTGGGGTTCCTCCAGCCGGCTGCTGGCCCTGCCGCCCTGGGGCTAAAACCTCGGCTCATGGGGACCTGGGCTCGGCTCGGCTCCTGCGCTCTGCGCGCTGCACGCTGCCGGCTCCCAGACCACTGCGCTGGTCCTTCCTGCAGGGTGCTGGGCTGTCCTCAGCGGGAGGTTAGCTTCTCTGTGTCGTTCTGTGGGTGCTGGGGCTCCAGAAGCTGTTCAGAGTCCCCTTTTACATAGTTTGGGGGGAATCTGGG